>OY812998.1:92802518-93260018 GCA_963681545.1 Germaria angustata
ACGACAATTTTCTGTTAAAGATGATACTGATGAAAGGTATTTTCTGAAGTCCTTAAAGATCTATTATCAGAACAAATTTACGTAAAAAGCCATTTTGAAAAGTTTTCAGTTGTGACTGTTTTGTATTTAGTGTGCGATATGTATATCCAAGTTATATTTTTTTTTGCATCTCTAAGATGTAATCAGTCTAGTGCTGCATGAACAAAAATGCAATTTTACATTTAGATTACCACTAAAAATATTTGGTGTGAAACATAAATCATTAACTGTGACGAATAATAAAGCAGAATGATTATTTCAATATTTGAGCCAGTTTTGTTTTGTCACTACTACAACAAGCATTACGAAGAATGCAGATCGCAAAGAATATTTCCGACTTTTCTCCGTACTTATTAATTACAATATTTTTATTTAAAGTAAAAATGTGTGTAAGTTATCAACTCAAACCCTCACTTGCAGCCAATGTCAGTATTGTGAATTCCAATGCAGATGATGGTTTTAACAGCGATTTAATAGCCGTAGAAATAGTCGCTGATCATTTGACACACTTCTTGAACTATAGTGATAACGCAGCAGTGGCACCGCACACGCCAGAGTGGGTGTACTTAAATTCTACTGACTTGAGTACAGCTGTAAAAGCCATGCGATATCATAGGTAAGTTTGTTAATTTTGTATAAGCCATAATGTGGTACCCAGCTGGAAATTTTATTCATACAAAATATATGTATCCGTTAAAAAAATGCATTAAACAATTCTATTTTTTCAGGCACATGATGAACGAATATTTGCTATCACAATACATATCGAAAGAAATTATCGGTTTTTTACCGAACGGCCCTGATATTTATGAACCAATAAAAAAACGTTCTGGAAAAGCGAAAAATATAACATATGCTGATGTTTTTAATGACAGAAGGGATACAAAGTCGCTACCCTCAAATCACAAATTAATAGAAGATGAAGGATCATCCCAATATTCGTCATGGTTAAAGAGGTTTGAATTCTTTTTATTTTCAATTCACATACATGTATTTACATACAACCACATATATTTACATACATACATATGTATATAAGTAAATATATATATATATGGTCATATTCATTACCGACTTGAGTGTGGACATATGGTATGTAAGTCTTTCCCCAGAAGCGAAATTTCTGAAGGCATGGTCAAGGACTGTATTTAAAATAGCATATATATATATATATATATATATATATATATATATATATATATATATATATATATATATATATATATATATATATATATATATATTTTTTTTTTTTTTTTTTTTTTTTTTTTTTTTTTGAAAAGAAAGCACATACAATAAAATATAGGGGTACAAGGTAAAGCATAACATTGTTATCGCTTTAAACCAGAGTTGTAAGACCGCAGCGGTTTTTTGTTACTGTTGTAATCTTCTCTCTTCAGGATTTATTAATTTCAGATCAGAAGGAGCGAAGCATCTCTTCCACCAACCTAAAAACCGATGCACTTACATGCTACCTTAGCGACATGAAAAATGTGCTCCGCCTATCGAACATCACACTGAATTTTATGCTAAGAGCGTGTGATTTCTCAATACTTAACGTATATCACCCCATATTTACACGTGAAGCAACATAATCCGTCATACGTTTGTACGTACATAGGCATACAACGTTGTGTTCACAGGCATTAAAATCGACCCGACTCGTATAACCCAATTCAGAGATTGTTACAAGATCAGGTTTACGCGTATCATTTATGTTTCGTTTCATCGTCCCATTCCCCAATAGGCCTAGCCTATGGTCTAATAAACATGAATCGCTAATGCTGCTGTCATCTACAAAAGAGTAGACAGGGTTGGAGGTTTGACATAGAAAATCATTAAGAAAAATAAGAAACATATGTAGGAGAAAAAATAAATATTATTATTGTTCAATCACTTTGTGGTATTTCAATATATTGAAGTATTTTCAATGATGACATTGTTGCTCACAACCAAATGTTTAATTTGAAACGTAACTTAGGACCTAACAATGTACATATGAGACCATTATGGGTATTTACGTTGTTCTAACACAATTTTTGTTGCCTTTTATTAGAGTACACAACAATTAACAATATGTACAATAACAACGCTTTAGTTAGGCGAAATAAACAATTACACCCTTAATGAGTTAATACCAGCAGTATACAAAATATTCATACGTGTTAGCTTTATATTTCCTCTGTTTCCATCTCTGTTTATTATGGAATGAAAAAATCAGAAAGATTATCGCAAAACTGCATTCTAAATATGTTCTAAAAAAAGGAACATATGGTTTGGTGCAGCATGACATATCCTTTTGCATATTGACAGATTTTATCACTTTATTAAATAAAAGATCCATCAACTTAGCATCTAGATCATTGACGGACACCAAAGAGGGCCTCCATGATTTTTTCTAGAAAACTATTTACAGCAGACATAAGAAGAACGTGTGTGCAGTTGATATTCCACAACCATTCAAGCCCGAAGAATATCGTAGTGCATAGAAGAATTTTGCTATTAATTTTAGTCTATCAATTTATAATAAATCTAGCACTTCACCCAAAGTTTTCAAGTCTATGATTACCAGCACAATGAAAAATTTCTCCTTTAACTTGAGCTATATACCGATCGATTTTTCCAGAATGGCATAACCTCTTACTCTGCACTACGGTATTTTAATATCGCAAACTGGCTGGTAGTAAAACACGGACAGCTGCTGATATTTTCGGGTATTTCTTCAGCTGAACTTGTTGCTATTAAAACATCAATTTTGTTTGCGGTTCAAAAAACAACGTTGCAAGAAAAATGTTTGATACTATTTTAAAAAATCCTGACATTCACCATCCTATCTTTATTTAGGGTTGCCAACACATATTGCTATTGTCGCAATCGACTGTTCAGCATCTAATCATTCAAGATAAATTCTGCAATCGCTTTGCAAATACAACTTATTTGATAAATCTGCTCAATTTTTTTATTTTAGCTTATTAACCAAATTTTACGTTGTTTTTTAAATTCAAATTATCTAAAGAATTTTTAAAAATATGTTTTACGCCCAATATGGTCTACACATCCTGTGCTTTTCTTTTAATGTACGAGTATGTTGTTGCCCTTGCCATTTCAATTTATAAAATGCTATTTTATAATTTATCAAATTTGCTTATTATCCTAAAACGAATATATTGTAAATAAAGTTTATGATGTGAAAAGTACATACAAATTGAAAATTTGGAATATATTTTAAAACACGAGTATGAATATGTGTAGATATGTATGTATGGTTATACATACATACATATACTTACATATATTATTACACACACAAGCAATATATGTATGTATATACATTCACATTTTTTGCAAGACATCAGAGTAAAAAGTAATAAGTTTGCCTTTAAAATTGTAGGTTGAACACATTAAAGGATATTCAAAAGCAGTTAATGGATAAGCGCAAACAAAATGGCAACAAAAAAAAGAAAGTTGCGACAAATCGCCGGCAGGCGCTGAATGTCGACTCGGATACAACTTATGGAGAGGCTGAAGCCGATGATGAATTGGAGTATATGGAGGATGCCGACATTACTGGCTATGCGTTCACAAAAAGCCTAAATGAACAATCGGATGTAAGTAGTATTGTGATTTTTAATCGTGCTGTATTTTCATCATACGAATATCTAAAAGCAAATGTCGGTTCAGAATTATTGAACAATTATACAAATTTTAAAATACACACACGAACAGCAGCGTTTAGAAATATCCAAAATAAAAAATTGTTTTACTCTCAAATTATTATATATTATACATATATTATATATGTATGTGTATTTATATTTGTCCTACGTGTAGTTGGCATTATTTAATTTCGCAATTAGCGTAACGCCATCTGACGCAACACTGTTAATTTTGTAAATGTTCGTATGTCTGGCTATGAAAATACTTAAATACTCGCTTTTAAAAACGTTTCTTCTACTAGAAGGTTAAAAACGATATATCCTTATTTGCTCCTCTTCAAATGATATTTTTGCTTGTCTTCAATTCGCTCGTGTTCGGCTAAGACCGAGTGTGGCCTCTTTGGCTTGATTTGAAATCATAATTTCAACTAATGGAACGTTTAGATCTTTGTAACTGTGCAACTTTTTTACATACCAAGTAGCGACAGTGATCACACCGAGGATTTTCTCTATATTTGACTCTGAGACGGTATCTCATAACTGAGTTCAATAATACGATATTGGTTTTAAAATCGAGTTAAAGTTTGGAATCTAGGCTTAATGTTGAATTTATCCCGACAAGCCAATTAATTGCAACAAATTGTAATTTCATGTGAATTAACTTTGTGTCAATGTGGGCTTTTTCCATGTTAGAAAACTCTCAAGACGTATACCAAGATATTTAAGCACAGTGTGTTGTGGTCTGCGCCATGTAAAATCGATAAGCACACATTTTCGCTCTCTAATTTTAATTGTCCATGTTTTTGTGGACGTCTATGAAAATATTGTGCTTAGAAAGTTACATTCTCTAATAATAAATTTACTACAGTCAAATTGTTTTCTATCATTTTATGAGTGCTCACGAAAAACTTTGCATTTTTATTGTCTTAAAAAACACGTTAGGCCAAATTAGCTAAATAAAATAAATAACTAACATAATTAAGATTAAATCTGGCCAGGAACAAAAACAACACAAAAACAATTTGTATAGTGATAACAATAAACGTTAAAACATTTTGTATGAAGATGCCTCATAGTTTTTCATACAAATGGAGCGTGGCTATTGCATTACAGTAATGTGTTGCATCACTTGGGTGTGTTTTGATCCTGGCATCTCTGTTTGTCTCCCATTTGTATTCTTGCAAACAAGAAGAGCTTTAGCGATTTCGAACCGAAGTTCCATATGTGACAACACATAGAGAAAGGGACATAAGGGTAAAAAAATCAATTTTCACTTTTTTTTGATGTGGACAACATCTGAGCATCGAATGAGACCGATCCCATGCCACAAAAGTGTTCTCTCCCAGAGATATGCGCGTTTTATGAAAGTGATGGTACACCAAAGATACACGTATTTAAATCTTTAAAATGGCTTTCCTGAACAAAACCGGTTTTCACCCTTAGGTCCCTTTCTATTTTGCGCGTCACATATGGGTTTTTCCTCGAACTGCACAAAAATCAGTGCAAGTTCCAGGCATCTGCAACAGCCAAGTCCGTAGCATTCGAAAATAGTGACCACCACCACTGACTGCTTGAAGAACCACACAAGCGTTCAGGACCCGTACAGTGCCATAACTGTCAAGAATATGGCCATACGAAAACTTATTGCAAATTACCTACTGTTTGTGTTGTGTGCGGTGAATTGCATGAGACTGCCATTTGCAATAAGTCGAAAGACCAGAAGGAAAAAAAGTGCAATAATTGTGGAGGTAATCACACTGCTAACTACAGGGGATGTCCTGTATACTCTTTCGTTAAACAGACTATGAGTCAAAAGCCTAAAGTAACCCCAGCGCAAACAGGAAATACGTACACCTCTACTTATCCTCCTGTGGCGCAACCAATCTCTGCACAAGTATCGTATGCTGACTCTGTGAGGTTCAACTCTGTTCCAGCGCAAAAAGTGTCACCACCAAATAATTCAGCAAATGTTAATCCGAGCTTTAATTTTAGTCGCCTTGAAACTACTATTAATAATCTGGTGCAAACTATAAAAAAACTTTACAATAAATATGACTAGCATGATGCAAGAAATACTGCGAATGCAGAACACGCTGCTTCTAGCACTAGTGAACAAGCCATGTTAAAATTATGTTTATGGAACGCAAACGGCATTCGCCAACATAGAAGCGAACTTGAGCACTTCCTCACGGTGAAGAATATTGATATAATGTTGGTATCTGAGACTCATTTGACTTCGAGAAGCCTTTTTAAAATGAATGGCTACACCTTATATGATTCAAAGGATCCTAGAGAAAGAGAATGCGGAGGATCAGCAATTCTAATAAAGGCAAGACTCAAGCACTATATTCTCGAGAACATTTGTGAAGACCATCTACAAGCTACGAATATTTGCATCGATAATTTTTGTTCAAATCTCGTGATATCATCAATATACTCCCCTCCCAGATTTTCAATCACTGAGGATCAATACGAGGATTTTTACAAAACTCTTGGACCTTGTTTCGTAGCAGCTGGCGACTACAATGCAAAACATACGTTCTGGTGATCGCGTCCTATTACACCTAGAGGTCGAACGTTGTTCAACACAATTTCACAAATGGGTTTGGACGTCATTTCGAGCAGGGAGCCCACTTACTGGCTTACTGACATACAAAAAATTCCGGATGTTATAGATTTTGGCGTTATGAAGAATATCTCTAGGGACTTAATTCATGTTGAAGCTTCTCATGATCTCTTCTCCGATCACTCTCCACGATCGTTACAATTTGTAGCCCACTAAGAAGTGATTTACCTCACCCATATGTGAAGATGATAAATCGTGTTAATTGGCTGGGGTTCAAAAAATATCTCAGTAGTCATTGTAAGGAAAACATCAAGCTAAGAACTTCCGATGATATTGAATTTAACATTGCCAATCTAACCGAAAATATTAAACAGGCTGCTAAACATGCCACTACCTCCCATCCGCATACTGGGTTTAATAGAATTTATTCTGCGGATATTGAACGTCTCGTATGTGAAAAAAGAAGAGCTAGAAGGGAATGGCAACAGCACAGATCACCACAACATAAAATCAGACTTAGAGAATGCACTAAACGACTCCAAGAGTTGCTTGCATCTGAAAAATCTGCTTCTCTTAAGAATTATCTGGAAGGTCTCGATGTCACAGCAGCATCTAATTACTCCTTGTGGCGCGCTGCTAAAAAACTTAAAACACCCGTTGAGTCTAAACCACCCTTGCGCACTTCTACCGGAGGTTGGGCAAGAACCAATACTGAAAAAGGTAACATATTTGCTGAGCATTTAAAACACGTATTTACCCCAAACACATGTACTGGTGCTGTTGATTTGCCGAGTGTAGTTGCTTTACCCCCTCGACCCATAAAATTTAAGATGCGTGATGTACAAAAACTAATTGCTGAAACCAACCCAAAGAAGGCCCCGGGTATTAATGGAATTAGTAACAAGTTGCTGATGAAGTTGCATCGTATTGCTATTAGAATCCTATTATTTATTTTTAATAGCATTTTACGCCTGGAATATTATCCACACATCTGGAAACTTGCCATTTTCATAATGATTATAAAGGCGGGCAAAGATCTTACCAAGGCTGAGTCATATAGACCAATAAGTTTACTATCAGCAATTTCAAAGCTCTTCGAAAAGTTGCTCATGACAAAATTGTCCCCAATTCTAACTAATAATGGGTGTATACCGGACCATCAATTTGTGTGGCATGAAGGTCTAATTTTAAAATTGAAGACATATCTACCCATAAATATTTTAAATTTTTTTGGAAAGTTACATTCTTGCCCGGAAGTTTACTGTTGTGGAAGGAGACTTCATGAGAGTGCCCGAAACTATCTCATCCAGTGTGCCACAGGGGAGTATACTGGTGGCAGTTTTGTATTTGATTTATACCTGTAATATGACTGTGAGCAGTAATATCCACACTTCTACATTTGCCGATGATACAGCCTGCCTTAGTATGCATGAAAACCCTCACAGGGCTTCCCGATTTCTTCAGGAACATATTAACCTGTTGGAACTTTGGTTAAATTTATGGAGAATAAAAGTAAATGAACAAAAGTGTGTTCATATCACATTTACTCTACGAAGAGACACTTGTTCCTCCATTCGAATCAACAATCAAGTTGTTCCTCAACATTCACAGGTGAAATACCATGGTATACACCTTGACCGACGGTTTACATGGAAACACCACATTGACTCTAAGCTAACACAAATGAAGCTTAAATTAACCCAGATACATTGGGTGATTGGTAGCAATTCTACCCTCAGTCTAGATTGTAAACTTTTAATATACAAGTCGCTTTTGAAACCCGGAATTCAGCTATGGGGCACTGCTTCAGCTTCCAATGTAGAGAGAATCCAACGAATACAAAACAAAATTTTTAGGTTAATAACATCGGCTCCATGGTACGAGAAAAATTAAATTTTACATCGTGATTTAAATATGCCAATTGTGACCGCTGAAATTGCAAAATATGCAGACAAATAATTAACAAAACTCAAGTCCCATCCTAATCCCCTTGCTCGTAACATCTTGAACTTTACTGAACACATCCGCTTAAAAAAGTGGGACACTACGGCTTTAATACGCAACACTCCAGATGAAACTTTTTAGAAATATTCTTCCGCTTAATACGACTCTTATGCATTATTAATTACTATCAATAAGTTTATGTCCGACACTGGTTGGGCCTAATAATTATATATATATATATATATATATATATATATATATATATATATATATATATATATATATATATATATATATATATATATATATATATATATATATATATATATATATATATATATATATATATATATATATATATATAATTATTAGGCCCAACCAGTGTCGGACATAAACTTATTGATAGTAATTAATAATGCATAAGAGTCGTATTAAGCGGAAGAATATTTCTAAAAAGTTTCATCTTTAGTGTTGCGTATTAAAGCCTTAGTGTCCCACTTTTACATACATATATATATATACATATATATATATATATATATATATATATATATATATATATATATGTATATATATATATATATATATATATAATATATATATATATATAAATATATATATATATATATATATATATATATATAATAAATACATATTAGCAAAAAAATATATGTAGGTATAATGTTTATTTTTTAAATATATATTGAATCTTTCATTTTTTATTATAACTTTTAATTAAACACTTTTTATGTGAAAGACTCAATAAATAATTGATCTGTATAAAACATTAATTTTTTCTTTTTTTTATGCCCTTATGAGGATGTTAGAAACAATATGTCTCTCAGACGTATCGTTATCTTTAACGTACAAAAATCATCTTTCAGGGTTAAGTAAAAGTTTTATTTAGTATTGAAGAAGTTACTTTTTTCATAAAAAACTGATTCATTAAATTGTTGAATAAAACAAAATTGATTTGACCTATATATTCCAACCGAAGTCAAAAGAGTTATCTACCCATCCATTTGGTCTTTTGTTCCTAATAAAACCAAGGAATTTACCCAAGTTAACACCACTGATAAATAATTAATCGTAATTTAAAATAAAAATATTTTCTTTACGAAAAAATATAAAAAGTTTACTTTTCTCATTATCTTCATAATGTTGCATTGCTTCCATAAAAGAATGATAAACCAATTCCGAATTTTCACCGTTTCTAATGACTATATACCCGTATATACATCTATTTTGTAATTTTTGTATGTATATACATATATATATATATATATATATATATATATATATATATATATATATATATATATATATATATATATATATATATATATATATATATATATATATATTGTTCAATAAAGCACTTGAACTTATTGAACGTAAAATTTGTTTTGCAACAACAGCACTTGAACTGTGTTGCCTTCTCTTAAATTCAAAGACCTTGATTGCTTTCAAAATTAAAAGTGATTTTATTTGTGATTAAATCCAACTTATACACTAATATTACAATACGGATAATGCTTACTTTGCTAATAGTATGTTAAACCAAATAAATTTTAAGTTTAATGTCAATGAAACTTCCAAAATACATGAATAAGCGAACTTAATTAAAATTACAGTAAACAGCCAAAGAACAATAACATTAAGTATCAAGTTTCAGTTATAAATTAACCAAACAATAAAAACTAAGTATTAAGTTTCAACTAACTAAACTAAATAAAAAGGTGTGCAATTCAATGAACCAAAACAAAAAGAAAAACGTATGCAGAAGTTCACTGAACTTAAAATAAATAAAAAAAAACAATTAATGTATGTATTAACATATGTATATACATATATATATTGTTATTGTAATTGCTCTAGAATATACCGAATTGTTGGTATTCTTAATTATTGAATTATTGATTCTTATTACTGAGTTGTTTATTATTTGCTGAATTGTTATGTACTGAATTGTTTACTATTTCTTATTCACTATATTGTTGTTGTTATTCTTATTTGCTTTTTGTTTACTAATTTTAAATGAACACATAACAGCTATACATACATGCATACATTCATACATAGTTACTTGTTTACTAGCAAAGCGACAACAAATAAATTCATGATTATTGCTGTTGTTGTCTGTCGGCATTTGAACATTGGGTATGTGTATGTGTGCATGGCTTGTGTTTACGTTTAATTTGAGTGTACGATAATGTAAACAACTTTAACAAACATGATGATTATTCGAGAAATGATCATTAAGAGTATAAAAACTGAGCGCATCAACGTCAGCAGAGTCAGTTGAAGTTAAGAGTTAGTTGGAGTTAAAGTTGAGTTAAAGTCAGTCATTAGTTGGATTTAACAGTGACAGCGTAAAGTGTCATAACTATAAAAAAAGGTGTATTAAGTGCTTACTATTGCTTTTGAGCATAGTACAGTGGTATTAAATTAAATAAAGTAGAAATTGTTGAGTATTAAAAATCGTGCGTTTAATTTCATTGCAATAACAGAATCCACGCAAAACGTTTTTTAAAAAGGTAAAAACGTAACAATATATATATATATATATATATATATATATATATATATATATATATATATATATATGAGTATATATGTATATATACATCTTTTGTGCCACTAGTTGCTTTAATTATTCTTCGCATGCTATCCACAGGATTCTGGCATACTTTTGCAGATATGTATTTGTTGCCAAGCTAAACTCGCCTTCACCCAAAGTTTCTCCGTCCTACCGATTTCCCCAGTAACTGATCTCTTTAAGATTCCCCATAGATGTCCTATGTGGTTGAGGTCTGGGGACTATTGCGATCAGCGTACGAGTAATGTAAAAACAAAATTATTTTCCAGCAATTCTCTGGTTATTTGGTAATTTTGCCAGTATTCTTCAGATTATCGTCTTGCTGGAGGACAATGTCCGTAACATTCACACCAAATTTTTCAACCGATGCTGTCAGTTCCATGTTCAAAATATCAATATAAGACGTTTCAGTAATATTTGCTACCATTGGACATATCGTTCCGACACCTCTGGGCATCATGCATACCCATACCATTAGGGAATGCCTGTCGAACTTTAAAGTTGGCATGTTTTGTGTGAACCTTCTCACTGGTAGTTTAAACATCCGCTGTTGACCGTCAGAACCCAAGCGATTTAGTTTGTGCTCATCTGATCATAACGCTTTTGCCCAGTCTTCAGCGGTCCATTGCAAATATTTTTGGGCGAAATTTAGATGCAGTTTCATGTGTTTGGGTGACAACAGTGGCTTTTCAACTTTTGCCTTTCCTCTGAGCCCTGCCGATGTGTAAATATTTGTAGTGGTATTGAAGTAGCGTTGTATTTCCACGATGTTTTTGAATTTTTCACATCGCAAATGTCGCAAAATTTTCTTTTATTCAATTGTGATAAAATTTTGGGCCGGCCTACATGAGTTGTACAAATTTTGCTCGTTACATCGATTGATCTACCTGTTTGGAACGAAATTTGGCGGTGAGGAACTCAATTACTTAAGATTTTTTTCCACGCTCTGGCTCTCAAGTAGTTTGTTATTAGCTCCCATTTGTTAAATAAATCTAAGTACATTAATTTAATGTTAAGAAATATTGTTTTGTTTTCATTTATTGTATATATGTAATCATTACAAAATACATAAGCACACTCAACGTGTTGTGTTTTTGGTATAACAGCATTCTAAGCCTACTATGATTATGTATTTTGCAATGATTATGTAAAATACAGAATTCCCATATTGTATTTTATTCGTTTGGCATAAGTATACGAGGTTGAATGTTTTCTAACTGCTTAAAGTTCACTGACGATTTGGTTTAGCGTTCAAATAAATGTCGGCATACATATGTATGAACAGCTAAAACCACAACAAACAAAGCGTTTTTAAAACATTTTTTAAAACCCTATTATTTGGGGAGAATATCCCAAACTAATAGATTGTCAATATTAAGTAGTTAAGAAATATTATTATTATATAAAAATTAATTTATTTTCGTTTACTTACATAAGTATGTACCTGAAACGTACTTTTTATTAAAATAATGCTATCGAGAAAATTTTTCCTTATAAAAGTATTATTATGCTTAGATAGATATTTTCTGTTTATTATTATTTTTATATAAAACTATATTGAAACCTATATGGACCTATGCTATACAATGATGGGGAACTACTGCCAATCGACATAATTAAAAAATAAATCACAATTTAGAAGCATTAAAATGTCAAAAATATTTAGCGATAGAAAAAAGCAAAAGAGCAGATAAAATTTATACGTTGGGATTTAAAACAATTCCCGTATTCATTTTTTATGTGTGTGTTTAAATAACAGCAGCACTACGAAACTGGCGTTGTAGGTATGGCGATCAACAAACTTTAGACTACTTAATATAAAATTAACAAAGAAAGGTAGTTGGAATAAAACTTAATTAATAAAAGTATATTTTTTCAGAAATGATATTATAAAGCATATTTTATAACTTTTATTAATGCTTAAAATAACCATTCTATGCCAACAGAAAGCAGTGCTTTTAAATGGCTCTTCGAGAACAGAAATAAGCATAAAGGTAGTACTATTTTTCCTGGGGTTCTAAACTAAAAGATTACGATTCTGTGTTTTGTGAATATGCTTCGGTAAAACGATTTAAAAAGTCAGAAGTCAATATATTCTATATTAATTCCTAATTTTGTACCCGAAAACGTTTATATATTATGTAAGATTTGGCAGTCCTCCAGTAGAAATCACTTTGACAGTTCTTCAAAATTAAATTAATGCATTTCGTTATAGAAAAATTTGTAATAAAATTTATAAAATATAATGTAAAAAAATAATAATTCTTATAAAATTTTAAGTACAAAAAAATTTTCCTTAAAAATTCTAATTAAATTGTAGACATGATGTGCGCATTGGGGCAATGCAAGCAAAATGATGGGGAAAAATCAAGTGGGAAATTGCGCTAAAAACTAATTTTGTGCGTGTTTTTAATAAATTTTACTTCAGATGTGTTTGTTACAGTTTTCTAAAAAAACGATGAACAACAAAGAAAGCTTTAGATAAAGTTTTGAAAAAGGTCTCTGCCTTTTTCAAAACGTTGCTCACTACATTTTAAACAGGACGATTTTGAAAGAAATTTACAATATGAAATGGGTAAGTTAGAAATATTTTGGTTTATGCAGCTCTTTATTTAATATTTACGCATAGGATTTAGTAATAGAGCAACTCTAAAATTGAAACCGGGAGCAGTCCCTACTGTAGAGGCTAGTGCTATCGCAACTGAAACGGAAATACTACCATATGAAGAGCAAACGAAAAAAAACCAATATTGATACAAACGCAGAAAGTTTGTTATTTTACATAAAAGAATTAGAAGTCGAAATATACATATCGCACTTGATCAGTAAGAGGGTATTAAATCAAAAATTTCAGTAGAGATAATTATATTTTAAGATTATTTGAAAGTCCGAAAACATCATTGTAAGTAGTATGAGTTTGGAAATATGTATATTTACAGTATTCTCTGAATTAATACCCTCTGTCATTTCAAAAAGGTACAATTTTATTTAAACTTAAAAAATGGTTTATTAGAATATAATCCATTTGCTTAACAGGCATTATTCAATTAAATAACACTGCTGTATCATGAACTATAGAATCGTTATGATATTGAGTATATCTTAACGTATCGCCTAAATCCGGATATTTTTGAAAACGACCGTCCCGATCGTTAAGAATTTTAATATATATTTCGATCGTATATTCTGGTACAACGAAGGGTTCTTAGGCACTAATGCAAATCTAGAGGTTGATAATATTTCTGATTTAGAAGATGTGCATTATTCTATAATGGGTACATTTAAATTAAAGGTTTTAAACAATACAGAGCTTAATATTTCTTTTGGCGTTTGCAGGTGAAATACTTAGGAGCATTACTCCCAGCATAGAATAAAATGAATTGCAAAAAGAAAATTACGAGGACGAGCTAGAAAATCTGATTTGTGATGGTTTAGAGAATTTGCCCGGTTACATCTGTCATAAATTAAAAAACAAATATCCTATTATTGCCATTACACCTCTGAAAGACTTATCATCTACATAGGTTAATCACTTAATTGGAGGTGGCTTAAGTAAGCCATCAAACTCATTAATGGAAACTTTAAATTCTTGTGATGAAGTTTTCATGAGACTAAATGGGGACAAATTATTTGCAACAAATAAATACTTGGAAAATCATTTAGTGGAAGCAAAGTATATAAAAGCAAGTGAAGTGAAAAAAAATTTTTAAATAAGATCGCTTAATGCGGATATTAATCAAAATATAAATAGCCGAAAAAGAAAATTTTATAAAATAACAAACTAATCCTATATTCTAAATGATATAATTATGTATTTTAAACATTATTTAGTTTTATATATACTTTGAATATTTAATTTTTTTCATAACGTAATTAATAAATAAAAGAAAATATAAAAAAATTCTCAAAAAATAATTTCAGGGAAAAAATTAGAAATTGTCCCACTGTTATGTTTCTATAACTTTTAAATGTCAACCTGTTTCGTGAGGTCATTTAACCAACATGCACAGAAAACTCAATTTTTGTGTTCGGGATGACGTAATCTGTTTAATTCTATCATTCTTGGTTTCAGTATACATTTATAACTTTTGGAGGAAATCAGATTAAGAAGCACTATGTACTGGCATGTGTCCGTGTGTGTATTTTAAAGTTAAAAAATATTGGAATACTTAGCTAGCCTAGCTGTTCCTATATCGATATGTTTTGGCATATTATGTTTAAAGATGTTGTAACTTTCTTATATGATGAATTGTCATTCTGTATATGTATGTATGTTAGTTTTTGTATAAACATATACTTAAGTTTGAAAGCTTCTTACAAGCCGTGTGAAGCCCACTGTCGATTTGATTAGCTTAATAAAATATCGGTATATAAACAGCTAAGCGCAAACAAAAAATATTCATTCAAATGATTAGTTTGAAGCAATCCCGAAGCAATAAATTTTAATATTAAGTACCTAAAAAATATTTTATACTTATAAGTATAGAGACTTTTTATTCGTATACTTACTAAATTTAGCCAACCGGTTTGTATGACATTGCCCATAAGTCGATGATGGAGGCAAAATCTGGGAACTTATACAAACAAGCTGTAAGTAAAGCAGGTAAGAGAAATAAAATAATTTCACGCTATAAACCTATGACGGAGTTTTTTTTTAATATTATGTTTGTTTTTTAAATAAAACCAAAAAAAAGACTTTTAATAATTTACAAAGCACAAAAGCACGAAATGTCAAAAATTTCGTGATTTAACAGTTAGTTGTCTGAACACAATTTTTTTCAGCTGACGGCAAAAATCTTCTCTAATAAGCATGACGACCCTCTTACTACGTTTATACGCACGTCTTATTTGCAAATATAACTATTTGCAAATAACTAATTCACTGTTTATACGGGAAATTGCATACAGAACTTATGTTATTATTAGTGATGCCATGTGACGAAAATATGATTGTTTGGTAAGTAAAACACAAAAAACGTTCATGAAGTGGCAACGTCTTACTTTTTATTTGCAAATAGTGTCGTTATTCACGACTTGTTAAGTGAGTTAATAAGTTACAATAAAAAAGTTATACGGCAACATTCTTCTTTTTTATTTGCAAATAAGACGTGCGTATAAACGTAGTATGTAAGAGGTAATAAATGTCTAAAATGTTAGAGCCTAAATTTTTCAATAAAATGAGGTGTTGTGCTATTTAAAAGTTTGTTTGAATAAAAATAAAAACAATTGCATTAAAGTACAATATATCACCAAACAAAAAGTTTTTAAATATTTTAGCAACCTGAACTTCAATCGAAATCGATTTTTTTTAATAAAATGTATACCATTTACAACATTGTTTTTAACATTTTGCATAATTTCATTATGCATATAATGCTCGTACAAACAGTTGATTGAAATTTTGACCTTAAATCTACTACTCAATCTACATATTAAAACTAGAAACTTTATTTATAAAATAGTTAATATGAAGACATTATAAGGTAAAAACTTGTACAGTACAGAATTTTAGTACATTAATAAGAATCCCACGGTATGATTTTATAAAATTTCGCAAAAAATAAAGTAAGAAACCACATTTTGTTTTGTATGGACAAGATTTTGCTCAAAAGTTTCTATCTCTTTGACTTCGCGCAGGTGTATATACTATAAAGGCACTTTAATTTTTTTTCACACAGTTCTTTTTCACGTTAGCCATTGGAACTGAATGTGGAAAAACTATGGAGACTCAGGTTTAAAAAATTTCTCAAACAATTTTCATCTTGCGTACCAGGCATTTCGAAATGGAAACTTCAAGACATTTTTTGAGTTTATTGAATATCAGAGGTTCGTCAAAGCCAATGGAGGAGAATCGTCACGCAATTGCATGGCCATGTAATTTCGCATTTAGCATGTTACTTTAGTTAATTTAAAGCCTTTTTACTTTTGTTGTCGTGCTAATAAATTTCGTAAATGTCAAGATGAGAACATTAGGTCTTTTCGTTTAATTTAGCAGCAACGCTAATGTTTCGAGTCTGCAAGCGTTTTTGCAGACAAGTCCCAGTCACGACGAAAAGAAATTATTGACTTGTTTGTTTGTTTGCTATAGATGGACTGACAAAATTTGTGATACACTTTATTAAAGAAATACAAAGCTACAAACTTAAATGATCATTAATAATATGTGTAACAGTAAACGCATTTTTGCAATATTTTAAAGTAATATTATATACAAGCAGATAAAGGTATATAAGTACATAAGTATTTGCTGACTTAGCGAACATTTTAATACAACAAATTTGGCTTAACAGTATGTATGTACATATGCGCATATCACTTATAATTTGAGCGTAAACAAAGTTATAAAAAATAATTGTGCATTCTGCAGGGCCGTATCTGCGGTTAACATCCTCCCCCCGTTGGAAGGTGAGGGCTTTCAACAGATGATTCTATAGGAAGAACAGCAAGTTTGGTAACAGCGCGTTTAATCAAACCACTACTTGTTCGCACAATTGCAACTCGGGCTACGCCATCATCTCCAAGTACCACATCCGATATACGGCCCATTTTCCACTTTAATGGAGGTTGGTTTTCGTCCTTCAAAATCACCATTGCTCCACAGATTACATTTTTACTTTGGTCACGCCACTTTGTGCGCTCTTGCAAAAGAGACAGATACGAACTACTCCACCTTTTCCAAAAAATTTGTTGCATTTGGTTAACTTTTTGCCATCTGCTTAGGTGGCTTATGTCTATTTGAGTGATATCGGGCTCAACTATAGAAACTAAAGGACCACCTACTAAAAAATGTCCAGGAGTTAAAACATCAAGGTCATCAGAGTTCTCTGAAATTGGACAAAGTGGTCGAGAGTTTAAAATTGCAGAAATTTGGTAAACCAAAGTGCGTAGCTCGTCAAATGTTAAAGTATTGAGCCCTACTGTGCGATAAAAGTGCAGTTTAGCCGATTTTACCGCAGCCTCCCACAATCCTCCGAAATGGGGCGATCTTGGCGGAATGAATTTCCATTCTATTTCATTTTCAAGACATTGCTGTTGAACTGATTGCTGGTGTGATGCATTTAAAAATAATTGTTTTAAGTCAGCCAGCTCGTTTTTAGCGCCAACAAAATTTGTTGCGTTATCAGACCAAATTGTTTTAGGTTTTCCTCTAATTGCAATAAAACGACGAAGAGCCGACAGAAATGCTGACGTAGATAAATCTTGAACCACCTCTAGGTGAGTAGCCTTTGTTGAAAAACATACGAAGATTGATACGTAACATTTAACAGGAGGGCGATTTCTTACCTCAGACCTATAATAAAACGGGCCACAAAAATCCACTCCAGTAATATGAAAGGCTTTGCTTGGTGTCACTCGTTCAGCAGGCAAGCTACCCATAATTTGTTGACTTAATATTGGTTTCATTCTAAAACAATTTAGGCATTTTGAGATTACACTACTAATTAATTTACGGCCACCCATTGGCCAATACTGCTGCCGAATTGAAGCCATTAAAGACTGTGGGCCAGCATGCAACAGCTTTTTATGAAAATGCATTATCAGAGACGAAGTTAATGGGTGATATTTTGGCAAAATAATAGGATGTCGTGCATCAAAGTCTAGAGCCGAATGCTGAAGACGACCACCAACACGAACCAAACCAACAGAATCAAGCATAGGCATCAATGAACGAAGCTTGCTGGATGGAGAAATGCTTTGGTTTTCTTTTAAAGCCTTATAATCAGCTGCAAAATGAATCATCTGTATATTTTTTATTAAGAGATATGTTCCTTTTTTTATGTCACTTGGAGTCAGTATTTCATTTTGGCTTGCGAGTTTAGGATACAAGAATTTGAATACATATGCAAATACTCGTTGCATTTTTGCGAAGGAATTATAGTACTTACAATTTATTGACAAGTCTGACAGCGAGGTCATTACCAAAATATTTCGACGTCGCTCAGGTAGCTCATTTAAAAATTTTTCATTATTAGGCCACGATGAAGAATCAAAGCACAAAAAACTAGGTCCATTTTTCCACAAAGTTGAATTAAGTAACTCCTTAGGCGAAGTGCCCCTTGAAAGTACGTCGGCTGGGTTCAAGTTAGTAGGAACATAATGCCATGTCATTTTGTCTGTGATTATTTGTATACGAGAAACTCTGTTCGATACAAAAACGTTAAAATTTGAAGGTTGCTCTTTGAGCCATGAAAGTACGACCATAGAATCGGACCAGCAATGTACGTCACAACTAAATGGCAGAGTTTTGACAACTACTTCTACAAGTTCTGCTAAAAGGTATGCTGCACAAAGCTCCAGCTTTGGCACTGTTATCGCCTTTAGGGGAGCGACTCTCGATTTAGAGCACAGCAACGATGATTTGGGAGCATTTTCTGATTCAGATCTTATGTATACACATGCACCATAAGCAGATAAACTAGCATCACAAAATGCGTGAATTTGCACCTTTGAGTTTGACATCAAAACACAGCGAGGAAACTTAAAGTGCTGAATGTTATCAAATTGAGAAATATAATCTCGCCACGAAGAGTGCAATGATTGGGGAAGACTTTCGTCCCACTGTAGCTCCAGCTTCCATAAATATTGCATAAAAATTTTCGCCTTTGTTATGACTGGGCCAATTAATCCAAGGGGGTCATACAGACGAGCAATTGATGAAAGAATAGAACGTTTTGTGACCATTTTACAACTATCGATGGCGTTGAATGAGAAAATAAAGTTGTCTTCATTAGGATCCCAAATGAGCCCAAGCGTTTTGGTGATGTCAGTACCATCGTTAAATTTTAAAAACTTTTCACAATCTTCCGATGGTAGCCCATTCAAAATTTTGGGATTATTAGAGCACCACTTTCTTATTTGAAAATTACCACGCTTTAGCAAAGCAGTAACCTGATGCCTTATTTCCGTAACCTCTGCAATAGAGTCACCACCGGATAACATGTCGTCTACATAAAAATCCCGCCTAACTATTTTTGCACCAATTGGAAAACTACTTTCTTCCTCAGCTGCCAATTTATGCATTGATCGAATTGCTAGGAATGCTGCTGGCTTCGTACCGTACGTAACAGTATCTAGCTTATATGCTCTAATATCATCCTCTTTTCTTTCTCTCCATAATATACATTGCATGTAGTTGTCTGGACAAGAAACTCGGACACACCTGTACATCTTACAAATGTCACCACTAAGAGCAAACTTAAAGCAGCGATAACGCAAAAGTGTATTAAAAAGCTTAGGTTGTATGGTCGGACCAGCATACAATATATCATTGAGCGACAAACCAGTTGTTGTTTTTGCTGAGCCATCGAATACAACTCTTAGTTTGGTCGTTGTGCTGTCAAGCTTTTGCACACAGTGATGTGGCAGAAAATATTTCTTATGAGCAACCTGCGGAGAAACTAATGACATATGATTTAGCAAAATGTACTCACGCATAAAATCTGTGTATTGAGCGGCGATCTGTGGCTGTCGTTCTAATTTCTTTTCCAAAAGCTTAAATCGTTTTAAGGCATTATTATACGAATCACCAAGCAGATGCGCAGCACCCCCTTCTATTTCAGGTAGACGAACAGAAAACGAGCCATTGACCAAGCGAGTAGTATTTTTTAAGAAGTGATTTTCACAAAAAATGTCATCCTTAGATAATGAATCACAGTTAGCAAAATTATTTTCTACTTCCCAAAAATCTTTTACTACGGAGAACAGCTGATCATCTTGATTTGTACTAACAGCTAAAGACCACGAATGATGAGAATGAGTGCCACCGCCAGCAACTACCCAACCAAGTAATGTTTTTTGTAGTACTGGCAAGTTATCAGCTAATTTTATTTGTCCAATCGACATTAAATCAAAAAACAATTCAGCTCCAATTAAGATATCAATTCGGCCACATTTATCAAAAGAGGGATCTGCGAGCTGTATATTTTTTGGTATTTTCCATTCCGCTGTATTGGTGTTAGTATTGGGTTGGTAACTTGTTATTGTAGGAACAACGATAGCCTTAAAAGTTGTTGAGTAGTCTCCAGTATTGGACTTAATTACGATTTCGGTAGATTTATTGACTGTAACAGAACCATCACCTATTCCAGAAATAGTTGCGTAAGTCTGGTTGCATTTTAAATTTAATTGATTCACGAAACGACTTGTAATAAGATTAAGTTGCGATGCAGAATCTAATATTGCGCGACATGGTACAAAAGTTCCGAATTTATTTTTGACCATAATGATGGCTGTTGCCAGCAAAACACTTGTAGCTGGCGACGATGTTGTTGTTTCATCAGTATCATTTGACGAAATAAGCACTGCTTGTGACGAGGCAGTATCCACTAAGGGCTGATTCGTAGATGGAGTATCGATATGAAGCATCGTGTGGTGTTTCGAAGAGCACTGTCGGCAACAACCTGATGTACAATTTTTTAGCATATGACCCTTTCTTAAGCAATTGAGACACAATTTCATTTTCTTTGCTTCTTTAAAACGTAGATTAGGTGATAAATTTGAGAAAAGTGAGCAACTGGTAATAAAATGATCTTTTGAATTACAAAAGGTGCATAATTTTGTAGACGTCGCTACCGAAACATGAACATGTCGATTGTTATGATTTGATTTTTTCAAAATGGGTTGCCTTGTGTTTTTATTTACCATGGAGTTCTCGAAATTTTCGACCATACGACATCGTCGTTCTAAGAACTCTGTCATTGAGGACCAAGTAGGTAACTCGTTTATTGGTAAATTTTCTTCCCATTTAATTAGCGATTTAGCGTCCAATTTTGTCGACACTAAATGTATTAGTAGCCCATCAATAAGCTGCTGCTGATTTCCAATTGTTTGTAAGGCACGCAAATGAGCGTTTATATTGTCGCTCAAACGACGTAAGCCAACAGCGGAATCATTCTCGACGACATTTAAAGAAAAAATTTCTCTTATGTGAGTTTGAAAATTTAAGAGCTTGTTGTCAAAACGATTTTTCAACAATGTCAAGGCTTCTTCATAGTTTGCTTCACTGAGTTCCAATGAAGCAATTGTATCGAGGGCAACATCTCCCAAACTGGCACGCAAATAATGAAACTTTTCAAGACTGCTTAAATCACCGTTGTCATTTATCACAGTCGAGAACAACGAAAAGAAATTAGGCCATTCGGAATAGGAACCACAAAATTTGGGTAATTGGATTTCTGGGACCTTAATCTTACGCATAGTTGTTGGAGAGGGCGACTCATTGAGAGAAAATCGGCGTAATGTCGATGAACGTTGGTCAGTTTCAAATTTACGAATGGCGTTTATTTGACGCGTTAATTTGGCCTTTGCATCAAAGTATAGCGAAACACACTTCTTGCGATCACAACTTACAGATTCACTGCTGTCCATTTCCTCTCTTATGGATTGGACTTTTTCGAAGGCATCCTTGAGCTCCTCAACGTAGTCCAAGCGAACAGACAGTTCAGCTTCATCATGTTGTTTTAATTTTATTGGGGTTAAATTATTATTTAAATCCTCCAATTGATTTATTATAGCCGTGACTTTAGCAAAATAAGGTAGCGTGTCAACGGAAAGATGCTCCTTATCTTTGTGATCAGTATTATTATTTGCCATTTTGCACGAATGAGCCGCGAATTATTTACAATTTTATTGCACTAAAAAACGATATTTATAGCGCAAGTAATATTTTTACGGGATACGAAAACTATTATTAAATATCCGAATTGATATTAATATAAAAGTCAATCACGTCGGGGTCACCAATGTTTCGAGTCTGCAAGCGTTTTTGCAGACAAGTCCCAGTCACGACGAAAAGAAATTATTGACTTGTTTGTTTGTTTGCTATAGATGGACTGACAAAATTTGTGATACACTTTATTAAAGAAATACAAAGCTACAAACTTAAATGATCATTAATAATATGTGTAACAGTAAACGCATTTTTGCAATATTTTAAAGTAATATTATATACAAGCAGATAAAGGTATATAAGTACATAAGTATTTGCTGACTTAGCGAACATTTTAATACAACAAATTTGGCTTAACAGTATGTATGTACATATGCGCATATCACTTATAATTTGAGCGTAAACAAAGTTATAAAAAATAATTGTGCATTCTGCAGGGCCGTATCTGCGGTTAACAGCTAATATGTACAAAATTACTCTCCTAAATTCGCAAAAACGAAAAAAAGTAAATGAAAGCTTCACTGACAATATTTTGTGTTGTAAATTTAGGTTCTATAAATGAAAAACGTGTTGTCTGTTAGAATACAAGAAAAGAAGTTAAGTTAAGTTAAGTTAATATTTATTGAGCCTTTTTTTTAACAAGAATTATTATTTTTTTACAACATAGGGATGTGGAACATAGATAACTTAAGACTATAATGTATTGTCTTAAAAACAAAAGCAATTTACAGCACCACGCTTTAACAATAAAATGGAAAATATAAATTAACAATGTGTAATAATATAAAAGTTTATATGCCTTTGCTCCCGGGGCTAACATAACTAAAGAGGAAAACTCTTAAAATACACTTAAACCTACCTTAAAAGCAAATAAAATAAAAAAAAATAATAATAATAATAATAATAAAAAAAAAATAGAATAATATTAATAATAGTAATAAAAAAAAAAAATAATAATAATAATTCACAAAATTCCGCCAACAGAATACTATCCTCTGTGAGTACCAGGTGTAGTTTTTGTAAAAAACTCATGCCTTAAGTTAGATCTAAAATCAAAGTTAACCGGATCTTCATTTAAAAAACCGATAGGTGAAAGGTAGTTTGTATTTCTCCAATTAAAAGCCCTCTGAATATCAAATATTCCCTTAATGTTAGCATTTTCGTGCATTTCTAGTCTATTTAAAAACTTTTTCAAAATGTCGCACACATTGTAACCGATTGGCATCATTTTTGAATGACAATAAATATAAGAGTTTGAATAACGTTTATTCAATAATCTAAAGTATTTCCCAATACAGCATCGTAACACTTTTCTTTCAAAAATTTCCATTTCTTTTATTACAATAGGAGATACACTAAACCAAATTGGGAACTCATATAAGAAAACTGGTCTTATACTAGTTTTGTATAAGAGAAGCTTTGTTTTTGAAGATAAGTTTTTATTGAACAGAATCTTAGAGAACGAACCCAAAATCTTATAAGATTTTTTTAAAACAATTCTCCCATGACTATTAAATTTAAAAAGGTTATTAAAATTGATTCCGAGATATTTTAAATTATTAACAAACGGGATCTCTAAACCATCCAAAAATAGTTTTAATCTTTTACTCTCTGGAACAACAAAGTTTTTACACTTTCCCGAAGCATTGCGGATACACATCGCTTTACATTTGGAAGCATTTATTTCAATTCCCCAATCATCATAAAATTTCTTAACTAATTGAAGGTGACCAGAAACTTGTCTTAAAGCAACAATCGGAGAATCACTATGGGAATATAGGAGAGAATCGTCAGCATAAAGCAGGCCAGTAGAATTAGGTAAAATGTGAGGGAAGTCATACATTAAAATGTTGTATAAGTGAGGTGCCAAAATGGAACCTTGAGGTACGCCACAATTAATATAACCAAAATCTGACAACTCATTATTAAATTGAACACAAAACAATCTTTTGGAGAAGAAGCTTTGTAAGAGTTTAACTATAGAAGGATTAAATCCAATTTCAATCATCTTAAAAAGAATGCCATTATGAAAGGCATGGTCGAAAGCCTTTTCGACATCTAATGAAATTGCTACTGTACAAAATCGATTACGAAGATTAGAGATCACATCATTCTGAAATTTCAATAAGGCATCAGTAGTAGAATGACCTTTTTTAAACCCAAACTGAAAATCTGGGATATAGCTTTCATTAAATGAAGTCTCCATTTTTTCCTTAATTACTTTCTCAAAAAGTTTTCCCAAATTGGAAAGTAAAGAAATAGGTCGTAGATTATTAATATCAATATTATTCGTTTTCTTTTGTAAAGGAACAATTTTCGAAATTTTCCAAGCGTCTGGAAAGTATGAGTTATTTAAGCAATTATTGAAAATTATTAAAAGATATTCTAAAGCCTTTATAGGAAGCCTACCTAAAATATAATTAGAAATTTTATCTAGACCGCATGATTTTTTATTGTTGATTGATTTATAATGCGAAAATAATTCATTTAACGTTGTAAGGCTTTCACAGTTTTGTGTATTAGTCGATAAGAAATTTTCAGAAAAAACATGCAAACGAGGGACTTCATTAGTTGTGTTATATAAAATATCAGAAATTTGCGAGATGTCTCTACCTGGAATAGAACCTGTGTAAATATTAGAAAAGTGTGTCTTTAATTCACTTAATATTATAGAGTTATCCTCAACTACAGTTCCATTAATACTTATGTTTTTCAAAGTTTTATTCTTTTTGTACCCGATTATGTTATAAATTTGTCGATGAGCAGTAGGACCTGGTTTAATTTGCTGCAGTTTTGTGCTAAATAAGGCAGAGTGTTCAAGTTCTACCTGTTTTTTAATGATTATATTTAACAATTGAATTTGCTTTGAAATAAGTAAGTAATCTGAATTAATACGACATAAATTGCGATGATATATTCTTTTCAACTCTTTTTGCCATCTGTACTTAATTTTAAACAAACTTTTAATTTCATTTGAAATTATAAATTTTTTGTTCTTGCATGCAATAATGTCCGAATTATTATTATTAACCAATTGTATAGTGGTGGTAAAATTGTAGATATACTTATCAATTTCCTCGTTTGTGAGATTTCTATCAGGCTCTGGATAATGATTTAAAATTCCATATATAATATCCCTTCTAAATTTACCCCAATTTGTCCTCTTATAAGATATGAAAGTAGCTGGTGGATTCAGAATAATTTCAAAGCTTGGTAATTTAATTTGAAGTTTTAAAGGGAAATGATCCGAAAATGTAGGCAAGCAAGATACTTTGAAATTTGGATTAGAAAAGTTTATAAAATTTGGACTAATTAAAAAGTGATCAAGAAAAGAAGAACCATTAGGGTAAGTTGGTTCGGTATTAGAAATTCGTTCAAAATATAAAGTATTTTGTTGTAAAAAATTAAAAACCAAGTTTCCATTTGAATTGCACATAGTGTCACCCCAAGATAAATGTTTAGAGTTGAAATCTCCTCCTATGAATGACCCTTCGTAATTTTGTGAAATGTTACTCAGGATCGATAAACTATTTGTTAATTTTGATGATATGCAATTGCAAGGGATATAAATTGATCCTATTAAAATCTTTTTGATCGAACCGTTGATTAAAAGTTCGATAGTTAAAAAAATATTTGGAATTTCTAGACCAGGTATAACTACTTTTGTATATTTGTACGATTTTCTCAATACTATCGCAACACCTTGTTGACTATAATCTCTAAAAAAATTATAGTTTTCAAGAGATACTTTATGTTTATCTTTTAAATGGGTTTCTTGCACAAAGGCAATATCTATGTTGTTAGAAACTAAAGTATTTAATAGATCTAGTCTTCGACTTACCTCGATGAGCGATCTAACATTAAAAGAAAGTAAGTTTAAAACATTATGGATCATAAGCTTTTTTAACTTCAGCTAGGAGACCCCGACATTGATGCTTAGCCTCCTCCAATGAGAGTTTCTTATAGTTGACAATAAATTTACTAATCTTATCTTCTAAGGATACAGTTTCAGGCTCACAAAGAATTTTTGCAATTTTTAAAAATTCTTTTATTAATGGAGAAACAGAACTAGAATCCACCGGAAGATTTGAGTTTGAAGTTTGGAAAAGACTGGAAAAAGTTTTACTTGTGCTAACGAAGTTAGAACTCCTCAAAGCAGAAGCAACATTGTCAGTAGCCTTTCGATTTCTTTCCTTGGCGTCAAGTAAAATTCTTTTTTTCATATCAGTATACTTTTTATAAGCAGAACACCCCCTAAAATTAGAGGGGTGACCATGTTGCTTACAATTAACACAGAATGGGGGATTATCTTTATTAGAAACAAATTTGCATTCTCCAGGTCCATGATTCTCATCACATTTAACACAAGCAAAAGATCTATTACAGTTACGAGAGATATGACCCCATTGCTGGCAACGCCAGCACTGTATTTCTCTTGAATTCCTCTTAGGAGATTCCCATGTAACTCTCTGGTTTAAAATGTATTTTAAACTAGTTAGTTCACTGCAAGATTTTCCCGGAAATAAAGAAATTAAAAATAACCCTGTATCGAACCCATTTTTCCTTGAAAAAGCAGTAGAAAATTTTGAAACAGTATCTACGATACTAGGAATAAGTTTGTCTAATTCATTTTTTATTACTTCAGTATCAGTTTTGTGATATAAACCTCTCAAAACAATGCTAAAACGTTTTTGTTCAATCGGTGTGTAAGAGTACGATTCTATATTTTTATTTCTAAGTAATTGCATCATTTCAGCATGAACTGATGCATCTCTTAGAAATAATTTGCTTTTATATCTATTTTTATTAATAATTTTGAAATCTACTTTTTTAGCACTGAGCTGGTTAAGTAAATCTTCAATATTAACATTAAAGAGGAATATAGGAGGACAAAATGGTTTTTCTTTGGGTGTTGTATTTTTAGATTCCTTTGAAAAATGTACTTTCCTTTCATTATTTTTATCTTCCTGAATATCTAGCTCACCTAAGATAGCAAATCTGTTTTGCGAATTTTGCGAATTATTAGCTAACAATGTTTGGGTGTTACAATTGTAATTGTTTAAATTAAATTTTGAAATATCTACCTTATCGTTATTACTACGTTTACGTTTTTGTACACGTTGAAAATCATTATCCACAGATGAAATGGAGAAAATCGAATCATCAAGCTCCATGGATTTGCCAAGGGGATCATTATCCTGAATCAAATCTACATCACTTAGGTTATCTTGATTTAAGTATGAGGTATCAGCATTAATTAAACCGTCTTTAAATGCCACAGTTTTATCACTTGAACTTGCACTTGAATGTTTAGAGTCAGCTTTCTTTTTGGAAATCTTTTCATTTTTTGATCTAGGCTTTTCACCATTACAGGATGTGGTCTTATTCTCCACCGATTTATTTGAAAAAGTATTTCCATTACTTGAATGTTGCTTGTCTGATATTAAGATCTCCCGAATTTTATCAGGAGGTAAGTTAATCTCCCATGGAGATGGATTAGAATCCATTTTCAAACGAATTATAAAATTGTTTATTTAATTTTCTTTTTTCTTATATTTGAGAAAAAAAAAATATCAATTTTTTATTTTTTGAATAATTTTTCTGTGAATATTATTTTATTTTTTTTTTCAGCAGGTAAAACACGTTCGACCTCAATGAAACTCAATTCAAGAATCCACAAGAAAAGAAGTAAAAAGTTTTATTGCAATTCGCAGAGTTACCATGTACAAAAAAATCATCGAAAAAGTGTTCCCGATGTGTTTGAATTTATTTTACGATTTCAACATTCTCACTTAAAATTCATTGAAACATATTATTTTAAACACACGTTTTGAGTGAATTGATTTATCTTTATATTTGGAAGTGGCTTGGTTAAAATCTCTCCATCTCTCAGAACATACAAGTACGTCCCTCATGAAATGGCTCCTTATGTCTGTGTTTGGTTTTTGGATGATATGACTCATTTAGGGTAAGCTGCATTGCGCTGTGATTGTCACAATATAATGTTGGGTTGAATGGAGGGGTGTGATAGCCCATGTCATACGACATACACTTACTTATGTCCGGTAAGGTGTCACCCCCAAGATATCGGGACCTTATTTGTGAAAAGGCGGGGCATTGGCACAAATAGTGTTCCAATGTTTCGCTCTTCTCCCCACATGCTCTACAGTCATCTCCTTCCGCTATTCCTATGCGTTTAAGATGTGCCCTTAGCTGAGAGTGCCCTGTGACAACTTCCATTATTCTACTTAGTTCGGGCTTGCTAAGTCTTAGCAGCTCCATCGTTCTTCTTTCGTCTGGATCTCCCCATAGAATTTTTGTATCGATTTCCATGGTTCCGTTATTCCAGAGAATTAAATGGGCTCTATGTGCCCAATTCTTTAGCTCGGATTTAACTGCATCGAAAGGTTTCGCGCATTCCATGCTTATATTACCTAACTCTGTTGCCCTAGAAGCAAGTGAGTTTGCCCTCTCATTTTCAGTTATCCCCGCGTGTCCTGGCACTCATATGATGCGCAGTTCACCATGTGTCCAGTAACTGTTAATAGCGTTTTTGCTCTGATGGCCATCTGACTATCTGTGACCTCCTCATTACATTGAGAATTTAGTATTAACAGGGCTAAGCAAATTAACAGCGTAGCTGATGTCTGACCTGGTGACTTGTGCTAAAAACAGTAAACTGCCAATAAGTTCCTGATATGGATAGTTAAATTTTTCAACATCTTTGTTATGAAATTTGATATCTGGGTTCATTCGTGTCATAACCGGGTTACAGGAAACCATGATGAAACGTTTTAATATTTTTTCTATATTAGATTGCTGGTCAATTTTTAAAGTTTTTCCAACATTGTAATGTTGGAAAAAATTTTATGAGCCTTTTAATTAAGTTGTCTTTTGTACTTTCATTTTTCCACAATACTATCATGTCGTCTACGTATACAGCTAAAATGATTACGTTCTCACTGTCTTCATTGGCAATGTAAGCACATTTACCAGTTTTTTAGTTGTCTCATGCCCAAGGATATTAATTTTCTACTTAAACACATGTTCCACATTCTTTAGGCTTACTTTAAGCCATTCAGTCCTCAAAATACTGCCTTCTGGAACCAATATTCCATCTGGGGTTGCGATGTATACATATTTCTTCTTCTAAATTTCGTTGAAGCAATGCTGTGCAAACGTCTAGATGATTGTAAATCAAATTTCAAAGCAAATGACAACAAGTACCGCAATGTGTTGTATCTCACTGGTGAATAAGTCTCGGTAAAATCGTGCCGTCACGGTGCAAACAACCTTTCTTAACTAGTCTTGTTTTAAATTCGATGTTACTTTCATCATATTTCTTTTTCTAAAAAATCAATTTCGTTGACAACTTTCTAACTTCACCTTTATTGCTCACAACGCTCCATGTGTTGTTTTCTAGTAAGGAGTTATGTTCACTTTCAATTGCTTCCAACCATTTGTCTTTTTCATTACTATTTGCAGTTTCTCTGTAACTTATTGTATCTTGGTTAAAGGTGTAGACATAGATTTATTAGTTATACCTGGTTTCGAAGGAATACCACTTTGCGAATTATGCGTATTTGTTTCTTTTCAGACCATATAATCTATGTATAGGTTTTTAAATTTTCGGCAATGCTGGGTTCCATTTTATTCTCAATTCTTTTGGCGTTATTAAAATACATGCACACCCAAAGACACGTAAATGACCAATGTTTTGTTTTTACTACCGCTCCAAATTTCTTCAGGAGATTTATCATTAGGGTCTTTTTTGGTATGATCTTTAGTATGATGCTTTTTCAATTAAAGTCTTATTCATTCGCGCATTGTCTAGGCCGACTGTAATATTCTAGGTCGTTGTCAAATCTAAGGTTTTTATGCCGCAAACGTCTGTATAAACAAGTTCTAGCATTTCATTTATTTTTGTTTCTGAAGGCTTATAATCGTGTTTGTTTACCCCGTAAACAAGACATGCATGTATGTATTTACATCAGCGCTTTTGCTGTAATCGAATCTTGACAATTTATTGGATTCATTAGAAAACTCTATAGATAGTAATTTTCTTCATCAGTGTCACGGCTCAATCGTCTGTGCCATGTTTCAATACCAACAGCCACATAATTATCTAATGGTAAACTTAATTTAAACATACCTTTTTCTCTGAAAATACTTTGTTGTCTTTAAGCACTACACATTTACACGCAGCGAAATTAACCCGTAATGAGCTCCATTTTATTATGTAGTTTTTGTTGTATACAAATATTGCCCATGCCAATTATTTTCAGTGTGTGCTTGTTGTTGCAGTCACATAGTGTTCCTTTAAAAATTTTTTTAAAACCAACAAATGCATCTTTGCAACTTACCATGTGGAAAGTAGTACCGGAATCAATTATGCAGCCACTACTATTGTATTTCGCTTCAAAGCTTGCTGCTAATATTTTTTCATAGTTACCGCCATTTTGCTTGTTTTTCGGAAGTTTACAATATTTAGCAATATGGCCTTTTTTCTTGTAGCAAACAATTTCCTCACCTGTTACAGGAATTTTTCTTCTCTTCCATGGGTCCAAAATGTGCGGGAAAACCACTTAACAAAAGGATAACGACCCATTCATCGTTGAATTTAAAATCTATTTGGTTTAACTTTTGAGTAGTGTCAATACTAGTGCCAAATACTCTCTAATATTGTCACAATTTACTAACTATGTTGTGGTCAATTTTCCCAATAAACCATATCTACGAGTTAGACCGGAGTCATCATATGTGGTGTCCAGTTTTCGACAAATCTCTGCTATTTTTACATCTTGTATGTGTACGCAGAGACTTTGTGAAATACATTGTATGTGTATAATACAATCTGAATGTTGCATTCTCCTTCGTGTCTGCATTCTGCTCCGTATCTTAAACCTTTAGCCAATAACCTTGAAGTTTCATCGCATGTTCCCTCCATCGATGATAGTTTTCCCTCCCTATCAATAATTTTGACCATCTTGACATAATTATACATACTAGTGTTCGCCCAGTGGTTGAAATTCAACCATTATTGCAATAATACAAAACCGCTCAGATAAAATATCATATTTTTCTTCATTTCTAATAAAATGTATTAACGTACTTACTCCATTCTTTAATAGTTGTATCTATTAATGTGAGCTTTCCAAATAAATAATAGAAACGGTTTTGATGTTCATTTAAGAAACATAAATTTATTGCCTGTATTAAAAATACTAAAAATTTTTGATTAATTGAAGAAAAACTAAAAGTAAAAAAAACCCCTTTTTCAAAATATTTAAAGTAGTTGTACGACTGGCATCTTTATGTAAGGAAAATTTCGTTATATACAATATTCTTCGTAAAAACTCTATTGTCATTGATTATATTTCCTTGACCATTTTCATTTGAAATATAAAATTTTAGGCCGTCGAATGAACGAACTCTACTCGCAGCTACATATAATTGTCCATGAGCAAATACAGGTAGTCTCAAAAGGACACCTATCTTTTCAAATGTTTGCCTCTATGACTTGTTAATGGTCATAGCAAATGCGGGTATAATTGGAAATTGTGTCCGCTGAAATTTAAATGGAAAATGGTAAATTTATTCGTGGAATCAAAATTCTTTTATTACGAACTACTCCCGTTAATACTTCGCAATCTATGGTGTTGCGGTGCAAGCATTTTACTCTCATTCGAGTTCCATTTACAATGGCTTGTGCCGTGTTCAAATTGGGAATCAGCATAACAATGGAATTTATTTTCAATTTATGCGGTGGCATTCCGCTTACGTTCAGTAAATTTAAGAAGGATATTCATTTACGTCATTTCATTAGAAACTTTATAAAAACTGTAATAAACCTTCTCCTCCACTGAAAGGCGATTAAGTATATCATTATTTATTGAAGCGCCGTCTTCATTGGTAGGAGCTAAAATTACGGAATTAAGAATTTGATCCGATAATATATTCTCACGAATATTACCATAGATATCAGTAATTAAATTATCAAAACAACCAATTATTTGTTGTGGCAATTCAATAATGTCATCACCTAATTCTGGATAATTTCTTAATTCACCATTACAAAGTTTATTTATGAAATTCGACAACTTCTACTTCTTCTGGTCTAGCTCTCATATTTTGTGTTAAGGTAACTTTGTGAAAAGAATTAAATTCCTTCCAACTAATGATGCAATTTTCAATTAAAGTAAATCGGGTCCCGTGTGGAACAACAGGTAAAATTTGCCTTAAACTGCACTTTAGTAGAATAGTTTTACCACCAAATGGTGGAATATAATGAACAAATAAAATAATTTTTCCTTCTGAGTGTCTACGGGGTTGGCAAGCCAAATTTAATTTAGTTTTTTGTTGCAATTTTTTTTTAGCAAATTAAGAGAGAAAGAGAGATCATGGCTTTATGATTGGCTAATATTCTTAACTGTTTTTAAACTATCTTAGGCACAAAAATGTAGAATAAAAAATATATTCTGCACTGCTCCTATTGACAATCTATCAAACAAAAAAAAAACAAAAAAAATCTAGCGAATACGTTGAGTTTAAGTCAGTTAAAATTGTTCTTAACTTTTTCCACTTGCCTAATTACATATATATATATATATATATATATATATATATATATATATATATATACATATATATATATATATATATATACATATATATATATATATATATATATATATATATATATATATATATATATATATATATATATACATATATATATATATTTGGTACTTCAATAGTTTACTTTACCAATAAAAAGTTACACTCGGTTTGTTTTCTTTGATAAAAGATACACTTGGTTTGTTTTCTTTGATAAAATGAAATTAAAATATTTATTTAAAATATTTTAAGGAAACGTGTGTGGAAAATCAAATTTTTAATGTTTAGCAACCGTATTGGCGAAAAGCAAAATTTACAATGATCGAAACGTAGTTTTTATTAGTGATACCAAAAAACATGAAGCGTCCCCGAAGTAGGTATCCGAGTACTTAGTAACTGGTTGGCAATTCTCTAGCATAGGGTGCCACATCAATCCCCCCGCTGGAGGAGGTTCACCTGAACCTTAAAGGTATCGTGACCCGTCTGCCACTTGAAGTAGTGTTAGTATTTAAGTCTTTAGGCGCAGAGTAAATGGTTGGATTGAAGGCGGTTGCTGTACTACCAGAGTTGAGATCCTTTTTTTTTAGTATTGGTCGTGTTGAACTATTTGATGGCACATCAGGCGAAGTATTTATTGTTGTTGGTGCGACTGAAGTATTTGAGTTGGTATAAGCCTCCTCGTTTGATATGATAGCAGGTTTCAGCCGATCGATACTAATGTTGCTTTGGCGACCCCTGATGGAAACAGTGTAAAATTTTTCATTACGCTTTTTTACTAAGAAAGGTCCATCATAAGGGTGTGTGAGCGAAGGTCGGATAGAGTCGTTGCGGATAAAAACGTGTGTTGAGGTTTGAAGGCTCTTTGAAATGAAAGTACGTGGAGCTATATGGTGGGCAGTGTCGGTAGGCTTTAATTTCTGCATTGTTTGGCGAAATTCATATAAGTAGTTGTTGCTTGTTTTATGCAAATTTGTTGGCTGGAGAAATTCGCCAGGTATAGTAAGTGTTGATCCGTAGACCATCTCTGCTGGTGAAGCGTCAATGTCTGGTTTAAACGCGACACGAAGTCCTAGTAAGATGACTGGAAGATGATGTACCCATCTGGCCGGGTCATGACACAAAATAGCTGCCTTCAGTGAACGGTGCCACCTTTCGATTATACCATTCGATTGCGGGTGATACGGTGTGGTACGCAAGTGTGTTGAGCCAATAGTTTTTAAAAGTTCGGCGAAAATACTGGATTCAAATTGACGTCCCATGTCGGAAGTTATGCGAGTCGGCACACCAAACCGCGAAATCCATTGGCTTACAATTGCCTTTACTATCGATTCGGCTGACATGTCGGGTATTGGGACAGCTTCGGGCCAACGAGCGAAACGGTCGATTATGGTTAGACAGTAACGTTGTCCTTCACATAACGGTAATGGACCGACAATGTCGATATTGATGTGGGAAAATCGTTCTTTTGGTGGTTCGTATTTAGCGACTGCCGAACGGGTGTGTCTTTGGACTTTTGAGCGTTGACACTGCAAACAACTTCGTACATAATTAGCGCAGTCTTTACGGATACCAGGCCAGCAAAATCTGGCTAAAACCAATTTTGTAGAAGCGCGCACACCAGGGTGTGATAAATTGTGAACCGTTGATAAAACCTGCCTGCGAAATTCTTTCGGAATGTATGGGCGAATATGAGAAGTAGTTGTATCACATGTAATTTGTTCGGTACTGCCGGGTATTAGAAAAAATTTTAACTTTAGTGAAATTGTTCCAACTTCTGGTGTCTTGATCATTTGCTGAAGTTCGCTGTCATTTTCTTGTGCAAGGGCTATACGTTTATAATCGATCGCTTGACTAACTGTTTCGATGCGCGAAAGGGCGTCGGCTGATGCATTCTCCAAGCCGGGTATGTGGCGGATGTCGGTCGTAAACTGGCTTATAAAATCTAGCTGTCGTATTCGACGCGGCGAAGCTTTTTCAAGTTTCTGGCGAAAGGCGAAGATAAGAGGTCTGTGGTCGGTTACTATGTAACAATTTCGTCCCTCTATCATGTAGCGAAAGTGACAGACAGCTTGGTACATGGCTGCGAGTTCACGATCATATGCCGAATATCTTGTTTGGGACTTTGTTAATTTTTTTGAATAAAAACCCAGAGGTTGCAAACTTCCGTTAATTTGTTGATGTAATGCCGCACCTACAAAAGTGTCCGAGGCATCAACATACAAGGCCAACTGTGCTTCGGGGGCTGGATGAGCGAGAAGCGTGGCAGTAGCCAGCTCATTTTTGCAACGTTCGAAGGCGGCGTCGGCACTAGGAGACCATTTTATTGCTGTCCGGTCGTTTTTCTTGTTGCCAGTAATTAAGCTCTGCAGTTCCATTTGATACTCGATCGCGTGAGGAACTTTCTGTAGAAATTCACCATGGCGATGAACCTTTTAAGTTCTTGGGCAATTTTCGGCTTTGGAAAATCTCTAATAGCAGCAACTTTTTCAGGTAGCGGACGTATACCACCAGCATCGACTAAATGGCCCAAAAACTTTATTTGATGTTTTCCAAATTCGCACTTTTGAAGGTTGATTGCCAGGTTATTATCGCGTAAGCGACGAAAAACTTGCGTAAGGTCGGAGCAATGCTGCTCGAGCGAACTTGATGCTACGCAAATGTCATCAATAGGGCGACAATTTCAATGCAAATGCATATTTATTGTCGACACTTTAAAACCTATTCTGAACAATTTTCTTTGCGTTTCATAAGATTTCCTGTAAAATGGCATCAATTTGTTTTTGCATATTTTGCATATTTTAACAAAAAACTAAGTTCTGTGCATATTTTTGTAATAAGTGCATATTTATTTGCATATTTTCCAAGTTTTTCACACCTATAACAATATTAAAAATATCCTCCATTCTCTCAAACTTGCACTGATATCATCTCTGAAATAACCGTCATTTGATACAGGATACAACGTGCACACTATGTACATACATATGTACATATTTAAATGTTATTCATTATACCAGCTAATGTGTCAGTGCCGGTGAAAATTTATATAGCCCCCTTGTTAAACACAATGAAATCGCATTTTTACAGCCCCCGGTGTAAAAATCAAGCGCCATAGCCCAAGATGTATGTAGTCTACATACATCTTGCCATAGCCGTCTAAAGTTTCCACTTAATTAATCTTCAAACTACAGTTTCCTTGGCGAATCCATAATAAAATTAGAGGGATTCGGATCTTTGAATGAGTAGATTAATTTGATTGACGATGCTGTTACCAAAATTTTTGATGTGGAAGGTGATATTGCAGAAATGGTAAAACAAAAATTTCAAAATCTACTACAGAAATATAAAGGATTCGACCAAATTAACAAAATTGCCAAAACGTTCAAACTAAATTTAGATGTACCTATTTCTTTAGAAAATTACTCCCCAAATGAGTATGCTCCAATAACTTCCGTCGATGTGCAAAAACTTTCTGCGCCCGAACAGACACTTTACATTTGGAAATTAAAGAAAAAATGTATTTATTTATACAAACAAAAATTTATGTTAATACTACCCTTTTAAATGTACACATTCTATGGACTGATTTTATTTTTATATTTGAATTTTTTTATTTTATTTTGTAGACACAATTTCAATGAACTGAATTTTATTTTTTGTTCTGTTATGCTATTTTGTTATGTTTTAATAAATCTGGTTAAAATTAATTGTTTTTTTGTTGCATATTTTTATTTATTTCCGCATATTTTCATTATTTTGGTGCATATTTTAACTTCTATGGTGCATATTATATGCGCATATTTTTAATTTTATAGTGCATGAAATTTGTCGCCCTAGTCATCAATATACGGAAAAACAAAATCAAGCCCTCGCAGTACCTCATTTATGAGTCGCTGGAAAGTTTGCGCGGCGTTGCAGAGTCCAAACGTCATATATTTGAACTCGAAGAGACCGAATGGCGTACTGATGGTGGTTTTCGGGACATCGTCTGGGTGAATTGGTACCTGATGAAACGCTTTCTGTAAATCTATTTTCGAAAATACCTTCTTACCTCGCAAGTTCGTGGTAAAATCCGTTAAAAAAGGTAGGGGGTAGCGATCAGGTAACGTCTGCGAATTAAGGGCGCGATAATCACCACACGGCCGCCAAGATCCGTCACTTTTTTTAACCATATGTAATGGGCTGGACCAATTACTTTTGGATGGTTGGTATATACCGCTTTTTTGTAAAAAATTAAATTCTTTTTTTGCTGCTGCGAGTTTTTCGGGGCAAAGACGGCGTGGTCGACAAAAAACCGGTTGTCCCGATGTTTCGATGCGGTGAACTATGGTAGATTTTGTTGCAGAACCGTATGGCGCTAGTTGTGCAATGCCAGGAAATTGTTTTAATATTGTAGCAAATGGCTCGTTAATTTCAATTGTTTCAATGCCGGTTGATTTGTTAAAATCTATAGCTGTAAGCTGCGAGACTGAGCCGGTGTTGCTATCGATAAGCCGATTACGCCGTAAGTCAATTAATAAATCGAAATGTTTAACGAAATCCGACCCGATTATTGGTGACGTTACGTTGGCCACCACGAATGACCAATAAAAGTCGCGTTGTAGACCAAAATCTATTTTTAAATGTTTTTCACCAATAACTTTTAGTGGTGATCCATTAGCGGCAAATAGCGTAATGGTAGTTGGACGAATATTAGGTGATTTAAATTTTAAAGGCAAAACAGAAACATCTGCGCCGCTATCTACTAAAAAATTTGTTTGAGTATACTTATCTTTAATTTGGAGGCGAAATATATGGTGCTTGCTAGGAGGGCTTTCGCAAGGCTTCTCCGTCGGCCTTTTGAGTCAATTTTGCGATGGTGGTGCTGCTGCAGACATTGTGTTCACTTGTTGTTTTTTAAGACGGCATGGACTACGGCACTTTTTTGCGCTTTTGCCGAATGTTCTATGGTACCAACATTCACTGCTATTTAGGTTTGAGAAGTTTGTACGGCGTGCTTGCGAGCGACTTCGGTGTCGCGAGGAGTTTGGAGATCGTGGTTTTGCCGAGAGTTTGTCAAATTTTTTGCTTAATTCTGCAATGGCGCGACGCAGTTCGTTGACTTCACCCTCTGGTTGCCGTTGAATTTTGTTGATGTGGTTGGCGGCCATTGCGTCTATTATAGAATCTGCAATTTTCGTGAACTCAGATGGCGCACCCGTTGAAGCTGCCACGACAGGTTGGGCGAAGTCAGGTAACCGTTTAATCCATAATCCTTTTAATGCTGCGTCCCCTAATGTGCTTCCAGCCACACGCTTCATTTCAAAGTATAAATCTGAAGGCTTTTTGTCGCCGAGTGGGAGTTCAGATAGGAGGCGATTCAAACGTCGTTGCTCGCTGTCGGCAAAGTGCTCTATAATTTTCGTTTTGATGTGTTCATACCTGTCAACCTGTGGCATAGAGGCAATAACGTCGGCCAGCTGCGAAATGACGTTAGGGTCGAGCGCCGCCAGTACAGTTGCTGTTTTCTGCTTGTCGGCCACGATGCCGGAGGCTGTGAACCAAAAATCCATCGTAGTGAACCAAGCTTCAATATTTGTGTTGGACATTTGCGGGACTGGTAGTCTGGCGTAGACAACAGAAACGTTTTGTGCTGGCGATGGATTTCGAGGTGGTCCCACAGCTCTGTTAGCTTCCGTTGAGGCATCGTGGTCGCGTTTTGGCTCCATTTTTTTAAAATGTCGAAAGAAAAAATGGCGTTCGATTCACCGTTCACAAGATGCCAAGATGGCGTCGAAAAAAAAACTGTAACTTTTCGGGGTCACCACTTTGGTACTTCAATATTTACTTTACCAATAAAAAGTTACACTCGGTTTGTTTTCTTTGATAAAAGATACACTTGGTTTGTTTTCTTTGATAAAATGAAATTAAAAGATTTATTTAAAATATTTTAAGGAAACGTGTGTGGAAAATCAAATTTTTAATGTTTAGCAACCGTATTGGCGAAAAGCAAAATGTACAATGATCGAAACGTAGTTTTTATTAGTGATACCAAAAAACATGAAGCGTCCCCGAAGTAGGTATCCGAGTACTTAGTAACTGGTTGGCAATTCTCTAGCATAGGGTGCCACATATATATATATATATATATATATATATATATATATATATATATATATATATATATATATATATATATATATATATATATATATACTGATCGTACTGTACATATTTTTTGGCAGGTACAAAAAGATTTCACAAAAATAACGAACAAACAAAATAAATTTGCTACCTATTTTTTACGAATCTATGTATGTACTTATATATGAAGAGCCTTAAGACTGTATATTAGGTATATGCATGTTGCTTGCGCGACCAAGCAACCTTCTTCTTTTAAATCCATGTTTACACCACGACACACAGTGGGGTATTGGACATCCAAAACGGAGATCAATTAAACTACTTATCCGATTTGAAAAATTCTTTCGCTATAAGAATGATACGTTATCCCTGAGTGACATATGATAAAATTTTTTTTGGAAAAGTGGGCGGTGCCACTCCCCCTTATTAAAAATCGCTCTGCAGGCCATACTAATAGACCGATTGTCATGAAACATTCCTAATGTGGTACTGTTGACCGTGTAATAGTACTTGGCTATACTTGGTTGTGACTGGATAAAGGGGCGTGGCACCTCCCATATAACCTAAAAATTAGAACGGTTATATCTCATGAACTATCAGAGGTAGGAAGATGAGATTTGGTATATATGTTGATCGTACTGTATGAATTACAGTCAAGGTGGATTAGAGCGGTGCCACGCCCCCTTTGTTACAAACAAATTTACCTAATGAAAACAATAAAAAAATTTAAATAAAACTTTGAAATTTTAATTCTTCATTTATATTTATAAACAATTTCATCAAAAGTAATTGATTGTATCATCTGAAAAAAATAGACATTGTTATATATATTTTTAAAACCCATATAAAATATTATGACCTGATTTTCCATTCAAGTGTTATTTAGTTTAGTCACTGTAATCGGAGCTACAATCCTCTAGTTCCTCACTTATTGAAATAGTTGGCGGAATAAGCAATTCTACTACTGATTTTGGTAGGGCTTCAAATTTTTTTTGGTAACTTAATTTTGCTGCTAATGATCGGATCGGAGCTCAGTAGCAACCTGTTTAAAATGTCTTCATTTGATTTCTCACGGTTACATTTACGTGAAAAGTGCTCCCTATAGCATTTGAAGTCCTTGTTTCTAGCTTCTTGGGCTTCCTCTGAAAGTTGTCCGATTGGAAGAAGTGCGTGCGATACAATTTCAGGGCCATGAATTAAATATTTGTGTAAAGTGGTAGGCATATTATACCATGGATACAATTTAACAAAATGTCTGGCAGTGTTGTGACAAAAATGTTTGAATTTTTCATAATGTATTTCATGACCCGAAGAAACAGTTATTAGTATCACGTGCATTTTCTTGATTAGTTCTAAATCGATTTTAGTAATATCTGCAGAAACTTCAGCGTTTTCAAAAAATCTTCTGGCTGTATTACCATCGTTAGAATTTCCGAAGCCAGGCTTTGGTTGGTCAATAATCAATCCGGTTTTGACTCTAAACTCATTTTGAATGTGTGCTTTAGTAGAATCTATAATTTTTTTATCATCAGCTGATGCAGCTTTCCACTTTTTTATAGGCAATTTGTAAGAGATGTGTATGATACATTCGAAAAATCTAATCCATCCATGTAATATAGACAAACCAAATTCTAAGGTTTCTGTCTTAACAGGTTTTCCTATCATTTCGTCAATAGAGTTAAACTCTTTAGAAGTGGAATTGCAAATATAACACCTTTGGGATGATGTCGTTTCTGTGATTGCATTGCAAACTTTTCCGTCAATCATTACTAACATTAGTTTATGGCTTACTTTTACGAGCCTTTCTCCTACTGGCACAACAGACATTTCCAGATCGTTTGCTTCCTCATCAACTCGTTCTTTTTCTCTTACCAATATACTTGCAGTCTCTTTGGTGAATTCAATTTTTAATGGCCTGCAAAATCGGGTTGATGACGGCCTAGGGTTTTGCCAAATAATTTTATCATTACATACTAATCTGAGTGGAACAATGGACGTTATTAAAACAGAAGAGTCGCTAGCACCTGGGCCATGAAAAGCTTGCTTATATGAGCTATGCCCAGAGCTTCCATCGAACCCCCACTTAGTAATTAAAGTTAAATTTGATATTTCTTCATTATCCAGGGTGTCAATAACATTTTTTTGAAGCAACAAAAGGCGTTCAATCGTATGATCCAGAAGGCCCTGCAATGATACCTTAGCTGACGATTCCGAAATTTGCATAGTTTCAACCTTAGGATAACATTTCTTTTTCGATCTTTGAACCAACGTGTACGCAGGGAATTTATCAGGAGCAGCTTTTCGTATAACATTATATTGTTCACGTGAAAGCTTTGCTTCAACCAAAACCATAAGCGCTTCTTCAGCAGTCAACTGTTTTTATTTTACACAAGTTACTTTTTTTCTAAATTTAGCTGCTCTGGAAGGTGATGCAGTTATTTCCTTGACAATTTTTGCTGCTTCTGTTTGACCACTTGCTCGCAGACTTATTTGGGTAGCATAATTCAAAACAGGCAAGGGAACATTTTGTCTTAAATTCTTACATTTTTTAATTTTTGTTTTTTCGGAACACTCATCGAAATCAATTTCTTTGCGACCTCTTTTAGTTGTTGTAGTCACAAAGGCTATTGAAGAATCTAACCAATTTTGATTTTTTCTCAAAAATCGCTCCTCATGTCTATTTGATTTTGCCCATCGATCCTTAAAATCGCAGACAAAACGAGAAAAATTCAAATTAAAGTCTTCCATATCCTATGGATTCGTTTGTCTTATCAATTCTTGCTTCAATATATTCAACTTCTCCATTAATTGCGAAGCCTCAGCATTTTTAATAATACTGTAAAGTATTCGCCGAGAAATAAATCTTTTTGAGTTTATTCCTAAAATATAAAAACTGTATTCAGAATCTTCGCGTGATATTTCTTGTATCAATTACCAAAATAACGAAGAGGAACAACACATTCTATATATTAACACTTAACAAAAAAATAGCAGCACGTCATTGACGTTATTATTGTTGTAACCCGAAATATACCACCACGACCACTCGCATCGAATTGTATTCATATAAAATAGATATAATAGTTAATGTAAAGTAACAATACACACTTATTTTATACATATTATCTGTTATTTAAATTAAGTTATACAAAATTGTCTAAGAACACGAGCACGAAGACAAAATAAACTTACCCTACACTTTAAATAAACCAAACAACACAATGAACAGAACACACATATTATTTTTGGGTAGAGTGCATACTAATATTGCAATAAACAAATTTAAATAACAATAACAACAATATATGATGATGATAACGAAAGCGAAAACAAAACAGAAACTACAGCCACGGTTCTTCTCTCACTTTGGACGACATGGGTTTTTTTTACAAAATTTGTTAAAAATCGAATTGGCGCAAAAACGCGCAAAATATTTTTGTTTGTTATATTAGTACAGTTTCTAAGCTTTAAAAATATATAAATTTCAGAACACGAAGTTGACCGGTACCACTTTAAAACTTTACATACTTCTCAAGAATGGCTAAAATTTAGACCTTTTTTCCATAAATGATTAAAATTAGTTCTAACAGGTAAATGTCGACCGGCAATTGCTTTTTTGTTCGAAATTACCTGAACTTGAAGGATCCATAATAATATTAGGCTTTTTTATGGCAAAAATAGAAAAACTGGCACTTGAAAATACAAAAAATTCACTTTTTGTAAACACGCGAAAAAATCGAAAAAAATTACGAACTTTGAGACAAAGCAAAAATTGAATTAAGCAACATATGTTATCGATTCTTTTGCCTAGTGATGGAGAATTTTGTCTACAATAATCGGGTATAAAACATTAATCGGATATCCCAATTTTTATTTTTCAATTAATCTCCGCTTTGATGGTCAAATACCCCTGTGTGCGACAGTCGAAGAATAAATAAATACGTTCTGTAAAAAACAAAACAATCGAACCTGTTTTTTCATATATGCATATGTATTGGTTTTGTGCTAATAATGCGGGGTTATGCCTGGTTGAAAAATTGTGCCGAAGAAAAACCATTCCCCTCGTCTCTCTTGCCAACAAAGTACGATGTTATGCCTGCATAATTGTTCTCGTGTGTTAAGGCTCCATAAGAATAACAACAATTCAGTATGTTTACGGAGTTGAGTTTTTTGTTGTAATTTTGAGTTGTTTGTTGTAATTTTTTTAGCAAATTAAGAAAGAAAGAGAGATCATGGCTTTATGATTGGCTAATATTATTAACTGTTTTTAAATATCTTAGGCATAAAAATGTAAAATAAAAAATACATTCTGCACTGCTCCTATTGACAATCTATCAAACAAAAAAATCAAGCGAATACGTTGAGTTTAAGTCAGTTAAAATGGTTCTTAACTTTTTCCACTTGCCTATTTGTATATAGATATGTATGTATATATATATATATATATATATGTATATATATATATATATATATATATATATATATATATATAGGTATATGTATATATATGTGTATACATATATATAAATAAATAAATATATATATATATATATATATATATATATATATATATATATATATATATATATATATATATATATATATATACATACATATGTACATACATACTTACATATATGTACATACATATGTATGTATATACATATATTCTTAAACATAGGGGAAGCGACATCCATGCATATGTTAGCGATAAAGCAGTGAGCAAAATCGATGGCCGTAGCGCAATGCCGATGAGTCAATGTTCAAACAAAAGAAAAATTACCTGCTCACTCCTAATACCACATGATCACTTTATATTTATTAAAATTCTGTTTATATAATATAAATTTTAATAAAAGTGCGTTTTTATAAATATTCGCTACGTACCAACAAAAAGGGAATGCGACATAAACCTGCTTTGTTTTTTTATTTTTAAGTCTTTGGTGAGTATTTTTGTCTTCTTTCTTTGATATACATACGCACATAAAGCAACGAACACAGATGGCGCCTACCGTTTTTCAAAATAATTTTCTATTAAGTATGACGTCATCAAAGATAACAACTCCTTGCATATTATGAAAACTGTATGAGGTTCATTGTGTCAGATTAGAAAATAATAATAATAATAATGATTGATTTATTTCTTATAAAATAAAACACATAAACATGTATTTTTATTTTCTGACATTTACTTTCAAGTTATAACATTGTTAAATTTTCTTTTTCTAAATCTCTTAAGATGCGGTCACATTGGGGGAACATTAGAAAACAAACATCAAATATTACCTTAGTGTAATGTGGCCATAAAATAATTATTAACGGCAAACACCAATAGCTGTTATGCCGGAAAATAAAAATGTGTCTAATGTGAACACACGATAATAAATATTTTCGTATTTTTTCAGCAAACAATTATTTGATCTTACAAAATTTTTGTAAGAACAAACAATGGCAAATAACAGCTGTCGTCTGAATTTTAATTAAACAAGTTGTTATGTTTAAAGTTGTAAAAATATGAAGTTATGAAACTTAAAGGCTGGAACACAATGTGCAGCTGAGCCGTGAGGCGAGAAGTATACTTCTCTCTGTTAAAAGTAAAAAACATTACTTCAAATGTATGCCAGCACAATGTGAATCTGAGGCTGACGCTTAGGCAAAGCCTGAGGCGCAAAGTTCGAACATTTTAACTTTTAACAGCGCCTCACATTAACAGCGCTTCTTTAACATATTACGTTCGTTTACATTTTTTTATCGAATATTTTAATTTTTCCACAAAAAAAATTCTTATTTTTGTACAAATACACAAAAAACTTAAATTAATTTTGATTATTATATTAACATTGATTGTTAACAGATTGTGTTACCATATTATTATATCCAGAGATGCCAATAGTGTATATCATTCATACAAATTCAATACATTTGTACATAAAATTCCGATTAAGTACAATTGGCAACAATGAACTCACGCCTCATCATTGTGTTCGTACTTCAACCTCCGCCTCAGCCACAACTTCAACTATTGCCTCAACTTCAGCCTCAGCTGCACATTGTGTTCCAGCCTTAATATACATACATAGAAGGGGAAAAGGAAACAAAGTGAATAAAATCTAAAAAATCGTCAATACAAGTAAAACCTCAGATTTAGCTCAAGTAGATTTTATAAATTTTTATATGTATATGCTTGTACTGAAAAGATACTTCTCCTTCTTCCACGAAGTACTGTGAAAATTCTTCCCTAATATTTGAACTTTCCTGGGATACATAGGACCGCTGTGCTTAAAGATTAAAAAATTTTGTTTGTTTTGTTCACTTCTCCATTCGCCAAGTACCAGACTTCAGCAGCATAGTGATCAACAAGATTATTGTTGAAATAAACAGAACTTTCGCGTCGCATAAAGTAGTTATGCATGGGCGTAGCCAGGATATGAAATAGGGTGGTGCCACGAAAATTATGATTTTTTATGATTATGATTTTTTATGATTATTACAATTTCGATCTATTTGCTAAGTAATCTGCGTGGATCTTCTGAAAATTTTGCTAGAATTTTTTCCAAAAATTCGTCCTTCTCGGTTACCAGTCTTCGGTGGACGCTTAGCATACATAGTCCTGCAATATACAATATACTTATTTTTTGATCATAAGTAAAATTGCATATTATTTTACCGCTTAAACGAGCTTCAGTCATTGTGGAGCGCAACCACGTTTTTACTCGCCTTAAAGTTTTAAATGACCGCTCAACAGTTGCAGTAATGTACGGCTGTGACAATGAAATTAATAACGCCTTCCTTATATTTGGATAAAATAATCCAGCGTCTTTCAAAATACTCGCCTTTTCTAAATCGGCTAATTCGTTTTTACCCATTTTTTTTTGTTGCCAAGAATTATACCAAAGCTCTATTTCTCCTTCCAAATCATCCAACTCATAAAAATGCTCAAACGTTTTTGTGGCATCTTTAAGCTCTTCCAGCTTCAAAGAAAGCCTGTTTGACGGGTACAAACAATGAATTGCAAACGCTGGCCTATTCTCTTCATTAAATCTTATGTCCAGTGGTGAAATTAAAGAATCTATATAAGGAATGTATATAGATCGCTTCCAGTATTCAACAGGTGATGAAAATGGGGGTTTTGAACGGCGCGTTTGACGAGAGACTATCCTTGGAACAGACATCTCTATTCCTAAATTGGCTGTGTTTTCTTGAATAGAAAAAAGCAATCCGTCCACAATACCCTGTGCATTTTTTAATAATTTTATATTGTACGCATGTTAAAAAATTATTATAGACTTAGGTGGGTGCCACGGCCCTCTAGGCCCATACCTAGCTACGCCCATGTAGTTATGTAAAACGCAACTTGCATTCTCTTTTCTTTTTCTTTTTTCCTCTAATACCAATATAGAAGATGCTCCACAGCTCGATATAATGAAATCTTCAATATATTTCATTTAATTCCTAATTAATTTGTGGAAAAACAATATTTTGTTTTTTGACAGTTTGAACAAAAATATTTGAATAACAAATAGTTTTTTTCAATGTGCCCATAGCGCACAAATAACTCAAATAACAGTTTTCTGATGTTTGAACTAATAAAAGAGCACAAATAAATGCGGCCAGTGTGACCAGAAAATACAATTTTTATGTATTTGAAAAAATTTTCCGCAAACACGGGTAAACATATTTAATACAAATGTTTCCCCAATGTGACCGCACCTTAACTCTCTATGAGTTCTTGATTAAGTTTCCTAATTTTAAAATATTTACATTCTGGATGGAAAGAAAAACTTGAATACTGATTTCAATAGGCCTGGAGCGGCAGCAGGTAAGGGGAAAAATATTTTGTATGAAGCAGCGTGTAGAGTTTAGCGCTGGCTGCATATAAAGTAATTGCTTGGGTTAGGTACTCTTCGGTAAATTTTGTGGACTTGACGTTTGCTTTCAATTTTGCAATTTGAACTTTAGTAAAAATACTTAAAAGTTTTTCTTCCAAATTACTCAAATCATAACTAATTCGTTAATCGAGTTTTTAAGCCATTTAGGCTAAACTTACATATATATTTTGGACTCTTTAGCTCTTTTCTCCTTTGAAGATCTTATTCAGCTGATTGTTTTTTAAGGTTTCCTTTTCAAAGGCGTTCTCTGAAATTAGACATAATTACTGAAACCAAACAAACAAAAAACAAACGTATGTTCACAATTATAGCAAATTTCCAACGTATGCTAAGAGATAAGTTATTTGTTGAAAACCTTATACAAGCTTTTCAGCATACGGCAAATTTTATAGCATATAGAATTGGTAATTCAGGTATCAATGTTGCTTTATTTGGCATATTTTCACTTATATTTGTCAATTTACGGCATTTAATACCTATGGTACCACTGGTTAAAAGAAAACGGTAGATATTTTGTTTAAAATGTCAAAAATATAGTGAATATTGAAATTCATTTGTTGAAAGATATTTGTAATCGGTGAGTTGTTATACATATATATATATATATATATATATATATATATATATATATATATATATATATATATATATATATATATATATATATATATATATATATATATATACATATATATTATTCTTTTGTAGTTGCCGGCACCTAAAATAGTAGATGTGTGAGAAACATAAATTTCATATGCGACACAAAAGCAATGATTCAATCCTCTTACCTTCATACATATATTTGTCTAAAAGCACTGTATACATCGCATCCAACACTTCTGGAATAATGGTGCTAATAGTTTGTTTAGGAATGCGGAACAGGTACTGTAGTGAAGAAAACGAATCGCCACTACCTAGGAAAGGAAGTGTCAAAATAAGACGATCCCTTGCTGTTATACTTTTTCGCATTACAGTGTCCTTTTTTGTTATTATCGGAGACACCAAACAGAGTAAATGGTAAAACTGTTGAATATCCATACGTAGAAAGTTTTTGTATAAAAATTGGTCTTCTCTTAGTTCCTTGTATAATTTTGCACAGAATCCCTCCTCGCCATTTCTTTTGCCAAATTCTAGGTCGTTTTTGCTTTAATTCATCATCATCATCAAAAACTAATGCAGTCAGAACAACGGCTAGTGCAACGTCCTTTGACGACATTATGTTTTATTTTTGAATAATAATGATACAAACTAATAATAAAAAAATAGTACTATCAAATTTATTTTTAAACAGATGTTCATACGACCCAATAAAAATATCATCATACGAAATTCAACATATCGTGTAGACACACAAAATATATGGTAACTCATATGTTGAAATACTCTATGTTGGCATATGTTGAATTTAATAAATTTGGTACTTTCAGCATATTGTGTAGACGTCTAACTGCCATACCTAAATTGGCGCGTCAAGCGTTGTCTGGCTGTCAAAAGTTCTCATGCCCATACATTTTGTATAGAGCATACCGAAATAACGCGGCGTCAGCGCTTTGCTATTGAAATATCTGATTTTGACAACGCGTAAAGAAGTGAAGTTGACTGCAGAAGTACTATTGTTTATTTTTTTATGTGTCATTAATGATCAGTGCTGCCACAACCAAAAAATTTTACAACCAAAATTCGCTTTAAAAGTTACCAAATGAGAAAAAAATCTTCTAACTCTTCTAAATAACTAATTTTTTAAAATTTTAATTATTTTATTTTAATTTTAATTTAAATAACAAAATTTTAATAACAAAATCACAAACAACAATGTCGTCCGGCAACCTGTTAAAATAATCAGGGTTGTTTTATTTGTTTGTTCGATAACCCTGTTTTAATCGTTTTGACATACCGTTGACGCTTTTAAGGCCATGTCACATAAAACTTTTGCTTCGCGTTGCGTTACAGCTTCGCTTTGACCACAGAATACCCAATTTTGACGTTTAAAGAGGGTCCGAATCATATTCTGCATATACTTTGTATAACGTGCATAAAGTTCGTGTGAAGAGATAGATACCTATATAAAAACAACTAGATTAGCTCTCCCTTTCACACAAACTTTATGCACGTTTTCAAAGTTGTCGGGTCTATGTGTAGTTTATGGCTTTGACATTTAAGTTGAAATGTACATACTTATACGAAACATGCCACATAAAACACTTTTAACGCAGCGTGACGCAAAAAGTTCGGCAACTCTCAACTTTTTGCGTGCTTTGACAATCAAAGTTATGTATGTATCACCCAATTTTCACGATGATTTTTTAAGACATGTCTTTTTCTTATTTTCTTTTAAAGTTGCTCCCAAAATCATGTCACATTTTCATGATGATTTTTAAAACATGTCTTTTTCTTCACTGTTGTTGTAACAAAATATGTAAAATATGTATGTATGTATGTGTAATAGCAAAACTGCGAATGAGAGCAAAAAGAAGAGATGTATTTTTCTTCATTGTTGTTGTTAAAAAATCACGAAAACAGAAACCATGACTTTTTTGCTACCCCCCTTGCTTATCTACCTAATATGCCTACAAACAAAAAAGACATGTTTTAAAGACAAGTAAAAAAATCATCGTGAAAATTGGGTGTATGTATGTATGTTAGAATATGATATAAAAATGTGATGTGATATGAAAAATACTTATTTTTTTATTTTTAAAATTTATTTCCTGTTAAAGAATATGAGCTTGTTTTTTTTAACTAATTTATAAAATAGTACCTATTTGCATGCTATATGTAAGTACATATATAGAATAAGATTATTTTATTGCAAAAAATTAGTGGCAGCGTATTATTAATAATATTTTACCTTTTTATGTGAATATATACATCAGACATCTGCAACAATACAATATACCCGCGAGCCCACTCGCTGCTTACTATGTATTTTTTAGTCCCGATTACTTTAAAGCGCTCGCTTTCAGTGAGTTGTTGTTTTCATCGCTCGTTCTTCATACGGCGCGAGCCTCATGCATGAAAACATACACAGTATTTTTTTAACTCGCACCCGTGTTGATTACAGAAGAAGTAAGAGCGCAGAAAAAAGTAATAACAATGCACACACATTCAGTACAAACGCTCGTGTTTTTTCTATTTTCATGCTCGGTAATTTCTTTGTATTAACCAGCTCGTCTTTTGTATTGCGAGCAGCTTGTAACAACACGCTCGCGGCATATTGATTGGGTATATGTTTGTGTATGTACTATTTAACATACACCGCAGCCGGGGCTGCCAGATTTGATGCTATGTCGTAGGTTTAGCGATTTTGGGCGTTTTGATGATTTAGTGGCTGTTTTATTATTTATTATAAAATCAAGTTTGTGGAGTTTTCAAAAATCTGAAAAAAGTAGTAGCTAAATCCAAAACTGTCTTAATTAGCTTATCAAGATAAAATTCGCGTAAAATTGCGAAAATTTCCGAAAAATTTTAAAAGGTAAAATAAGATATAGAAACGTTCACAAGTTCTCTATACAGTTAAAAAAAAAATACAAAATTCGTCAAAATCGCAGAAATTTGCAAATATTTATGAAGGCTGAAAAAAGGGGAAAAACTGATTTATGATCTTGCGAATATTTGCCAATTACACATTACATATAATTTCAATCGACCTTTACCAGTTACCAGTTACACGTTACATGTAGTTGTAATTATACATTATGGGTTCAAATAAAAAACATTTTTTAATGTTAATTTTTGTTTTTATTGATTAAAATTGTAATTTTTGATTATAGTGCGTTAAGCTATTTAAATGAAAGAATATTACATATACATATGAAATATTATTCAAAGAAGAACGGAAAGGAAAAATCCCAATCATTATACAACAACAATATCAAGCTTATGAAATATATGTGACAAATTTAAAGTTAAACAAATTAATTCAAACTTAAGAAAAACAAAATTTAGTTCAAATTAAAACTAGTGATGATTTTATGTTATATTTTGTGGAAAATTTTTCAAAAATGAATTTAAGAACAATAAACTGTCCAATGACTTCGGCTTTAATCTGCTTCGCTTTTCAGTTAGAATATTACCCGCTAATCAAAAGGCACGTTCCGATGCAGCACTGCTTGCAGGTATTGAGTGCACATGCTGAGCGAATTTGCATAAGCGAGGATAATATTTCTCATTTTTGCGCCACCACTCCATTAAATCAAAGTCATCAGTCATATTTACTACTTCTCTGCTATATTTCTCCACTTCATCAATTATTGATTCTTGCAGTGCATTTGAAGAAGTATTTATCCAGTTAGAAAAAAAGAATTGGTTGTCTTTGTTATTAGAAGAAATTGGTGAACTGAGTGAAGTATTTGGATCGCATAAAAAAGATTGACTATTTGGCGAAGATATTTGTATGTCTGAATCTCTGAGATAAGAAGAAGTGGGTGAGTCATTACTTACAAATGAAGTTGATTTTGAAGTTGAGGTCGAAAGACAATCACAAAATTCAGTAATTTGGGAAACACAAAACTTTTTTATATCACTGACATCATTTGGATGTTTTTGTATAGCTGGTGGAAATAAAAAGAATGATACTCGATGCCAAAATGATAAATTACGTTCCCGAATAAGATCAGTATATTTAATTATTTTTTCTTTCAAAGCTGAAATAGCTGCGATATCATTTTCACTGGGGGCGCACAAACATTTTGTAAATTGAAGGCAAAACGAAGTATAATGATGGCGAGCTACAAACCTGCAGTTTTTTAAAAATTGTCTCGAAATTCTTGCAAAGTTCAACTAAGGCTGTCAAAGTTGATATATTTAATTGGAATATTCGTTTGTTTTCTCCAGTTTCTAAAAGAATTTTATTTATGTCATCCCAGTTATCAGTTATTGATTTAAGCATAGTGTAATTTGAATTCCAACGTGTTGGGCATGGGTTTTTTACAGACGTTGACAATTTATGCTGCAAGTTTGCTTTCTTAAAGTATTTAACGATTTTTTACATGTTTGCATTGTTTCTGTTAGCTCGATCATCTCGTCAAATGACTTGTCTAAAAGATTTGCTAACAAATGACGGCTACAGCTCAGGCGTGTTTCATTTTCCAATGCCTTTACAATATTCGCGCCGCGGTCAGTAACAAACTTCACGTTTTTAATATTGTCAACACCAAACTGATTAAATAAAGTTGTTAACTTACTCAAAATATTTTCAGCGGTTGACTTTTCAAAGTCCATTGATTTAAGCCCCAGCGTAATATCAAACATTTTGAAGTTTTGTTGAAAGTGCAAAGTTGCTCCTAAAAAGTTTCTACTTACATACCGATCAGACCACATATCAATCGTGACCGACGCTTCTCCACCTTTCACGATCTCCTTAACTTTTTCACTAAAAGAATCTCTCTTTTCATCTGCTACTTTTTGTACTTTGCGAGAAATAGTTGTCGCGTCGGGTATTAAGTCAGTCACATCAACATTTTCTCCATAATTTGCGCCGATCTTAATGAAAAACTTTGCAAGCTTGACCTCTTCCACTAACAGATGAAAAAGGACGACAATCTTCAATGATCCATTCTGCGCAGGCATCAATAGCTAGCTGACGGTCATTAGCTGTAACTGTTTTAAGTATTCGCGTGCTTTTTAAATTTTGGCAGCACTTGTGGCGGACTAAGTTTGACGTTTGATTATTGAAATATTTAAGTACCTTCTGACAAGTGCGACAATAGATCCAACCTTCCAACAAGGTACCGTCTTCCTTTACTATTTCGGCCAAAATGTTCCAAACGAAACTTTTTCCTTTATGTTTTGAAGAAAGGGTGTATGTTCCACTCGCAATTTTTTCTGCAACCAATTCGTTGTTTCTCGCCATGATACAAAAATAGAACCATCTGCAGTCATGAAAACTGATCAACTAAACAAAAGATGTTAAAACGATTTCCTTAAGTAGAAAACTCAATTCAAAGGAGATATTTATCCTTATTAAAGAGTATGAGTCATATAAAAAAATGCGCTTTAAAAAGATGTTGTTTCGCGCATCTTTGTCATCATAAAACATAATTGTGTATTTGTTGTAAAATTTTTCGTAAAAAAGTATTATATGAACCGCACACTTTGGAAATTGCATACCAGTTAATTTGCAAACAGGCAAGGAAAAACCAACCCACATCAAAAATAAAAACATTTCATTGCTAATCATCAAGAGTTCTAAGAAGAGAAAAAAAAATAGTTTTTGTGCAACGAGTTGCTTGGCACTAACCGTTTTTTTTTGTTGGGATTTTTTTGTTATTTTCCCAAAATTTTAATTTTTATTGCTCAGACGTTACCTATATAGAAAAGAGATAAGTATAGGAGTCCAGGAAGCAGGTAGTAAAATACAGTAAATTTTTTTAATAAAGTTCAAAATGTTTTATATGTACATGCATCTACAATGTAGACTCTACATAAAAACATCAACAAATAAAAAAAATGAAAGAAAGAATTTATATCTACATATATTATTACGGAAGCATTCCTTATGAGAAAAAAATATCTGCATAAATATTGGAAAAATTGCAAAATCTCAAAAAATAGTAGCTAAATCCAAAACTCCCTTAATCATTTTTTCAAGAAATGAAATTGACGTATAAATCAAATTGTGGTTTAACCATTTCATAAAAATCTGCCTCTTTTAAATTCTGCCTGTCAAATTCTTAATATATTTAATTAAAAATTTTACATGAAATTTTTCTTATAATAACTATTAAGTACATATTATTTCATTATGACCTTTGCCCTACATATTAACTTAAATATAAGATCATTGACTTTTTCCTAAACCTTCTGGCAACACTTTTTTAGGTTAATTACGTTTGACGAGCGCTGCGAGTGATACCCATGAATTCTGCGAACTATAACTCGGGTTAATAATGTATTGTGTGTGTCTTCAAATTCTTCAAATTACTACACCAGCCTTTGTAGTGTTTGTTATCAGAAGTGCGACCACCATTGCCGAATGTTGAAAAAAAATATGTAAGAAATAATACTAAACGGACACAAGCATAATTTGTATAGTGTATTTTAGAGGCTCGTATGTACAAACACAAATTCTTCCGAGTGTGTGCGAGCAGATACAAAAACAATATTGTGTATTAACTACACCGCAACTAGTTTTTAGGCGAGCATATAAAATCATAAAAACGGGTGCTCGTTGCAGTTCTCTGATATACATACATACATAAGTATGTGTGTATTTGAAAATCCAAAAAACAAATGAATTAATGACAATAAAAAGCTTTATATAGTATAGTGGTGTATTTTCAATAAACTACAATAGGTGATAACAAAATAAACACACAAAAGCAAATAATATTTTGACTTTAATTTTTATAATAAAAAATAATTAGTAAAATTCATATCCACCTTTTTGGTAAACACACAATGCGCGCGTTGTGTCAAAGTTTTCATTGTGTCATACACCTTTCGCGTTACGTTTTTCTGTCAAAGTTAAAAAAGTCACGCAACGCTTCAAAGTTTTATCTGACACGGCCTTTATTTAGGTATGGCATTTCAGCGTTAAAGCTCGGCGTAAAAAAACGTTGCGCTTGACGCTTTTATTTAGGTATGGCAGTAACAAATTGAATATGCTGGTAGAGGCATTTGTTGTTATTTTAAAGCATATGAGTGTAAGCATATATTTGCTGATTCAACATATCGTCTAGACTAAGCTTTAAGTATCATATTCAACAAATATATCCTCTTTTAAACATTCGATTTAATTTTTTCACAATTATTTTTTTTTAAGTTTTCCTTCTGGTGCTCCGAAAGCAGGTCAGATTCTGGATGAATCTGGGTTAACAAGGAAATTTTTGCTTTTATAGCCTGCACTCACTAATGGTTCATTTACATCTATTAAAAAATAATTGTAAGGTTCAGTTGTTTTAATTTCAAGTTTCTTAACTTTTCTTAATATTGAGCGAAACGGATTTTACATCGTGCACTTTATTAAGCTTTTCATGCTTTGGGACTCGTTGTGCGCGACCCTTACGACGCTCTTCGCTCGCAAAAGATGATTTACGGACAGCAAAATTTGAAAATCTTAACATTCATTTTAATATCGTGGCCACAAATTTTACACTGCGCACCTCATTTTAAGTTTCAGTTTATATTTTTAATATTTTAATATTTGCCTTCAAAGAAAATACAAATTCTCGTGACGCAAAAAATCTGATTAACAACAACAAAACTGACAGGCCCGCGCAATGCTTAATATTGTCTATATGATTCATGAGTGACTTTAATATAAATTAAATAATTGTTTGTTTTATATTCGCAACTACTTCAAAAAAATGTGTTAATATAATTTAAAATGCTATTATTAACACTAACTTACTTCAGACGTTACATCAGAAATATTTGTATCGCAAAGTTGTTGCGAAACAATGGCATATGGCACAACTTATTGATTGGACATACTTATTTACGCTGAGTGAACATATGTGCTCTTAACTCCTACCTCCTTAAATTCGATCGTCCTCGATCAATTCAAAAACAGTCATGTAATCAAGTAATGGATGTTTCGATTGGCGCTACTGTAATCTGTGGAATATTCGTGATTTCTGCAGAGTCCAAATTGCCGAATTGACTTGAATAGGAAAGTTACAGATATAGCAACATTCCTGATCCACGGCTCACTCCTAATATTGTGTATAATTTTTATGTCGCTAAATTGCAATTCTTCAGAAGTTTTTCTTCCATTGGAGTTTCTTGCATCGTGGCTGGCTGGTTTGCTTCTAAATTCTAATACGTTTTGTCATCGATTTCTATTGTACTGTTGTCGAACTTAATAAGGAATGTACCAATCAATCAATCCGTAGACCATACTTCTGTTTTAAGAGTCATGAACATTGCTTGTTGTATTTACTTTTTATACAATTGCTTTTGCTTAAACCTAACAAATGATTTTTCTTAAAAATTTTGATTTTGTTATAATTTTCACAATATCCTTTTTCCTTTCATTTTCATATTGCAATATTTCTGTAGTAAAATTGTAATTTATGATAGTATAATTATTGACTGGTTTTACATTTATATTTTTATAAAGATTTGGATTTGTAATTGAAATTTTAATAACATACATACATACATATGTATATAAAATTTGTAAAGTCACTTAATATTTTAATGTACATATGTGTTAACAATTTAAAGTTTGAGCAGGCTTAGCTGAAGTAATGATTAAGTATATACTTATATGTACATACATTTCTATTGTTTTTTATGTCATTGTAATTTTTCCATATACATAAGTAATCGTTTTCATATTCATTTCATTATGTTAAGAAGCATTCGTGCTCTAATTTTTAATTATTAATAAACCTTAATTGTAATCTGGCTATCCGAGTTCTAATTCGAAAACACTCGCAGACTATAACAGTATGCTAATTCTAATGCCTCTTCTAAGTACATATGTATATTGCTAAGAGGCTTATTTTCCGTTTTTACCTAATCTATGGCTAATGACATTTTTCTTTTATTTAACAAAAATGAATTTATACTATTATTCTTTGCCCATTGAATGTCATATTTTATATTTACAACTAGTGGACCAGGCGAACTTCGCCTCGCCCCAATTTTAAGCCTTCAGACAAACTTTCTATTTTTTCAGTGAAAAGCCATTAAGGAATAATTTCAAACAAAATTTCATACAAAAACTCGATTTTCAATTTTTCCAATTTTCCGACTTTTCCGGAGGGATTTTCCAATTTTCTTCCATAAAAACCTTCTCCTCGAAAATACGAACTGACAAAATTTTTTACAGAAATCGGCCAAGCCGTTCTCATTTTATGAATTATTGGATTTTGCCACGCCCCTCCGCCCACAGACCAAAAATCAGACTTCACAGTGTCACCCGCCCGAGTATTCTGAAGGTTTCCTGAAAATTTCGTCAGCCCAGCCGTTTTGGAGCCATTACGTTACATACATACATACATACACACATCCTATTTTATATATATAGATTACTGAATTATCATTTTTTATTACATTTAAAACTTTATTTATAAATGTTATTAATTTGACTTGCAAAAATCTTTGTTTATTATAAATTGTTTGTTATTGTTGTCAGCCATGGAAAAAAATTAAACAAAGTTAAAAGGTGGGTGGATGGTTGGTGGGTTCGGGGTGCAAAAATAACACTAACCCAATAAAAATCTGCCACTAAATTTTTTCTATCAAACTAAAGCTAAAACTATCATAAAAGTTAAATTTTAAAACAAAAAACTCACTTAATAATTTTGGCCAGCTTTTTGGGTCAAATACTCCTTTGTGCATCTTTTAAATAAATACTGCATCGTCATGATCTAGTGATCTCGTAATAAATTTAAAATTTTTTCCTATTGTATTGATTGGTCTTGTTCGTCTTATTGGTATTTTAATGATGTCAAGTAAAACTATCGTGTAACCCAATTCTCAATACATTGTCGAGAGAACTGGATTTGTTTTAGGGATATACATACTTAATTGCCTACATCACTTTTCGTCTTTTGTAAAAGATCGTCGTAAGAGATGAGCGTTAATGTTCCGTACTGAATTTGTCCATGTACTTACGTTTTGTTTACTTTTTATTGCTACGTATTAGTCTATATAATTGAGTATGTGAACCTTTGCTTTTAGAAGTGGTAGCAAAAATTTTTAACAAAGCATAAACACAAACTTGCAAATTTTTTCGAAAATAGTTCAATTAAATTTCATGTGATTCCGCCATGACAATACTTCTTTATAGAGGGTAATTTCGAGCCTAATAGTTTATTATTCTTTACATAAATTGTTTGACCTGGTTGGGTTTCTTGCATATTAGAGAATGTATAGTATAATCATTTCTGACAAGGTCGAATGTTTCCCTAATATTGACCAATATTTCATTACCATTGCTTGTGCATGTTTCCTAAGTTTATCTATTACCGTTAGTGTTAAATGTTTTTAAGTACACCAAATATATATGTATGTGGAGTATTTCTCATGTTCTACTCTTCGTATGGGGTCATTGTGCTTACATGTACCATATATTCTTGTTAGTGTATTGATCCATCAGTGTATCAATTTTGTGTATGGGTATCAACGAAATCGCGGCACGACCATTCACATTACCGTCACCGTGCTTTTACTGACTTTGATGTATAATTCGGGCTGTGCTGAATGATTGAGATTCTTTTTTGATTCATACGTTGCACAATATCCCCGGAAAATTTTTCATTTAAACTACATAAACGCTATATAAAAACTTGCCTTTCTTTAGTCTGCCACAGGTTGGACTTAAGTAGTGGATAATTTTTTAAAGATTCAATTAATAATAATAAATGAAAATTTTTTAGCCTTCTTCTAGTTGTTCGTGAGGAGATATAAATGCCAAATTTTGTCGTAAACTCTCTTTGAATTTCAGATCAGGTTTTAAATGAGTCTACAACTGATGCGGTGGTATAAATGGAAGAATTCTCTTACCAAGATGCTGTGCTTCTGTGCAAAATTTACTTTTTGCCATTGTTTTGTACTTTTATTTAAGTTTTTAAAGTAAACCATTATATGAATTTACCAATTTAAGATTTTAAACATTTTAAGTTCAACATTTATAAAATGTGCTGAATTTGTGTCCAGTTGAGATCCTTAGTACTTGCAATTTATCAAACATAATAACAAAAACAAAATATATAATATATTACCTATAATGTATATATATTTTTTTCTCCATTACCTCTCTTGGGAGCATTTGGGCGCCACAAAGCATCTCCACGAGTTGTTGCAATTGTTTTCGTATTGTTATATTTGCTAATATCAGTTTCGTTAATCGGTTGTTGTTCCAGCTAAGTAAATGCTTTGTCTGCTGTAGCAAGTCTAGGATAATGGGGCTGCCATATGTTGTTGCCTAGAAACAACATGGTCTGTGGTTTAGTGGTGAGGAAACTTGCTAATCTTCGACTCCTACCATTTTTTGCCAGGGGGTGGTGGATTATTGACCTTTGACATCATGATACCCTGTTTTCCAATGAGAGGGGATGTGTAGCGCTTTTGATTATTATGAGAATACTATGTTGCCATACCGTTAATTAGATTACAAAAAAAAATCGTCAATTAAAAAGTAAAATCGCTGGAGTGAGTATTTTGCATCATAAAAAATATAACCCGGTGGTGTTTTTATTTGCCATATCGTTCTTTAGTTAAAACATAAGAAAGTGTGAACTTGTACATTGAAAGAGCTGGTAAAATATAATTCATACAATTAAGAGATGTAATCATATAATATATAGCTCCGCTCCATATGTCTTTGGGTAAGTTCGGGACTAATGAGAGTAGAAATTTATTTATTTATTTATTTATTTATTTATTTATTTAAGTCAATGGATACAATAATAATCCTTACTGACTAGCAAATTAAAGTAAATGTACAACTAAAATAAGTTATTTAATTGCGATTTAAAGATACTATTTGGCAGCGATATATGTATCTAAGTATTCACAATAGCTGTTAAATAATTTCAGTGATTTATTAATTGGCTCATTAATTGCATAATCGGTTCTATGAAATTCAATATGAAAAAAGTAATATTTCCTAAGAGATCTCTGAAGAACGGATATTTTTATATTAGCAAGTAACTCAGTACAGTCAATATTACTATTGACAATTCCATGAAGAAATAACAGAGCAGAGATTTTTCTGCGGACTTCTAAGGATTTCATTGAGATCCATATACATCTATGCTCATAAGAAGTTAAAGGAGTTGAAAAATACAAAGAAGAAAACACAAATTTTAGAAACTTAATTTGAACTTTTTCCAAGCGATATATGTGTATCTTAGCATTAGGGCTCCAAATAAAGGAAGCATATTCCAATAAAGATCGTACAAACGATGAGAAAATAATTTTTTTAGTATAAAAATAAAAATTCAAAGTATTCCGCTTAAGAAAGCTTAGAAGAGAATAAGCTCTCGGAATTATATAACTTAGGTGATTAACAAAAGATAATTTATTATCAAAAACAACACCAAGGTCAAGGATCTCATTAACAATTTGTATACTTTTATTGTTCATTAGATAAGAATTATTTAAAGTATGGCAGCATCTATAAAAAGTCATATGTCTACATTTTTTAATATTAAAAGGAAGGCCATTTAATTCAGACCAGACTACAGCTCTACTAACATCTTCCTGTAATTCCTGAGAATCACGAATACAGAAAATAGGCTTAAAAATCTTTAAGTCATCGGCATACAGAAGACATTTAGAGTAGTGGAAACATTGGAAGATATCATTAATAAAAATGTTAAAAAGTAACGGACCTAAAACACTACCTTGAGGAATACCGGAAGTACGAATAAAAGGATCAGAGCATAGACCATTAATAGTGACAACGCAATGTCTATTAATTAGATAATGCCGGAACCATCTAAGCATTTGAGAGTGGAAACCAATTTTCGATAATTTTAGTAGTAGCAAATCATGTGGAACGCGGTCAAAGGCTTTAGCAAAATCAGTGTAAATAGAGTCAATTTGAGCACCACTTTCAAAGTGAGATATACAAAATTGTGTAAAAAAGTGCTAAATTAGTAGTAGTAGATCTACCAGGAATAAAACCATGCTGGGATGGAGTAAATTATCTTTTCAAATTAAAAAATATTTTGTCATACACGATATGCTCAAAAACTTTAGCAATATTTGTTAATTTAGCAATTGGTCTGTAGTTTGTAACTAAGTTTCTGTTCCCAGTTTTCAGAACTGGAACAATTGAAGTAGACTTCCATTTTTGAATAAAGAAACCTTCCTTTAGTGAAAGATTAAATATAATTTGTACTGGTAGTGATAAGGAAAAAACAAGTTTTCTTAACAGAAACACAGAAATACCATCCATATCACACTTATATGAGTTCGAGAGTTTGAAAATTCCAGTGCGAACATCTTCTTCCGAGATCTGAAATGAACCAAAGTCAAAGAATGTTAAAACATTATCAAGATTAAAATCCGTATGATTATGATCACTGCTAAAATTGCTTTGAAAAAATTTTGCTAATAAATCAAGAGAATCCTTCACTGTATCAGAACGCATGTCATTATATTGCATTGTAACCGGAATTGATGATTTATTTCTTTTGGAGTTTACGTAAGTCCAAAAACATTTAGGATTAAATTTAATGGAATTATTTATACGCAAAATATATTGATTGTAAAGAAACTTATTTAAAAAATTAAATTCTCGTTCATAGTGAAGATAATTTCGTTTGTTCGATTCACTAATGGATGCTCTAAATTGTTTCTAAGATTTTTCAACTTTTTTAACCCTTTGGTGTACCAAGGTAATTTATAAGCATTAGGTTTGTATAATGGAATATTTTCACGAAAAATACTTAAAATATTACTTACGAAATTATCATAGCAAATGGAAACAATAGATTTATCTAACACACTAGACCAATTTACACTTTCAATAATAGAATTTAAATTAAGATAATCACAAGCCGTGTAGTTATAATGAACATCATTTGTTGTAAAATTCTTGGCGTATTCATAAAACTCAATTACTACTTCTAATGCATTATGATGCATATTAATAGGTGAAATTGGGAAATGATATTCATTAACACTATATTTTAAATCAGAACTAACAAATACTAAATCAAGCAGTTTATTGAGACTATTAAATACTGTATTAATCTGAGCTAAGCCAATACTATAAATTTTTTTATTTTTTTTATTTTTTTTTTGCACGCTTATATTTATTTATTGTATCTTCACACCTGAACTAACAATAAGTATTCAAATCTTAAATATATAAATAATTATTAGGCCCAACCAGTGTCAGACATAAACTTAGTGATAAAAATTAATAATACATTAGAATCGTATTTAGCATAAATATATTTTTAAAAAGTTTCATCTGGAGTGTTGCGTACTAAAGACGTAGTATCCCACTTTTTTAAGCGGATGTGTCCAGGAAAGTTCAAGATGTTACGAGCGAGGGGATTAGGATGGGACTCTAGTTTCGTTAAATATTTGCCTGCATATTTTGCAATTTCAGCGGTCACAAGTGGCATATTTAAATCACGATGTAAAATTGAATTTTTCATGTACCAAGGAGCCGATGTTATTAACCTTAAAATTTTGTTTTGCATACGTTGTATTCGCTCTACATTGGAAGCTGAAGCAGTGCCCCATAGTTGAATTCCGTAACACCATATGGGTTTCAAAAGCGACTTGTATATTAAAAGTTTACAATCTAGACTGAGGGTAGAATTTCTACCAATCAGCCAGTGTATCTGGGTTATTTTAAGCTTCATTTGTGTTAGCTTAGAGTCAATGTGGTGTTTCCATGTAAGCCGTCGGTCAAGATGTATACCAAGGTATTTCACCTGTGAATGTTGAGGAACAACTTGATTGTTGATTCGAATGGGGGAACAAGTGTCTCTTCGTAGGGTAAATGTGACATGAACACACTTTTGTTCATTTACTTTTATTCTCCATAAGTTCAACCACAGCTCCAACAGGTTAATATGTTCCTGAAGATATCGGGATGCCTCGTAAGGGTTTTCATGCATACTAAGGCAGGCTGTATCATCGGCAAAAGTAGAAGTGAGGATATTACTGCTCAAAGGCATATCACAGGTATAAATCAAATACAAAACTGGCCCCAGTATACTCCCCTGAGGCACCCCAGATGAAATGGTTTCGGGCACACTCATGAAGTCTCCTTCCACGACAGTGAACTTCCGGGCAATAATGTAACTTTCCAAAAGATTTACAATGTTTATTGGTAGATATGTCTTCAATTTTAGAATTAGGCCTTCATGCCACACTTTATCAAATGCCTGAGAGACATCAATAAAGAGGGAAGAACAATACTTTCTTTCTTCAAATGTTCTTCTTATGAAATGAACCAATCTATGACATTGTTCAATGGTGCTGTGCTGACTTCTAAAACCAAATTGATGGTCCGGTATGCATCCATTATCAGCTAGAATTGGGGACAATTTTGTCATGAGAAGTTTTTCAAAGAGCTTCGAAATTGTTGACAGCAAACTTATTGGCCTATATGACTCAGCCTTAGTAAGATCTTTACCCGCCTTTGGAATCATTTTGACCATGGCAAGTTTCCAGCTGTGTGGGTAATACTCCAGTCGTAAAATGCCATTAAAAATGAATAACAGGATTCTAATAGCAATACGAGGCAACTGCATCAGCATCTTGTTACTAATTCCATCAATACCCGGGGCCTTCTTTGGATTGGTTTCAGCAATTAGTTTTTGTACATCAAGCATCTTAAACTTTATGGGTCGAGGGGGTAGAGCAACTACGCTCGGCAAATCAACAGCACCAGTACATGTGTTTGGGGTAAATACGTCTTTTAAATGACCAGCTAATATGTTACCTTTTTCAGTATTAGTTCTTGCCCAACCTCCGGTAGAAGTGCGCAGGGGTGGTTTAGACTCAACGGGTGTTTTAAGTTTTTTAGCAGCGCGCCACAAGGAGTAATTAGATGCTGCTGTGACATCGAGACCTTCCAGATAGTTCTTAAGAGAAGCAGATTTTTCAGATGCAAGCAACTCTTGAAGTCGTTTAGTGCATTCTCTAAGTCTGATTTTATGTTGGGGCGATCTGTGCTGTTGCCATTCCCTTCTAGCTCTTCTTTTTTCACATACGAGACGTTCAATATCCGCAGAATAAATTCTATTAAACCCAGTCTGCGGATGGGAGGTAGTGGCATGTTTAGCAGCCTGTTTAATATTCTCGGTAAGATTGGCAATGTTAAGTTCAATATCATCGGGAGTTCTAAGCCTGATGTTTTCCGTACAATGACTACTGAGATATTTTTTGAACCCCAGCCAGTTAACACGATTTATCATCTTCACATATGGGTGAGGTAAGTCACTTCTTAGTGGGCTACAAATTGTAACGATCGTGGGAGAGTGATCGGAGGAGAGATCATGTGAAGCTTCAACATGAATTAAATCCCTAGGGATATTTTTCATGACCCCAAAATCTATAACATCCGGAATTTTTTGTAAGTCAGTAGGCCAGTAAGTGGGCTCCCCGCTAGAAATGACATCCAAACCCATTTTTGAAATTGTGTTGAACAATGCTCGACCTCTAGGTGTAATAAGACGCGATCCCCAGAACGTATGTTTTGCATTGTAGTCTCCAGTTGCTACGAAACAAGGGCCAAGAGTTTTGTAAAAATCCTCGTATTGATCCTCACTGATTGAAAATCTGGGAGGGGAGTAAACTGATGATATCACAAGATTTGAACAAAAATTTTCGATGCAAATATTTGTTGCTTGTAGATGGTCTTCACAAGTGTTCTCAAGAATATAGTGCTTGAGTCTTGACTTTATTAGAATTGCTGATCCTCCGCATGCTCTTCCTCTCGGGTCCTTTGTATCATATAAGGTGTAGCCACTCATTTTAAAAAGGCTTCTCGAAGTCAAATGAGTCTCAGACACCAACATTATATCAATATTCTTCACCGTGAGGAAGTGCTCTAGTTCGTTTCTATGTTGGCGAATGCCGTTTGCGTTCCAGAAACATAACTTTAACGTGTTCATGGCTTGTTAACTAATGCTAGAAGCAGAGTGTTCTGCATTCGCAGCATTTCTTGCATCATGCTAGTCATATTTGTTGTAAAGTTGTTTATAGTTTGCACCAGATTATCAATAGTAGCTTCAAGGCGATTGAAATTAAAGCTTGCATTTGCGTTTGTTGTGTTGTTTGGTGGTGACACTTTTTGAACGGGAATAGAGTTGATCTTCACAGCGTCAGCATACGATACATGTGAAGCGATTGGTTGGGCCATTAGGGGATGAGTAGCGGAGTACGTATTTCCTGCTTGAGCTGGAGTTACTTTAGGCTTTTGGGTCATAGCTTGTTTCACAAAAGAGAATACAGGACATCCTCTGTAGTTAGCAGTGTGATTACCTCCACAATTACTGCACTTTTTTTCCTTTTGATCCTTTGACTTATTGCAAATAGCATTGTTGTGCAATTCACCGCACACAACGCAAACAGTAGGTAATTTACAATATGTCTTCGTATGGCCATATTCTTGACAATTATGGCACTGTACGGGTCCTGAGCGCTTGTGTGGTTCTTCGACTGTAATTTTCCGGTATAACAGATATTTTAAATTATAAATTGGATGGGTCTCATTTTTCTTCAATTTTATATCATTTGGCTCCAGTTCAACACGAAATAAAGGTTGGGGGATCTTCTCCCTGTTTATTATATTAGAGACATTTTTCACCTTAAATCCTTGGAGGGTAAGAGCATCTTTTATTTCCTCAGGAACAACATAGGAATCTATGCCCTTCAATACGATCTGTAGGCCTTTAGCACTCTTAAGCTGGAAAGTGTAAAAACTTGTTTTATTTTTCTCAAGTTCTGTAACCATTTTGCGGAAGTCTTTTTCATCATATATTTGAACTTTTGTTTCATCAATGTTACCACGTTTTATTGGAACAATGTGAAATGACTTTTCACCAATGGCCGAGATTAGTTTTTTAATAAGTGTGTTCGAGTTTTTTTGTCTCAGATAGATTGGTGGTAGTTTTGAATTTTTTTTCGAAGATTCTTCGGGTTTATCGCTGTCATCTTGTAATATTTTAAACCGGTTTTGACGATTAGCTGAGGCGGCGTCGTTGTCTCTGGATATTTTCGGAACAGATGAGATTTTTGATGAATTTGGGCTTCGCCCGCGCTTTACTACAGTAATATATCTGTCCATTCCGACAGGCACCTTAGGTTTCTGACTACTATTGTCTATTGTGATAATTTGGTTAAGTGAAGAACATGAGCCCGGAGCGGATAATGGAGCTGACTTAAATAAAGATGAACTAGGCAATGGTAATGTTACCGAATCACCACTTGGCATCGGAGAAAGCGAAGTTGATCGCTCGCGTATAATTGGCTTCGCCGTTAGAAAAAGACTGTCATCCAATTTTTTCTTTTTATTATTTGCATTAAGAGCTTCAGAACTCACAGTAAAATAGGCATTTCTGCCGTTAGAACTCACTTCACAATTTTTTGTTTTTGAGGTACTCATGCAGAGTATTCCTCAGTCACTTTGTTTGTGTTTTTTTTTGTTTTCTGTTTTTGTTGTTTCAGATTATATGCAAAATTATTAATGCAAATAAAGCAAATTTCACAAAAACTGTACTTATTACGAATCAGTACTTATTACGAATATATTTTTTTTTTGTTTGTTTAGTATGTAAAAAAAAATACCGCTAATACGTCTGTTCACTACGAAGGTTCAACAAAGACTGAATACTATAAATAGAATCAATAAAATTAATTTCAAAAGACTTATTTAAATTACTAGGAAGAAATAGCCCTGAATTTGGTATTACAGACCAAATAACTACACTTAAATTAAAGTCACCAATTATAAAAATTTTATCATATTCGCTGATATTTTCCCACAGATGAACAATATTAGATACATGAGCAGCATATATGTCATCAGATCCTTTAGGTGGGATGTAAGAAACACAGATGTAGAGATCACCAGTTGTAGATTTAATAGAGATGCATAGTTGATCAATATATGAGTCATTATTGATCAACGTATGAACTTTAGAAAAAAGAAATTTTTTAACAGCAATCAGGACGCCACCACAATTGGTAAAGGAAGTTTTAAGAGGATCTCTATCTTTACGATATACAACAAATTTGCGGGAATTAAAAAATTCTTCATCATAGAAATCAGAATTTAGCCAAGTTTCGGTGATAACAATAATATCAAATTCACAATCAGAAGAAAAAAGAGTGAACAGTGATGCCTTTGTCCTCATACCAGATACATTTTGATAATAGATTTTTAATGATTCGAAGTAATTCGGCAAGACGGTTAGTTCCTCAGTTCCGTAACAGGCTTTTTGTGAAAACACTTAAATGGACGAACAATCACATCAGAGGTCCATAGTTCGGGCTTAAACAGTTCTTGATAGAAACAAGGTGAAATGCGAAGTTTGAAATTAACAAATCTTAACTCATCAAGAGAGGCATCTTTTTTTACAAGTTTAAAGCACGATAAATGTGCCTTGTCAATTTTCAAATGTTTTTGAACATAAGCAACAATATTATCTTCAGTAACTGACGGCTTAAAAGAAGATAAATGTACCCATTTCATCTTAGCCACAACATCAAGTTCATTATTATCATTGTCACCCAGAATCAATTTATGAGAATAGTTTTTTTTCCTCATAGTTATGCCAGAATGAACTGCTAAATTATCAGAAGATTTAGTGGTTAATATCACTGCGTTAGCATTACCACTAAAATCATTATGTGCATTCTTGTCAGCAGCAACAAAGTTATCATTAGCAGTTACAACAACATCTGCATTGAGATCTGTAACAGGATCGACTCTCTTAACTTTAGAAGCAGCATCAGCATTACATCGATCAGCGCCAACAACGACATCAGTATTAATAAATTTAGCAGACTTATTTGCAGTGGAGATTATACAATGAGAATATAAGTTAGACGAAGGCGTGAGCATATGATTATCAGCAGAGATATTGTCCAATCCAGTTTTGAGAGCAGGCAAATTCAGGAGAGAAACAAAATTATTATTGTTGTTAACAGTATTGTTATTCATAAATTCAGAGAATAATATTTTTAGCTGCTCAACTTCATAAGTTAATTTTTTTTATAAAATTATTTGATGATTGTAAACAATTGTCACAATTATAAACAATATTTTTGAAATTACAGAGGGCACTGACCGCAGACTCATTATCCAATTTTGCACAAACTCTATGAAATTTACTTTGACAAATCTCACAAGTAATACACGCATTGTTGTGAATGTTTTTAAAGCATTTTAAGCAGATTATTTTATTAACCGTAGACATCATGAATGTACTAGACGATTCGAAAGCAGAACTGATACTGAAATAAAACATACTCTTTGATATTTTACGATTTATCCAAAATTGCTGGCACTCACAAAATCCGAGCCTTTCATTGGTGCTTGATTATAAACTTTAAAGTTAATTTCGTGATTTTTGTCCATTAAAACTCGTGAAAGCATTTCATAAGAATGTTCTTAACATGTTCAAACAAACTGAAGTAGTTTTCCTTTTAGTGTTTAAAAAAGATTTTTCCTATCAAAGAAGTTGCCTTACCTACCCAAAATGTTTATATTCAGATTTTAATTGCTTTTCTATAAGCAAAAATTATCTGATCATATTATGTATGTCGAACCTACCCAAAAAAAAGTTTCATTCACAAGAGAACTTAAAATTTCCCTCTAATGAGTTCTTTCGCTTGCACAAATGTTGTTTTCTGGAACGCTTTTACCTCAAGTTCGAACAGCACTGTTTATTTTCTTCTAGATAAAATTTCAATAGAATGTGTATGATGTTTTATTTAAGTCAAATGTGTAACAATCTAATAACAGTTTCATCTGGCATTTAATTAATTTTTCGCCTGTATTGATGCTAATATGGCCCATTTATAAGACCTATGCAAGGCGAATTATATACAATGGAGCCTAAAATTCAATTGTCAATTTGTTAATCAAAAAGTTGAAGGAAACTTTTTTACATTTTTATACATACATACATATGTACATATAAAGAGTTCGACAATCATCTTACTTATCCCTTTTGCTGATGCAAAGAATACATACATATAAGCTTTGGACTCAGAAGTTTTTGTAGTTTCCTGAAATCACCATCAGCCAAATATATACTTATGTAAAGAAGCAAAGTTATTTTCAGAGATAACTTAGAAACGACTTGTTTAGTGATGAAAATTACATTAAAACATATTGTGCCTTCAAAGAAAGTGACCACCACTCCTTTATAGAACGGTATCATTCTTAATAGGTTATGATAACGGATATGACGATTATACTGCTCGGCCCCAACCAGCTCATAACTATGCTTCAGCACCTCTCTCCAAGCAGCCAAGAGAAATCGGTTTAAAGGATATTTCTGATATTGCTTTGACTACTCTAGCATTTCTATCGTTTGGAATGTTTATACTACAAGTGCTCATGTGCATTACAATGGTAAAAATAAATCCAATATTTACGATAAGAGTTAAACCTAAAATGTTATATTTTAATTTCTTTCATACACAAAAGAGTAAAGATGATGCAGGCAGTATGGTCGTTATGCCAATGGAAGGAACCGTCACTGATGATGCAGCCGGTGGCGGCAATACCGAAGAAATCAGAAGAAAACGTCGCTCAATTGTATCCACGCAGATGCAAAATATTCAAGTGGTAAGATATTTTAAGTACTTAATTACCCGATAAAGCTGTATTTGTTGACCTATGATTTTCAATGTTGTCTAAAGCTATTTTAATCAGACGCAATTCAGTACTTAAGTTAGATTGGTACCAGAAACCTATGTGCTCAGACCGATTAATTAACTTCTATTCGAAGCATCCGAGAAGAGTTATAATAAACACCGCGAAAAATTTTTATAAAAAGAGTTTTAAATATAAGCCATGAGAGTTTTCATGAGAAGAATATATATAAAATTAAAAATATATTACAGGCTAATGATTTTCCAAAACTAACTATTGACGATTTAGTAAAACAAGAAAGTAAGTAAGAGTAAGTAAAACAAACAAAATGAAAAAGTTCCAAAATCTCCAAAAATATATAAATCTACAGTTTACATACCAGGTTTTCCTGAAAGATTAAAACAATCAAACATTTACAACAAAGAATAGAACACCTTAGCGTTCAAAAATTATAATACTAATAACCACTTGTTCAGTAATACAAAATCAAAACGGGAGAAAGAAGAAGAATCGAATTTGGTTTATCAAATCGGTTGCAATATGTGTCCAAAAGTATATGTTGGAACTACACAGTCAAAATTAAAGACAAGACTGGCATCCCATAAATCGGACATAAAAATAATTAAAAATTCTGAAATACCAAAAACAGCACTTGCCGCCCATTGTGCAGCAACGGGACACAAACCAGACTTTAAAAATGTAAAAATATTACAAAGGGAAAACAATTACGAAAAGAGATATACTCTTGAAATGCTACATATTATTAATGTACCATAGGAAAAGAGATTAAACTATAAGAGAGACGTTGAGAGTTGCGCGCAAATATACAGAAACTTAATAAATAAACATAGTACAAAATAAAAAGAGGAAAAAGCTTTTAGTCCCCTGATGATGATCAACGAAGTTGATCGAAATATTGGTGAAAACATTAATAAATGACGAAAAAAACATATACAAATTTGGTTTTTTATTTATAAAATTTTTTAAAAATTTGACCTCAAGCCGAAGAAAAATAGCTTTAGACAACGTACTTAATTACCTTACAATTAAATATTAAAATTTTTTGATATACCAGGTATGTATGTATGTTTTATAATATATATAAAAATTGGAAAATTGCACCGAATAAAAATATTTTTACATGTTGGTGGAAATCACTCTTGACAGCATGTTTCAAAATCTAGGATTTATGCTACAACATTTTTAGCTCAGTTATTATTTAGTTGTCTGCAAATTTATTATGACAGCAGATTTATGTCGCTGCTAAATACGCAACGTCGAAGATCATCCGGTTCTAAAAAAATTTCTAGAAAGTTATTTGTTGAAAATAACGATTTCTTTTAAAATGTATGTAAATTGATATGGTAACATTAAATCGAAGATATCATTTGACATTTTCTAAAGTTTATGAATGTCATTTTTATAATCGATTTTTTTGGCTTTTCCGCTTTTAATTTTTGATATCTGGCATTTTTTGGTCGTCTTTACAGAGGCACACATTAGTTCTGTTCCACATGCATAACGAAACAGTCCGAACTAGCCCAAAGTTACCCAAAACCGTTCCACATAACAATTTTTGTGCAAAAAAGAGAGAAATTGAGAGAGTAATTTTTTTCATTTCCTGTACAAATTTGCACGAACTTTTTCTTTGGGTAAGTTCGGACAAGAATTTAACAATCAGCTGTTTTTTTGTTTACATATGAAACTGATAGATTATCAGAAAATTTGCAAGCAAAAGAAAAAGTTTAGTTTTTATAAATACAAATGGAGAGTTTCAATGAATAAATTAAAGTGGTAAATACGTTAGTGCATAAACATTTCCTTTTTATTTAATATTTAAAATATTTTTATAGCTACGTATGTGAAGAATTTTTTTGTTTTGCAATTATTTTACAGTTGTTGACAATGATGCAAATGTTTTGTTTTTATAATTTGAAGACTTTTAAGCGTCTAAAAGCACTTAAATAGATTTTATTTTAAAAAGTAAGCAGCATTAGTATTTCAGGAACTACAAAAATGGTTTTTTGCGTTCCAGCTATTTTGGGTAACTTTGGCAAATTTAGAGAGTATTTTTCATTTTGCTCTCAATAGTCCGAACTTGTCCGAGATCTTGTGGAACAAACCTATTATTGTAAGAAGTAACATTGAAATAAATCGTTTTCTGAAATTATTTACAAATATCTTTTCATCTAGGGATCTGCGGAATATTCTATAAATAACATTTCCATATAATTTTTTTATTATTTATTTATTTGTAGTGTTCGATACACAAGACCTTATATTTTATATTGCAATATGCAGACATACATACTTATAATTAAATACTAATACAAATTCAAACATATAATGTATACACATACCCATTTCAAACAAAACTTTTAGCATTACGCTGAGAACTGGTGAAATAGTAGTAGTTTTTTCAATTGTTGTGCGTTACTTAAAACTTGACAGCTATATGGGATCGTGTTCCATAGAGCTGTTACGAATATGTAAAAATGCCACTATGACATTAGGCTCTTATATATATATATATATATATATATATATATATATATATATATGTATATATATATATATATATATATATATATATATATATATATATATGTATATATATATACATATATATATATATATATATATATATATATATATATATATATATATATATATATTAGATATAATAATGGATTGTGCAAGCCTTTTTTGAATAACAATACATTTAGATTTTTTGGAATTTTACACTAGGCCATCTGCAGACGCCCGTATGTAAATATGATGTAGCTGCTCATTTAATGAACGTATGCAATGAGCTAGCTATCAGCTCACTATTATAACTGGTATAGAGTTGAATGTCGCTTGCATACATTCTAAACTTGCATTCTGTTATTTAGGTCGGGAGGTTGTCGAAAATTAAAGAGAGCCCACCATATGTAGATTCCTGCGGAACTCTTCTTGACACGGGGAGAGCTCTTGATTTGTTATTATTCGTTTCGGTATACTGGCATCTTTTGCAAAGGTACGTTGAAATTAACTGAGTGGCAAATGAGGAGAAATTAAAGAAGTTACGTAGTTATGTAGCAAAGAATATTAAGTTCCACAGTACCAAAAGCCATAGAATGGACTAACAGTATCAAAAAGGCGGTATTACCATTATCGACTTGTCTCCGAATATTTTAAGCAACATCAACTATGGGTTTTCTAAGCCCCGACTGATTTTCAGTGCGCATATTATTCCGATCGAGGAAACGTATTATTTGGTTATGCATAATTCTTTCGAAAACTTTAGATAGAAATGGCAATATGGCGATTGGTCTATACTCAGAGCTGGTTTTTGGTATAGGTATAATTTTATATATTTTCCAATTTGAGGGGAAATGAATTTTATTTAAAATAAAAGTAAAAAATGGAAGCAGTGAAGGCAAAAGAACTTTAAGGAACTTTGGATTAATACTATCTACATCCTCGGAGTTAGATTTGATCGACAACAAACTTGCTAGTACATCGCATTCACCCACAGCTTCAAATAAAAAAATTGAATCAGAGTTATTGTTACGATGGTTAGCATAATTATACAGCATAATGATACCATTGTAATATTTAAAAACGCTTCTTTTAAGAGTCAGCATTAATTGAGTGGGGTTCATGGGTAATGGTTTTACCAATACCAATTTCACGTATGGTTTGCCATGTTTGCTTGGAGTTAAGCGCTGATGAAAATGTTTCGGCTAAAATTCAGATTTCACACTTTTTATCAACTTATTGACTTTTCTTTTGGCAGTACGATAAACCTCACGTAATTCGTTAGTTTAGGCCTTTTCCACCGTATCATACGAAAGATTTCTTTGATTCATAAAATCTTTTATTTCACCAAGGTTACCGCTGCTTGCTGATTATCCTAGTTTTCAGAGGCACCACCAAATCGAATAAATTATTAACATAGTACTCAAGACCTGTGAGCTGCTTGTCTACCGAATTTAAATAATATTGGTTATTCCATTCAATTTTGAAAAATTCCCGTTCCAATAATTTAAAATACATAGTTTTAAAATCCCGAAACGTAATCGTCTAAACTTGATATTTGTAAGTCATGAAAAAAAAATTAGATCATTTTTGGAGAAATACGGTACAGATAGCTGATCGTAAAGTAGAATATTGCCCACAAAAAAAGATCTAAGAGTTTTGCGGTAGCAACTTGTGTCCGGATAATAATAAAACAGCTTATCTTCAAAAACGTTTGGAGTGTTTTATTATTCTATTCTTCCAGTAATTTCAAATTAATGAATATAAAATGGGAATTACCGCCGCTATTGCGATAAAGCGATTACAGTAAAAGAAAAAACCGGTACTGAGTGCCCGTGTTACGATATAAATACATATGAAAGCTTAAAAACTTAAAAGTAATCCCTTACATCCCGTCCCCCTTGTGCCGACTTGGGAGGAACACCACTGACGTCAAGTACAGCTGACTTTGTAGCCGGTCGTTTTAGTTTACCAAATATTGTCCTTACTATCGCTGAGCGAACTTGCCCGTCTGCCGCAGGAAAGAGTTGCTCCACTACACCAGTCTTCCACTGCCCACGCGTTTCGCTGTCGTCACAAATTATGACTATGTCACCAACCTAAGCTATACAAACTTCTAGTTTTCTTGCCAATTATACGTTGCTACGTCAGTTATGCGTTGTTTTGTCAGTCATCAAAATATATGATTCGCTCCTCTTGATTGTACTACTTACAAAATTTATATGGTACTTTTTAAAATGTTATTTACTTGCATTGTAATATTTTCTATTTTTTATTATAACTTTAAACTATGATAATATAAGGGTTGGCTCTAGAGAAAATTTAAACACTATGGTGAGAATACTTTCTAAAAATGCTTCTGGTCTTAAAATCTGTCACGTAAATGCCCAGAGTTTGAACAATAAAATAGATGAGTTCCAAGAAATTTTTGAAAACAGTAACATAGATATTATATGTCTCTCAGAGACATGGTTCTACCCGGATGTTAACAGTAACATGTACAACTTAAATGGTTATCATCTTTTCCGTTCTGACAAATCAACTAATGCCGGTGGTGTTGCTATTTATATAAAATCAAATATTACTTGTAAAGAAAAATGTAAAAATCTTGCTTCAGACAACATCGAGTACATGCTAGTCGAAATCTCAAACAACGCTGAAAAGCTGCTGGTTGGGAGCATATACAGACCTAATAGAAGCATCAATATGGATCATATGCTAGAAATGCTGAGTACGTGTACTCTTTGATACGACTATGTAGTGGTAATTGGTGACTTTAATGCAAGTATTTTGGAAGACAGGAAGACAGTAGTTGAAAATATGAGTTCAATTGGACTTCACATAGTTAATAATAGAATTCCAACACATTTTACAACAACTTCAAGTACGTTAATTGATCTCTGCTTAATTAGTAACAGCACGCACCTACTTCTATTCGACCAGTTGTCAGTATCTATGTTCTCCAAATATGATTTGTTATTTCTGTCCTACGATATTAATATTGTAAATAACACAACACTCCAAATTCTGGAATATAGAGACTTCAAGAATATTGACCTTCAGTCACTCGATATTGAACTGTCATCCTTAAATTTTAATGTAGTTTTTTTATGGCTACAGTTGATGAACAATTAAACTTCTAACATCAATGGTTAAGCTATCTTTATGATAAATATGTACCTGTTAAAGGAAAAATTATACGGAACGAGAGACCATGGTTTACAAACGAAATAAGAATGCTAATTAAAGATAGGAACCACGCATACAAAAGGTGGAAACGATTCAGAACCCCAGAGCTATATAATATCTTTAAAAATGCAAGAGCTACTGTAAATTCAAAAATAAGAATGGCTAAGTCGATGTTCTATCATTACAAGTTTCAAACATTTGTTGATTCCCGAAAAAAATTAAGAGAGAAATTCGTAAAATGGGTTTAGTAAATCGTAGTAATGCTAATGCCGGGACACACGTCATCGACGTGAACGAGCTAAACTCTCAATTTTCAAGTATGCCTATGCCTCCAATAAACATAAATTTTTATATCAACTTTGGCTTAAATCGCAATCAAACACATTTCTTCAATTTTATTCACATTACTCAAGAAAATGAACTTAAAGCATTTATTCATATAAAATCTAACGCTGTTGGTTCTGATGGTTTGCATCCAAAGTTTATCAAGCTTACTCTTCCATATATACTAACTCATTTAAGTCATTTTTTCAACACGATCATAACAACATCTACGTTTCCATCTGAATGGAAACATGCCAAAATCATACCGATCCTGAAACCTGACAAGAGTTACCGACCAATTGCAATTTTGCCCAATCTTTCGAAAGTCTTTGAAAAATTAATTCATTCACAAATAAGCCGCTACTTACATACAAACTCCTTACTAAATGATAGACAATCTGAATTTAGACCAACGCACGTCATATGATATCATTCTTAATACTACTGGATCACTCCAAAGCTTTTGATACAGTGCATCATTCCATTCTCTGCCTTAAATTAAAACATATGTGTAATTTCTCTCCAACTGCACTGAAACTGTTAACATCGTATTTAAGTGGCAGAAGTCAAAGCGTTACCCATGAAAGAAATGTTTCTGAATGTTGCTTAATGCCTAGAGGCGTACCACAGGGTTCTATACTTGGGCCACTATTGTATTCTATATACGCTAATGATCTGCCTTTACAAGTGAAACACTGTAAAATTCAAATGTATGCTGATGACGTGCAGCTCTACATAAGCTGTAAGATATCAGATGCCGCAAACTGCATACAACTTATAAACGAAGATATGCATCGTATTAATCTTTGGGCATCTGCAAATGGCCTAAGCTTAAACCCAAAAAAATCAAGTGCTATGATTATTGGACCATCAAAAGCTATACCTACGTGTCTTCCACCAATAGTGATTAATAATATGGCAATTAATTATGTTGACACTGCAAAAAATCTTGTGTGTAGTTTTTAATAAACAACTTAATTGGTCTGACCATGTTAAAATAAACCGTGGGAAAACCTTTTCTATGTTAAGAAACCTATGGATGTCACAACATTATACACCGATGGATATCCGAATACTACTAGCGAAAACCTATTTATTACCTACGCTAATGTATGGTTGCGAGTTATTTTCTAGTTGCGATGCTGTAAGTAGGCGAAGGCTCAACGTAACGTACAATAACATTGCTAGATATGTATTTGGTATAAAAAGGAACAGGAGCATCTCAGAATATGCAAAGCAACTATATAACGTTACCTTTGATAATTTATTAAAGTGCCGAACACTATTGTTTTTGCATAAGGTAATATATGGTCAACAACCTTCCTACCTATACCATAGAATAATATTCTCTAGGTCGAATAGAGGAAACAAGATTAACAGCATTAGATATAAAAAAGCATTATCTGAGCAACACTTTTTCATTAATTCCATTCGACTCTGGAGCCAACTACCCCCTCAAATTCAAATAATGAGCAATGCAAGTCATTTCAAATCTGCCATATTTGAGTACTTTAGTTAAAACTATTACACTATTTACATATCTGTGCAAAAAAAATATATATTTGTAATTTTATTTCCTTGTTTTTTTTACAATATTGATTAAATTTAAACTTAGCTGCCAAATTACTACCCAATACTGTAATATAAGACTTGTTCTTGTTGTATTGTGTTGATCAAAGAAATAAATAAATAAACCTTTATTGGCTTAACTAGTTGGTAACATTTTGACCTGCGTGTTAACTCCGGGAGATATTCTAGTATCCATCTTTTCCAGAATGTTTGCCTTAATTGCTGCGATATTGCCATTGTTTCCTCAAACAAATTCTAGTAGTCACGCTAGGCGTTTGCATTGAATTGGGGCACCCTATCAAAAAGTGGGTTGGCGTTAGCGGTTCAGCTTTAGTGCTCTCGATTGGAAGATGTGTAAGAGGACGGGAATTTTTCAAATTTTCCGCCTCTATTAAAAGACTGCTAAACGTATCTATATGTGGAGCTCTTTCTCTCAACGTAAAAGCCAATACACGCTTAACGGAACGCACCATTCGTTCCCAAGCCCCACCCGCTGATGGATTCGCCGGGGTATTGAACACCTACTCTATGCCACGTTGTGCACATTCGTCAATCATTCTGCCTTCATCCAAAATGAAGACCTTTTTGCTTGCCCCCACGAAATTAGTGCCCCTGTCACTCCTTATGCGTAAAGGCAGCCCCCTCTTATTAACAAAACTGGGTATACAAAATATAACCGTGTCAGTTAACAAGTTCCCAGCAACCTCTAGGTGTATTGCTCTTACGGTTAAACACGTAAATAGAGCTACCCACCTTTTTTCATTCCGTCGGCCCACTGTAACAGAAAATGGGCCAATATAATCCAACCCAGTAGGTTGTTTGTGGGGTTTCGCGATCATGATCCTCATACAAAATTTGGATCATGCCTACGCTACAGCCGGCATTTAAGTTAGTTGATTGGTTTGCTACATTGTGTTGTATGGAGTAGGGGTATGTTGTGTGAAAATCGACCATTACCGATGTTCTTTAGGTAGGGTGTCAAACCGCAAAGATGGTGTGACGATTGTAGGGTTTTGATTTTGTTGTGGAGGGGGTGCGTGTGTGTATGTATGTATGTTTTTGAAAATATGTGTATGTGTGTGTGTGTGTGTGTATGTTAGTTTATAAATGTGTATACCTTAACCCTTTAACGGTCGTTGGGGTTAAATTCGACTCTATGATATTTTGTGTTATGAGGCGGCAGCGTGTTCGGTTTTGCTTAAAGTGAAGTCGTGGTGGGGGGTTCGGTTTTGCTTACAGTGAAGTCGTGGTGGGGGGTTCGGTTTTGCTTAAAGTGAAGTCGTGGTGGGGGGGGGGTTCGGTTTTGCTTAAAGTGAAGTCGTGGTGGGGGGTTCGGTTTTGCTTAAAGTGAAGTCGTGGTGGGGGGGTTCGGTTTTGCTTAAAGTGAAGTCGTGGTGGGGGGGGTTCGGTTTTGCTTAAAGTGAAGTCGTGGTGGGGGGTTCGGTTTTGCTTAAAGTGAAGTCGTGGTGGGGGGTTCGGGTTTGCTTAAAGTGAAGTCGTGGTGGATGTTATTTTTGTTGAAGTGAAGTCGTAGCATTTAATGTGTTGTTTAGAGGGTTAATACAATATGAATTAAACTACATTAGGGCGGTTTACGAAAGTAATTTTTTTGCTAGTATTTAATAAATAAAATTCATTTACTGCGGTATATATTAATCTCCCTAATACTACTCGTATTTGTTATCAGTATAAAATGTTAACCACATTATTTAAAAACAAAACATTTATTTATTTTTAGTGTTAATCATATACCTACATACTTATAAAACATATGTATATTAGCAACAATTCTATATTTTTGTAGACTAAATAATTTCATATAAAGGTATGATTTCTAGGAAATTTTCCATATATCTGATGAGATCTCCCGGAATATATCCTCTATAATAGTTTAGAAAATTTTCCACTTCAACTCTCAATTCAAATTCAACAAATAATTTCGGCTTCCGCTTTATCACTGTCGTCGACGACGACATTTAAGATTCATATTGTTTCTTTAGTGTATCTTGAGCTAGAACGATAACAAAAAAAATAATATTTAGATTTAATAATAATAAAATAAATAAAAAAACTATTTACCAAAAATTACCTGTTGCAGCTGCATGTATATTCAGCTCGTAATATTCATTGCTGCTGCTACCTTTGCTACCTTTTCTATCTTTAGTAAGATAGTAGGTATTGCGCTGGAATTCTTCTATACTATCATCGTCTAGAGTTTCGTTGAATATACCAGGTAGGTATATGTATTTGGTGTTTTCCACCAAACAACGTACTTTTTTCCCATAAGGCGTCTGGACACGCTCCATTTTTGTTATTTTATATTTATATTCAAAAAGCATCTCCTTTGTGGGGAGAATGCTTTTTGTTTGGTTTTTTTTTGAAAATTGATTTTAGGTGTGCTTCCATTTCTGTACTTAACTTTCGAATAGTAATTAAAGAAAAACTAGATGGGGGGTGGGTTTTTATATAAAATTATGAGAAGTAATTTTATAGCTTATCATTCTTTTCAATAAAATTTTAAAACAATGTTTCTGATGCGGTTTTTTATAAAGTTTCTATTTAATCAAATGTGAAAGAAATTTTAATGTATGCAGAGTTTTGTTGATATATATATATATATATATATATATATATATATATATATATATATATATATATATATATATATATATATATATATATATATATATATATATATATATATATATATATATATGATTTTAATTTTAAAAGGTTTCTGTTTAAAATGTTTCTTCTATTTCATCATCATCATCATCTTCTTCTTCTTCAGTACTATCATACAAGTTGTTGTAGAATACATATTGCTTCTTCTTTTTAATGATTAGAGTATATAATCCATTCACTTCTTTAACTTTCTTTAAAATGTGTGGATTTGCGTTTAGATAATCCATCTGATTTTTAGTAATAATCAGAAATCGTTTAGGTAAATAAATATGATATTCTTTATTTACAAGACATCTTATACTTTCACCATATTTTGTATCTACTCGATCTATCTTGTTGATTTCATATATAGTATTTTCTTCCATATCCTTTAAAGGTAAGTATATAATATTAGGATTTTGAAACAATTTTCTTAAACTTGCTCTCATTATTTTGCTTTTAACTTTTCACCGTAAAACGAATTTTTTCAAACTGATTCTTTATATTCAATAATTGATACTATAAGGTGTTTTTAGATATTTTAATAACTTCTTATCAATTGCGGTTAAGCATAAATATTAAAAAAGTATACGTATGTATGTATGTAATAATATATAAACAGCTGGTGTTTTAATCTTATTGTATCCAAGTTTGTGTTATATATATATACGTTATTTATAATGAGAGATTTAGTTGAATTAAAAAACTTTGTTAAATATGTATTGGGGTCAATTTTTAAAAACTGGTGATAAATATTGTACTTGTCATGCACAGTGGAAAACTTTTCAAATAATAAATGCAATAGTTTTGGATATTATAATGCAGGTGTTTCTAACCGCAGAAGGAGGGACTAGAACTCAAATTTTTTCTCTTAATAGAGGACAACAAATGCCAACAAATATTCCAATATTTCAATTTAGTCACAATCAACATATAAAAATTGAGGTTATCGGTGGTATGATATCACTAGTTGGAACAGTCTATGAGGGTGGTTTTAAAGATATAAATGTACACTCATACAAACCATCATGCGTTTATAGTGAAATAGATGAACATGTTTTTAGTGATGCAACTAAATCTTATAATGGTAAGACTGGTATCCGCTCATTGAATAAAAATCAACAAGAACCTCCCCTCCCTCAAAAAATGGTTAATAATAGTATAGTTAAAAAAGCAGCTGGTGGTGCTAGCGGTGGTGATGATGACTCATTTCAATATGAAGATTATTAAATTTGTATATAAATATGAGAAACAATTCTTATCATCTCATTCAAAAATATATCGCTAACTTAGGAACATATATATTAAAAAGAAAAACTAAAATGAAAAATATTTTTATCATATTGTTTTCATATATCTATATTATACAACTGTTTTCAGCTTCATTACCTATTGATTTGAGTGAAAATGAACTTAAAAATACAGAATTTGCAATTAAATTACCAAATAATGATACTGTGAGCATACAACTAAACTTCAAACTTTTAAAGTTTAATAATGATTTAAATAAAAACATCGAGTCAACAACAAAAGCAGAATATAAATCAAACGAAGAACAAGAAGACCTCCCACCAGCTATAAATCAATCTTTTACTGTTCAACAAGCTATTGAAACATTTAGGCAAGATTTAGTAAAAAAAGAAAAAAATATTGCAGGAATAATTGAAAGTTCGGCTCCATTTTATAGACATTTTCAACTTCAATACAAAGATAATATAAAATTGAGAATCCGTTGTACATATGTCAGCAATTACTTGAAACGTCGATTAAATATTTCATGTTTCGAATACCGTCAAGTTGAATACGAGAGAATTTTAAGTAATGGTGAAATTGAGACAGTTTCTGAGGATGATACTACATACCGATCCGATATGACATTAATCAACATTCAAGATTATACACATGATTTGGATATGGAAATATCATAAATTAACTAATATGATGAAATACATTTACTACTACTTAATATAAACTTTGTTGTTGATGTGTTAAGAAGATTTATTTAACATAAATAAAAAAAATTTAAATAAGAAAAATAATGAATAATCAGTTTTATTCGAAAATTTTACATGACTTCTTGAATGAAGAAAGGTTTTTGTGGTATGAACATGAGATTATTTTGAAGAAATTAAAAACTCAATTCGATGAGTATGCATTTTATAGGAAAAGTAAATCAAAATTTGGATATCATTACACCAATTGTGTGTGGTCCAACAATGAAACAACTTGTGGACCTGATACCTGTAAATGTTCCCTTATCGATAAAAGTTGGGAACAAGCATTATGTGTAATGAATTTTAATAATAATTTAAAAACATAGACTTTATAAACAGTTCTACAGTCGTCGTTGTGACTTGATTAGTATTACACAATGTCTGAGGAGAGAATATTAGTTGTAGATGTACAAGGTTTCTATCTCAACAATAAATTCATCGGAAAAGAACTGAGTATTTCAATTAACGATATACAAGTACAAACATTTATTATTAAACCACCTTTTCCATATTCATTGTTGACAACAAAAGAAAAAGATTCAATTAATTGGCTTTATAATCATCATCATGGATTAAAATGGGAAGATGGCGATTCAACCTTAACAAATATTGTGGAATATTATATTGCGCATGTTAAAGATAAAAATTTTACTTATTATGCTAAAGGATTAGAAAAAATTAAGTGGATTCAAAATATTTTTAAGGATAAAATTAAGTTTTATAACCTAGATGATCTAAATTGTCCAAATTTAAAAACATTATATCAAAATGATAAATCTGTAAATGTTTGTTGTTATCATAGAAAATATTGTATATGTGCTCAAAAAAATGTAATACTCTTAAGAAAGTTTATTAAATCAAATATTAATAAAGAAAACATAAAATTATAAAAGACATTTTTTGATTTATTATTTAACACTTAAATCAGATAAAATAATCATCAAACATCAGTTCATTCTGAATACTTGAAATGTCAATAACAATATCTTTAAACGGAAACACTTCAACTCTGGTTGGAGAATATTTTCCTCCAATTGAACTCCCTACAAAATATGTTTGTGGACTTATTGATTTTGTAACATTCAATTCCATACCCAATGTAGATGTTCACAACAATTTGTTTCATATAGGAAATCATATTATTACTATTCCGGTTGGTTCATATGAACTTGAGGATATTGGTTTTTTCTTAAACTCAAGCTTAAACGATATTGATGAACCAATTTATCTAATAATTGAAGCTAACAATAACACACTTAAAACTGAAATAACCTCATCAATGGATATAGATTTTTCACAACCAAACAGTATAGGAAATTTGCTCGGCTTTAGCAAAAGAAAATTAGAAGTAAATTCAACTGAATATTATAACACTTATCAAAATCTTCCAAATGATAAATCTGTGGAAGGGATGATTGTAGATATTAATCAATTGAATACTACAAGGTTATTTGAATCTGACTTACCTGCACATATTACGGATGTTAATACAATACGCATTGAAAGCAACTTAACAACCGGATCATTTATTAATAATACTTCGAATCATGTTATTCATGAATTTCCTCTTGATATAAAATAAGCGAAAAACCTCGAAATGTTATTTATTTTCCTGTCAACTGTCAGCAAATAAACAACATAACGATTAGAATCTTAAATCAAGACGGTGAACTTATAAATTTTAGAGGAGAAAAAATCACCCTTAGACTCCACTTCAAACCAGAATAATGATCATTTACAATAAAAACGTAATGCAAAGAGGATTTCCATTCAATCCTTCATCAACTCACATTCGAAAAAGTATAAAAAATAAAAACCCGTTAACATCATATAATACAGAATACTTAAAATCATTAGGATTTAATCTTCAACCATGAATGAAATACTAAATGTCCTTCAAAAACCTATATATGATGAGAGTATTGTAAAAAGAGAATATCATAGTTACTCTCCATATCTAAAATCATTCAACAACAATGATGAAATTCGTATACCAATTCAAAATCAAGATCTCTTTGTCTTACCAAGTGAGAGTATGATTTACATTCATGGTTTTATAGTAAAGCAGGAAGCAAACAAAGAGGTTCCAGCTATAGATGTGAAATTTAAAAATAATGGTTTTGAAGTTGATCGTACACGCAAACTTGGATTTTCATCCACCATGAAAAATTTTGTATCATTGAATAAGGCTGAAAGTGCTACACTAAAAAACGCTGGTTGGTGTCTTAACGAAACTTTTGTTTTAGAAAAAAGTCATTTTAGCTGTTGTATACCTCTGAAAATGTTGATGGGGTTTGCTGAAGATTATAACAAAATACTATTAAATTCGAAACATGAGCTCATTCTTCAACGTTCTACATCCGATGAGAGATCATATTATTCTACAAATACAACTGATCAGTTGAAATTAACAATTCTGGATATAACATGGAAAATGCCGCATATTCAACTATCGGACTTTGCAAAATTGGAAATGTTTAAGATAATCAACAGCAAAAATTCTATACCAATTGCATTTCGTAGTTGGGATTGTCATGTAAATCCTGCACTACCAACGAATACAAAGGTTTTATGGAATGTGAAGCTTTCTCCACAAAACGAAAGACCACGATTTCTTATAATTGGTTTACAAAAAGTGAAAAGTAAAGAACAAGGAAATATATTTGACCATTGCAATATCTCTAATTTAAAAGTATATCTAAACTCAGAGTCATATCCATATGATGATTTAAAGAATCGTTTTGAAAATGGCTAGTATTCTGTACTATATAATAAGTATGCAAAATTTCAACAAAGCTTTTACATGCGAGAACCTGAACCATTGCTTGATGTTAATGATTACAAGTCTTACGCACCGCTTATTGTTGTTGATGTTTCACATCAAAATGAAACTGTTAAAATTGGACCTATTGATGTATGAATTGAATTTGATACTGAAGCAAACAAACCAATTCCAGAAAAAACATCAGCATACTGTTTAGTTATTCATGATCGCTTAATCGAATACTCACCTCTAACAAGTGAAATTAGAAAAATTATTTAATTATAATATAATAAATTAGAAAAATTAAAATTAAAAAAAAATAAATAAAACAAGATCTTTTTAATTCTTAATCAATGTATTTTATTAAAACAATTATAGTTTCTTTTTAGTTTAGTTTCGAAAACAAAAACTTTAAACATAAATGGCCACAATTTATTGTATTAAAATTTTGATATCTATCATAATTATAACTAATGTTTTTTCCTAAATATTTTATTAATTGTTTTGGTGGTTGCAAATTGCCAAAGCTATCAAAATATTCGATTTGATTGTTGTTTTTCCAGTATGCTACCCAATGTGTGCCAGGTCCCTTTGAAGTATCCAGATTGATTATTCCACATTCTTTTTTAAATGGTTTGCTGCTTGGAAGGGTGTTACACATAAACACATCTCTAAAATTTGGAATATGTTTTGCATATTTTCTCAAGTCTACATCAGAAAGAGTTCTTTTAGGTAGCTTCATTAAAAATTTTGTTGATAAGGTTTTAAATATAATCCAAATCCTTTTTTATATGGTTTTAAGAACATGCCTTTTCCCATCGCAATGGCTTCCATTGTACTATTATGTCGTTTTGCTTCAGTCAATTGTTCCTTTCCATTTTTGACTGCATTGATTGCTTTTGTAATGCCAGATACACCACCAGCTAAACCACCAAGTGCGCCCAGTGCAGCGAATATAGGTGCAAGTGGAAGAAAACCTCCAGATTTAGGTAGAGGTATTATTCGAGGTGTTTTTATTAATGATTTTTTCTTCCCCTTGAAAATATTGTTTACAACTTTTCGTGAAATCTTTATAGCATCTTTCAAGTTTTCACTTTTCTTTATATTCTTTCTTGCACTTTTCAATGCATGTCTAAATAGTTTGTGGGTATTTACTGGAGACGACTTTTTAGTTTTACTAATAACGTTACCCATTCCGAATTTTGTTTTTGTTTTCATTGCAGTAGTAACAAACCAAGCGTTTGATTTTTCACCGAAACTACTATCGCTAGCATTAACCCTTTGCCAAGCCTTTTCAGTTAAGATTAACAAAACTGGGTATACAAAATATAACAAAATATAATATAAATATAATACAACCTCTAGGTGTATTGCTCTTACGGTTAAACACGTAAATAGAGCTACCCACCTTTTTTCATTCCGTCGGCCCACTGTAACAGAAAATGGACCAATATAATCCAACCCTGTTTATGGGAACGGCCTTATATATGGTGTGAGTCTATCTTCCGGATGTTGTCCCATTAAGGGTGGTTTGGGAACAGCAGACAAATTTTTACAGACTTGACGGTTTCTTTTTGCGGTTCTAACTAATTGTCGTAAACATGGTATCCAAAACTTGATTCTTATTGCGGCGCATGGTTCTGGTGTTTGAAATCTTCATGATATTTTTTTACAATAAGCTTCGTCAGCGTGTGGTTTTTGGGGAGTATGATTGGCTCCTTTGTATTCTGGCTAACACAAGTAGCATTACTGATGCGGCCACATAAACGAATTAAGTCGTCCTTGCCTAAAATTGTTTTTCCATTAATTTTTATTTATTGTATCTTCAAAACTGAACTAACAATAAGTATTCAAATCTTAAATATAGATTGCCTAAAAATGGCGTAAGTTTAAAAATTTGACTGGATTTAGATACAGTGTTATCTTTTCTTAGTTGGTTGTATTCTTCGTAGAAAACATCCCGCTGCGCTATTTTGCATAACTCTTCAGCCGCTTCTATTACCTCTTTGGCACTTAATTGTGGCCGATACTTTGTTGCCGTTTGTTTTCGAGGACAATTTGATTTAAATACCTTTACGGCACGTCGGATCCAACCCATTACTCTCACTAATCTATTAAAGTACGAGTATCGCTCCAGTGAAATAAATGACTCTTTGTTTACGGTAAAAACAAATTTTGATCTCTTCTCTTCTTTGCGATCATGCTCGTTAATGTCGTCAGGTAGTTTTGGCCAATTTTTCCTAGAATATTTTAAGAACTCAGGTCCGTTAACCCAACATGATTTCGAATAAGAATTAGAAAAATTCTGAGGCCTTGTAGCGTCATCCGCGCCATTGTTCCACCTTAAACGATTCCAGTACTTGCGATGTGCGACGAACTGCTTATAAGTTCGGCTATCGGACTGAATCCATTTTACTACCGTTTTTGAGTCAGACCAAAACGTTATACTGCTTGGCTTTATGTCATGGCACGACATTATTGTGTCCTTCAGTCGTACGCCCAACACAGCGGCTTGCAACTCGAGCCGCGGAATGGATAACGGTTTCAATAGCGCACATCTCGATTTTCCCGCCACGAAAACAACGTTTACTTGACAATTACTGAATATTCTCCAATAAGCAGCTGTTGCATAAGCTACTTCACTAGCGTCCACGAAAACATGCAGCTCAATAACTGCTTCAGTACTACCAAAATTGTCATCATGGCACCTAGGAACACTGACAAGTTCTACCTCGCATAGACTTCTGTACCATGCAAACCACTTCTCATAAATTTCGTCTGGAATCGGCGAATCCCAATTTATTTTCTTTTTGAGCTTGCAGAGCCGAATATCATTATTTGCATCACGTATTCATCTGGCGGTTGACTGGGCTGGTTATCTCGCCACTAAAACCATTGGGCCGTCTGATCTTCGCTTCGAATTCCAACACGGTGAAACATTTCCTCAATATCGGCGCAAATTCCTATTCTCACCTGTCGAAAGTGAAACAGAATTGATAATAGTGACTTCGGTTGATATTCTGCAGGACCCTTCATTAATCTGGAATTAAATGATTCGCCTTCTACAGTCGCTGCGGCATCAAAAACGAGGCGGCTTTTGTTTCCCTTATTAACATTTGTAACCACAAAATGTGGTAAATACCAGGTGCGGCTGTTCTTACTTGCAGTCTCTTGAGGTGTTAATTTTCTGGCGTAAGATAATCGTTTATTTTGGCTCTATACCATTCTTCCAAATCCTTGTCTTTTTTCATGCTATGCAAACGTTTAAATGCCATATTATAGCTGTCTTTTATTTCAAAATTATCTTTTTTTCCACTGAAGGCCGGTTTCAAATCGAGAACACAATTTTACAGTTGTAGAACGAAGTATTTTCTCGGCACGTATGTCGTCATGGGATACAATTTGCTTCGTTATTTTTACTCCCAGATTATCCAACGCAAAATACTCAGAAACCTGTCTATTAATATCCTTCAAAATGTCTGCATCGATTCTACACACCGTGACCTCTGACGGATTTTCACTCGATCCGAAAATTACGTTCCCCAAACTAGTCGTATGTAGGGCAAAGCAATCATCTAAAATTGAGACTTCTGACGGACGAACAATCCCTATGTGGGGTAAACCAATTAGTAACTTTGGAGAATAATCATTAGTAGCAAAATTTATTCAAAATCAGAAATCTGTCTGTGAACTTTTCAAATTGCATGTTTTGTACCGGTAGCCTTAAATTCGTTGCAGTATAAACATTTCTTATTTGGAAACTTAAATTTCCTTTCCCATCGGCACTGATTTCCAAGTTCACTTTTCTTGACCTTTCATTAATTGTTTTACCCCTATCCAGCCGAGGCATAAATTATTCTGCGAACCTTCTAGGCCAATGGCATTTGCCACTTCATCCTCCAAAAGAGTAATTTTAGAACCTTGTGTTTTGATCAAAAAAATTTTCTACAATTGTGTTTGCAGAGCCACTATTAAACTGTTTACCTTCTGTAACTTCACGGCGAAAATCATTACTGTAATTAACCGACTCTGGTTTGTTAGCTTTCCTCCCAATTGTGTTGTTCACTTCCCTCTCATGTAGTAACCTGTTGTGGTATTTAAGGTAAACTCACCCATTTGTTCTGAACGAAATTTTTGCTGTGAGACAATTTTAGTTTACTTAGAGTTTGCTCACAAAAGATTCACCCGCATCGAACAAATGTTCTGAAGAAATAAAGCTACCATATGGAACAAATTTGTAAATGATGTGTGTTACTTTTACAAGCAGGCAGCACAGTGGCAGATGATTGCAATTTGCTGTGTTCTAAATTAAAAAAAATTTTATAAAATAAAAAATATACAAATGAATAAAAGTCGAGTGCATGTTCTAATAGCTATTTTGTTAAATAAATATAAAAAATTTACAAATATACTCTGTATATTACAATACATACATATGTATATATATAATATGATGTGGCAGCTCATTTCAATTGTGCATAAAAAATGTATGTATCTGGCAGCACAGTTCAATTCGTTCCGCACGATAATTAAAATTAAACCAATTTGAGCAAAAATTGTTCCGCATTAAATTTACTCTCTTTCTCTCTCTCTCAAAAATAGAGACGTCAAACTACATATAAAAAAGCATTCGAAACGTTCTGAACGAATGGGTGAATTCACTTTTAATACATTTTGATAATCCACATTGACGTTTGTTTTTACAATTAATTAAATTATGGCCAGGACGCAAACAACTGAAACAAAGAGATTTGCCTTTGGCGAAATTCCATCGTTCTATAGTTGGTATACCCTTGAATTGTTCACATTGGTAGAGTTGATGCATTTTTTGGCATTTGAGTCAAGTGGTAGGACGACCTTCATCTTTCAGAATGGTAAAAGATTGGTTCATTTTCTTTTCCTTATTGCAGACATCATATTTGCTAACATCGGCATCCATAGAGATTAAAATGTACGTTGTGGCTTCCTGTAACCACAGGGTGAAACCGCTAACAGTTTGGTAGGAGCCAAGGTGATTCACTGAGTGCTTTACCCATTCTTCACGTTTTTGAAGCGGCAGTTTGGGAACCAATTCCTCCAATAACGTAGGATTATTTAAGTGTGGTGTAGCATTTGCATTTATTAAAAACGTAGATAAATTTAGTACCATTGTGCTATCAAATCAGTGATGATTTGGTTTAGCGACCAACAAAATATCGGCATATGAAAAGCTAAAGCCACAATAGACAAATTTGAAAAGTTAATTATTGATACTTGATACTTGAATGCACGGTCGCGTACAAATAAGATCGGAACAATTAATAAAATTAAATAAGAAAACACACTTAAAAAAACAAAAACAAACTATATACCTACTGCACAAATAAAATAAAATATAAAACACAAGTAGCAACAAACACTATACACTTTACAGTTTATTCGTATCAACAACAAAACGTGTACACACGTTATTGTTGTTTTACAAGTGCTAAAACTTTTAATTTAAAGAAGAAAATAATATAAACATTGCACATTGAATAAATAGCTGACGCAACTGGTCGTTGACTTTTCTGTGTTTCAACATTCGTATTGAAATTCTGAGTTGAGTTAACTTATACATATATTAAAAATTGCTATTAATGAGCACATTTAATCAAGACAAAATAGATAAAAGTTGCAATCCAAGTACTTATGTTACACAAACAGAGGATGAATTTATTGAAAAAAGTGTACAAAAATTTTTAACGGCGAGAAATCGCAATCGTTCATACTCATTGTCTACGAATGCAGATACTGATTCACTGACTACAAAATTACAACCAATTGAATTGAGCGCTATAGTGATGAAACCCTTAACGGGGGCCGTCCCTAAAAACGTAACACCACCAGCCGGTGCTGAAAAACAAAAAATACAAGCGGGAATCGACAGATATACCACTATACTGAGAAGCCCTAACTGATCAAAAATGGCGTCTGGGCCAAAAAAAGCAAAACATGCAGAACCTAGTTCACAGAATCGTTTTGCTATTCTGCAAGATAGTTCGGAAGACCCTATACCAACTCAAAAGATGTTTAAGCTACCGCCAATTCACTTAAGAGAGAAAAACTCAGGTGAACTAGTTAAACACCTAGGAAAGAATGCCTTCCATGTGGTACCACTCAAGCGAGGTTATATTAACGAAACGAAAATTCAAGTAAAGAACGAGTCCGATTATCGCAAGTTGGTTTCAGACTTTGAAGCACGTAAAAAAACTTTTACACTTTTCAACTGAAGAGCAGCAAGGGGTTGCAAGTAATAATTAAAGGTATCGACTCTTATGTAGAGCCAAATGAGCTCAAAATTGTACTAGAAGAAAACGGCTTTAAAATCAAGCATATTTCCAACGTTATGAACAGAGACAAAATTTTCCAGCCGATGTTCCGAGTAGAATTGGAGCCTGGAGACATACGTTTAAAAAAAGTAAAACTCACCCGATATACAATTTAAGATATTTGCTTCATCGCAAAATAACCGTTGAGGAACCGCACAAGCGAACGGGGCCCGTTCAATGCCAAAACTGTCAGGAGTTTGGTCATACTAAGTCCTACTGTAACCTACTGCCAGTATGTGTTGTGTGTGGCGAGTTCCACAGTACATCGGAATATAACAAACCTAAGCAAGACTCAACTGTTCGAAAATGCAGTAACTGTGGCGAAAACCACACTGCCAGCTATGGAGGTTGTCCTACTTTTACTAATTTTAGGCGCTCAATGGTTAAACAAAATATTGTTACTTCTGCTCAACCAGAAAAAGCTACAGCTACAAATTGTCAACCAGTGCTTTACCCAACCACTAACCAAGGATCGTATGCCAATATTTTAAAGTCGAATAGCTCACAAGCACAAATTACGACACAGGCCAAACACGCAAGCTTCAAAAGATATTAACGGCTTTAATTTTAGCCGTCTCGAGTCAACAATTGAAACATTAGTGCAAACAATAACCATTTTTACATCCAACATGAATAACATGATGCAACAGATATTAAATATGCAGTCTATGATACTGCAGGCAATTGTTAAAAAACCATGAACTGTTTAAAAATATGTTTCTGGAACGTAAACGGCATTCGCCAACATAAATCTGAATTAGAACATTTTTTAAATAGTAAAGAAACTGACATAATGCTGGTCTCTGAGACTCACTTAACACATAGGAGTTTCTTTAAAATAAATGGATATCTTCTATACGATACAAAGGACCCAAGAGGAAGAGCTTGTGGAGGGTCAGCAATTCTAATAAGATTTCGAATTAAACACTTTTTACTAGCTGACTTTTGTGAGGATCACCTTCAAGCAACAAGTATCCGAATAGAAAAATTTTACAAAGACCTGGTGGTCTCATCCGTTTATTGCCCTCCTAGATTTTCAATTAGAGAGAATCAGTAATCGCTGGGGTCGTGTTTTCTAGCAGCTGGTGATTACAATGCAAAGCACACTTTCTGGAGATCCCGCATAATTACTCCAAAGGGTAGAGTACTTTTTGATACTATTTGTAAAACGAATTTGAATGTGGTATTGTGTGGCCAGGCCACTTATTGGCCAATAGATCCGCGAAAAATTCCGGATCTTATTGATTTTGGTTTAACAAAAAATATTCCTAGTGATATCCTTCTAGTTGAAGCTGCGTTTGAATTATCACCTGACCGCTCCCCTACAATTGTCACCATATACAATCCCCAAGGTACTCCCACTACTGATTCTGCCTTGACATTGTCCATAGTGAATTGGCTAAAATATAAAAAATATATCAATAGTCATTATACAGAAAATATAAGTCTTAGAACGGCGGAAGAACTTGATGCCGCCATCAAAATTTTCAACAAGACATTAGGGAGGCTGCGAAGCATGCCACTTACACATATAGAAAAATCAGGTGCAACAGAATTTTGTCCGCTGATGTAGAACAAATTGTGGCGGAAAAAAGAAGATTACGTAGAGAATGGCAGCAGCATAGGTCTCCCCAGCTTAAAAGCAGTCTGAGAGAATGCACGAGACAACTTAAAGAGATACTTGAGGCGCAAAGAACTGCATCGATAAGTAAGTATCTAAAAAATTTGGATGCAACACCACAATCCAATTACTCATTATGGCGAGCAGCTATAAATATTAAAAGGCCAGTATTGGCGAAGCCTCCCTTAAGAAGTTCGAGCGGAGGGTGGGCGCGAAGTGACACTGAAAAGGACAACCTTTTTGTTGAACACCTAAGATCCGTTTTTACACAAAATATGATTGATGACATACACGAACTGGCGCCTGTCGTTGCTAGAGCACCCGCATCAATGAGAATTGAGTTTCGAGAAATCGAAAACTTTATTGCAGTACTAAACCCTAAAAAAGACCCTGGCATAGATAAAATTAGCAACAAAATGCTATTAGAGCTACCACGAACAGCAAAAAGAATAATTCTCTTTATTTTTAACACCATCTTGCGTCTTGAATATTATCCTGCAGAGTGGAAAGTATCACTGGTGACCATGATACCGAAGTTTGGAAAAGATCACAGCAAAGTGGAGTCATACAGGCCAATAAGCTTATTGTCTACGATGTCAAAATTATTTGAAAAAATTTTGGTCACAAAGTTGAACCCTCTGTTGAACAACAGTTCGTGTATTCCGGATCATCAATTTGGATTCTGAAGACAGCATGGCACTATCGAGCAAACGCACAGGTTGGTTCAAGTTGTAAGAGACGCCTTTGAAAAAAAGAAGTATTGTTCGGCGCTATTTATCGACGTTTCCCAAGCTTTTGATAAAGTTTGGCACGAGGGCCTAATACATAAAATAAAGATGAACCTACCCATTAACTTGTACAAGCTACTAGAAAGCTATATAACAGACCGAAAATTTGTCATCAAACAGGGAGACTACGTAAGCACCCCTCAACCGATTAAAGCGGGAGTTCCCCAAGGCAGCGTCTTAGGCCCTGCCTGTACACCGCCGATATACCCACTAGCTATGGGAAACATACTTCAACGTTTGCTGATGACACAGCTTTTATTAGTACGCACGAAAGCCCCCAAGAAGCATCACAAAAATTACAGCAACGTATCCATCAATTAGAAGCATGGCTAACTCGTTGGAAAATAAAAGTAAACGAACAAAAATGTACACATATAACATTTACTCTACGTAAAGAATCATGTCCTGCTGTTCGAATTAATAACCAGGTAGTACCTCAACGTCCGCAAGTTAAGTATCTGGGCATACACCTCGATCGTCGTCTAACGTGGAAACACCATATTGAGGCAAAATTAACCCAGATGAAATTAAAAGCAGTCCAACTAAATTGGCTTATTCGTCGTAACTCGGTGCTCAGTTTAGACTGTAAGCTTTTGCTTTATAACTCGTTGTTAACACCTATATGGTTCACAAAGATTTAAACGTGCCATTAGTGAAAAGTGAAGTTGTCAAGTACGCAGGTACATATTTAAGAAAACTTGTACAACACCCAAATCCCCTGGCTCGCAATATCTTAAACTTTGGTGGTCATATACGTTTGAAAAAAAGAGACACTGCCGCATTGATTGAAACATGAGGCAGATGACCGTGCAAATTGAACAACTGTAACTGCACACTTTATTGTCTGGTATTGGCTAGACTTTACTGGTTTATTTGTATCCTTGTTTAGATTAAGATTTGATCACTTATTGTTATTTCAATTAATATTGAAGATTTAATAAATAAAACATACATATATCAACTGATTAATAATATCTAGGTGAATCAAGAATGCCTCAACTTTAGAGCTAGCCTGCCCTTTCAAACACTTTTGTATGCGCATTAAATTTTCCAGATTAGAATAATTGTAAATAGCCGATGTCTCATTAAACGCGACTACATATAAACATTGGCCCCTATTCCGGGTGGCCGGAAAACTGCGGTAAGTCATGGAGCTTACGAAGTTGTCGACTGTCATTACAAGTTTGTAATCCTTGTACATTCTGTGAAGTCAAATATGCTGATGTTACTGGTGGCATTCGAGCGTGCGCAGACGTATACGTTTGCGATGATCGTTGTAGATAGTTGACAGAGGTTGACGGAAAGGGCAAAGGGGTTGTTGTTGACGCTGATGTTCGTGTAACTTTATATGGTGGCAAAGATGTTGGTGGTGAAAATGCTGGTGCGGTGTAATTCGGAAAAGATTTTGCTGGCACAAATGTTTGTGTGGCAGTATAGGGCGAAGGGGTTGGGGCCGAAGCAAATGATTGTGCTGTGGTAAATGGCAAATAATTTTGAAAGGGCATTGAATACTCACATACATTAAGTTCAGCAGGGGCGGCAACTGTTGTTGAACATGTGTTGGTTGGTACGGCAAATGGTGTACGGCTATCAATTGAAGCGGCAAAGTTTTCCTTGGTGTTATTGGCTGTTCCGACAAGTGGGCTATTTGTTGTACTATTAGCTGCTGCGGCAAGTGGTGTAGCGGTTGGCGAGTTTTTCGACAGCGTTCTTCAGCACCAAAATTTCCTCTTTTAACTCAGCAACAGATACATCTTTTTCCTCAATGACAGTTTTTTCCTCTTTACTGTCTGATGTGGACTCCATTTGGCTGTCTGTCTCCTTCGTGGACATGTTTTTTTCCTTTTAATCGTTCGCTACGGCGCACCGTAGTTTTTCGAGAATGATGGAAATCGAAACGTTACAGTCAAAGGAGTAAGGTATACGTTTTGACGCTATAATAATTTCCTTTTTATTGTGCTGTTTTTATAATTGTGTAAAAGTCAATCCTAACAACTTGTATGCAGTAATTCTGTTGTCATTTCGGGACTTTACCCAACTTTAAAAAGAAATCATATTGCCACCAAGGCGAATTCGCCTGAATTGCCACATATGTACATCACGACAGTGTTGTTAATTTAGCTATGGATTTGCCACATTAAGACTATCGTTTATAAATCAAATTAGAAAAGAAGATATACGCTGACTGTTAGCGGCAGATCTGAAAATTTTTGCTTAACTAAAAATTAATGTCAACACGAAAAACTCAATTTATAGAAACTTTTCAAGGCTTTGTACCATTATTTTTCTTCAAGTTAGAGAGAAATTCAAGTTCAAGTAATAGGAAAAAATTTAAAGGAATTGAGTTGCTTGCCGCTGTTTGCTTCAACTTATAAAAACTTCAATTTATAGAAGTACAAGTTATAGAAGTTCAACTGTATTTTAGTCATGGTGGAAGCAACAAATGAGGCAATGCTGAAAATCCTTTCAGAATTTTTTTAAGTTGGGTTCAGGTCTAAATAATTTAACTATTAAAACAGATGAGAAGCGGTACGTGTGGTGCAAAAATTCTCCTTATTTTTCTTAAAAAAGGAGAGTTTTCGCTCGTACAGCTACAGAGCGTAAAAATCAATACACGATTCTGAGGAATTACTTGTTAAGAAATTATATATGTAACTATTTTTCATACTCCGCATAGCAAACGATAGAGTACAAAGAAATCTTCGATTCAAGTAATTTAGGTGTAGATTCAAATGAATTTTTTAAAGTTTTCTAATATCCCATACCCTATGGCAATCCAACGGAAAAGCTGTGATAAGAGCTTTAAAGTAATAGATATAAGTGCCGTAAAAATGATAAGGCTTCTGGCATTGACAACATACGCCCAAAACTACTCAAGACCTACTCAATTCTTTGTGCGAATATGATATATACCATTATTAAGGAATTTTAGTCTTTCCATACGGGGCATTCTGAACTTAATACCGAAGCAATAGAAAAATTGCCAAAGGAAGGCGGAGCTCGGTGAATTTTTTTCATTGTTAACATTTACATAGATATGCTAGCTAAGCTTCATGCCACTTATACGACTGCATATAGGGTTACTCTATAGATCCACATTAGAAAAACCATACATGACTGAACATAGCGAACTTCATAAAGTTCAAAACAGACAACGAGGCAACGACAACGCAAATTGAATCAAAAAAGCTCCTCAAGCAATTGGGGCGCCACAAAAAATTTGGAGGCCGCATCAAATTCACTTAAAAGCGAAACATGTCTCCTTTCTTCGCACCTTCACTCAGTCTTTTTATATGGATGTGTATGCACTTATATCTAAACAAGTTTATTTTCTCAATCTGTCTATCCCATTTTCCAAAAGTTTCCATTTCAAAAAATATTAATTCTTTTTTGACACTATTTTTAACAATAATTTAATTGAATTAACAATAAGTATTCAAATCTTAAATCCATATTATTATTTACTTAAGTCCTGCCAACACCAAGTGAAAGAGACTTGTTACTACGTTTTCTTCTGTGTTGTTTTCACATCTCTTATATTCAGAGTGTCCCTCCTTCTCCGATGAGTGTGACCTCTGTAATGTAGAATATTGCGGACTAGTGGGTTTGGATGATACTTTAGTTTATTTATACTAGTGTTCGCCGAGTGGTTGAAATTCAACCATTATTGCAATAATACAAAACCGCTCAGATAAAATATCATATTTTTCTTCATTTCTAATAAAATGTATTAACGTACTTACTCCATTCTTTAATAGTTGTATCTATTAATGTGAGCTTTCCAAATAAATAATAGAAACGGTTTTGATGTTCATTTAAGAAACATAAATTTATTGCCTATATTAATATTAAAATTTTTTGATTAATTGAAGAAAAACTAAAATTAAAAAAATCCTTTTTCCAAAATATTTAAAGTAGTTGTACGACTGACATCTTTATCTAAGGAAAATTTCTTTAAAAAACTCTATTGTCATTAAGTGTGTTTCCTTAACCATTTTCATTTGAAATATAAAATTTTAGGCCGCTGAATGAACGAATTCTACTCGCAACTACATACATATAATTGTTCATGAGCAAATACGTATCGTCTCAAAAGAACACCCATCTTTTCAAATTTTTGCCCCTGTGACTTGTTAATGGTCATAGCAAATGCGGGTATAATTGGAAATTGTGTCCAATGAAATTTAAATGGAAGAATTGTTCCAGAAAATGGTAAATTTATTCGTGGAATCAAAATTCTTTTATTACGAACTACTCCCGTTAATACTTCGCAATCTATGGTGTTGCGGTGCAAGCATTTTACTCTCATTCGAGTTCCATTTACTATGGCTTGTGCCGTGTCCAAATTACGAATCAGCATAACAATAGAATTTAATTTCAATTTATGCGGTGGCATTCCGCTTACGTTCAGTGAATTGAAAAATTAAGAAGGATATTCATTTACGTCATTGACATCATTAGAAACTTTATCAAAACTGTAATAAACCATCTGGTCTAGCTCTCATATTTTGTGTTAAGGTAACTTTGTGGAAGAATTAAATTCGTTCCAACTAATGATGCCATTTTCAATTAAAGTAGATCGGGTTCCGTGTGGAACAACAGCTAAAATTTTACTTAAATCGCCACTTTGTAGAATAGTTTTATTACCAAATGGTCGAATAGAACGAACAAATAAAATAAGTTTTTCCTTCTGAGTGTTTACGGAGTTGCCAAGCCAAATTTAATTTAGTTAATTTGAGTTTTTTGTTGTAATTTTTTTTTAGCAAATTAAGAGAGAAGGAGAGATCATGGCTTTATGATTGGCTAATATTCTTAACTGTTTTTAACTATCTTAGGCACAAAAATGTAAAATAAAAAATACAGTCTGCTCTGCTCCTATTGACAATCTATCAAATAAAAAAAATCAAGCGAATACGTTGACTTTAAGTCAGTTACAATTGTTCTTAACTTTTTCCACTTGCCTATTTATATATAGATATGCTGTCATGTGTTTTAAACCCATTGTTTTAACCAAAGGAACATCTAGATCTTGATAAATATGCGAATTTGTAAAATATCAGGGGACTGCTGTAATCAAACGCAGAATTTTATATTGGCACCTCTGAATTGTTTCTATATTGGATGCTACGTTGGTGCCCCACGACTGGATTCCATAGCACCATATAGGATCGCGTTGTATTGAAGAAGTTTTGCAATCTATGCAATCCATGTTAAGCGATGATCAGGGTGAATGCCGACTTCATTGCGTTGCTGTATTGATTGACAATTAATTTGGAATGGGGGGACATGTTTGCCTTTGCAATGTAAAATTGATATGAACACAATTTTGCTCGTCCACTTTTATTCTCCATGGTTTTAGCCATTTTTCAATTTCCTGCTGCCGTGTGCTTAAAAATTTTCCTTATCTAATAATAAACTTTTGACCAGTTAAATAGCGTAACAATAGAGTGCATGTGTATGTGGGAAACTTCGATAAAGAGAGCTGAACAATATACATATTATTTTAAACGCATTTCTTACTACATTTGTGTTCATTCAATGCTGCTAAATTAGCTGATCAATCCAGATTAGTGATACGGGACACATTCACCGCCGTTTAGTAATTTAGTAATGGGGTCAGCTTGCTCCTAAGAAGTTTTTCAAAAATCTTTGTCATGGTAGATAGCAGACCTATAGACCTGTATGAGTCCACAATTGTGTGGTCTTTTCGGGCGTAGTCATTGTACTCATCATCGAAATCAAGATAGCATAAAAAATTAAAGAATACTTTTTTGTTATGCTGGGTAATTCTGCGAACATTTTGTTACCAATTTAATTAACACCTTGGGCTTTTTTTAAGTTTAGGCCAGCAATAAAATAGCGGCTTCACCACAATTTGGTGGCAGCTCGACCGCATCAGCGGATGTGTTTGGCGTGAAAACTTTTCTTAAGTGTTCAATGAAAAGACGTCGCTGTTAGTTTTTGCCCAGTCTCCATTCAGACAACGCAGGATAGGAGTACTTATTGTGGGCCTTTTAAGCACTCTGGTGGCTCGCAATAGTACACAATATGTTTGTTGAGCTGCATTCAATTTTCCTATTTTTTGATTTTGATTTTTTTATCCCCTTTTTTAGTTGAGGTGAACGATAACGATGCCATTTTCTTCTCGTTCTTTTTTCAGCTAAAAGCTTTTCCACGTCTGTAAAATTAACACGGTTATACCTCACATGTCTATGGGTAGAAGAAGCATGCTGAGCAGCCAGTTTAAGATTTTCCTCAAACTTTTTAATTGTGTCATCTTATGTGGCCCCTCTATGGGAACTCTTTTATGAAACAGATATTTCAAGTTATAAATAGGATGTGATTCGGTCTTTTTTACCTTTACGTCATTCGGTTCAAGTTCTACTCGAAACAGTGGCTGGAGGAATTCCTCCCTTTTTTAATGTTAGTATTATTTTCCATTTATAGACTCAATCCTGTATTCCGCTCTTTACCTCATTGGGGTCCACGTTTGAATCAATGCCTTTTATTACAATCTGAAGACCTTAAGTTCTTTTTAATTGTTAGGTATAATCATTTCTCATACACTGTAATTGCAAGTGATTAAATTTCCTTTCTGCTGTGATATTAGAGCTGGGAAAACTCTTCAAATATTACAATTATTATTTTAAATTTTATGGCAAAATCTTGCCATAGTCATAGTGGAAAAGCTAAGTCATAAACATAAAAATCTACATACAACCTTAAGCAGGACAATAGTAAACAACTCGAACAGCAACAGTGCCATAATAAACGAATGCTCTAAAAGGATGTGTTACATTATTCCTAACGACCGCTTTTGATCATTAGTGTTAAATTTGAAATAAGGTCGCAGCTTGGAATTTATAAAATTGGAAAAGTCTTTCAGAGCAAAAACCAAATGTTAGTATTTGTTTTTCAATCAGCAATGAATTATCCCAAAAAGAAAGAAATAAACATACATTTGTATTAGGATTTTTTAAGGAATAAATATTGTTTATTGAGAGCTTTGAAGATCTTACCAGTTCAAAGGTTAGATTAATAATAACATTGACTACTCTATATTATGGGCGGAAGTTAGTATCTTTGACTATATGCACTGACATGATAGTAGCTCTGTTCGACGTACGTTACCGCGGGAACCCGCGGGCTCCCAATCTTACCGAAAAGCGTTTCTTGTGTTGAAAATTGGGCAAATTGGGTAAGTGAGAACGTCCAAAAGAGAGAAATATGTGTTCCTCTTTTTACCAGGTTTTGCCCGTACTTTTTTTTCGGGTAAGAATGGTAAAAGTGACAAATCAGCTGTTTGGTGTTTATGAAAATAAAAAAAGGGCAAAAGTTTTACCAACAATGGAAAACATGACTGAAAATGTAAGATTTTATTTTATTAAAATAATAATAAATAACATTACAATAATTAATACTAAAATGTTATTATTAAATATCTCCAATGAAACAAATCCATATCAAAATATGTAGCTTAATAGTGAAAGTGTTTGCTCGAGCTTCAGTACTCTTACTGGTGACGGTATTAATAAAAATGTAAGATTTATTTTTATAATTTTTATTGTAATAAAAGGTAAATAAATTTTTTCTAGCCAAATAACATAAGGAGTGGTGGCATTGCTGCTAAATATTTTGTTTTGAACAACAGCTGTTTTTTGTTTTGTTTTATTTGTCGGGCTTGAAATGTGGATTTTTGCGTTCCAGCAATTTTGGGCAAATTTATCGTTTTGTGAGAGAATTTTTTTCTTACTCTCACTTTACCGAACTTTACCCGAAATTACCTCGAACAGAGCTAGTATTCACCTCATGAAATTGAGAACAGTTTTCTACGATTCATAGCAGTCAGCCAGCATTTATGATTACATATGGGATTTAAATGAACCGCTTTTAATTTGAGGATTATTTGGTGCTTTGCGATGTTTAATCTTAACAATTAGACTTGCAGATGACAAATGTGACCTTTCACATGGCTTATTTGACATGCAGGATAAGTAAAATGAATTGGCAACATAAAATCAATATATTTAAGACAAAGGAGATCCATTAACTCTTTGATCCTTTCATACTTTATCAAAAACATGTGGAACTTGTCGAAGAACTCCAGTATTTGGGTAGTGCATTGTATTCTCTCCGTATTACCTTATGGATATGAAACTTAGTTTGTTACCGAAGTTTTGTTTTCTTGTGAACAGATATCTTCGTAGAATTAATAAGATCTTTTGGCTTCGTACAACATCCAATGCAAAACTTTGGGCCCGACTCTAAGTAAACCACACTTTCAACAATATCGGTGATCTCTAAGAGCTGGCAATGAATAGACAAGTATGGAGAGCTAATAGAGAGACAACCCGTAATCAACTAAATAAATATGGATATTCCCACCAAACATAGCGAATAAATAGCGCTCGCAAATGTTTTACAAATGTCCATATATCTTGTCCACATGCATATACTATATGCATAATCGTTAGAAAACGCATCACAAACATAGAGCAAAATTAACTTTGAAAGTAGGCATACAACTTAGTGCAAAGGCAACTAATAAGGATACTTCCCATGTTATATTTTGGAAGTTAAAAGACGATATATTTTCGAGCTTCGTATATTTCGTTGTGATACTTTTAAAACAATTTTGATATGATAATAAAATAACATAAAAATCTCCGTGAAACCAAAAATACGGTTCTGCGAAATATTTTACTACGAAAATATTGCAATTTGGCTCGCTGCCAAGAATATTACTGTTGACATGTGTAAGTATTTCTGTTTTGTCTGCTATGGGAAATATTAAATAGTTGATAAGCATAAAATATTTTTCGAAAATATCTAAGAATCTAATCTAATTAGTGACAAGTCCCTACTAACTAGAATAAGATCTAAATATTTTTCCACTCTGGATATGGCCAGTTCTCTTCACCAGACAGACACAGCAATTTTCGACTAAAAATGTTCCTTTTCAATTTACACGCTTACTATTTGGGGCGGACTAAGAGCAGAAGCATTTTTAAATGACAATGATATTATCCTTTGGTTGTAGTATACGAGGACTTCATCGAAAATTTATAAATGATTAAGGCCCATTATTATTATTGAAACTCCCGATAGTTAAAGTTATTTTTAGTTAAAATGAGCTTTAAAGTAAAATAAAACCTGTTTTTCTCATATTGTGGGAGTTGATGTGTTAAGTACTTTTAAGGACTCTTGATTTATGTCTTTGTAAAAAATTAAGGTAATTTAATTGAAAATATTTTGATATCTATGCTTGCCAGAGGTAAAAGTTATAAACGGGATTTGGTAAAATGTTTTTTTTATTTTATCAATTTATTTAATTTTATTTAAATTTTTAATTTTATAATTTTAATTTTGTTTGGTTATATCACATGAATCGTTAGACACCTCCGTTGCGTTTCAAAGCCCAAAAAGAAATGAAGGAGTGGATGGTAATAAAACGATGATGCTGCGACAATAGTGACGCCACAACAATTGTGCTGCCATAACAATTGTGATGCCACAACAATTGTGCTGCCATAACAATTGTGATGCCACAATAATCACCCCGCCGGAGGGGGCTCACCTGAACCTTAGAGAAACTGTAACCCGTCTACCACTTGAAGTCGTTTTAGGCTGTGTTGTTTCAGGTGAAAAATTTAAATCTGGGCTGGATTTGAGATCAGTGTTGCTAGGAGCTTTTTGAGTTGTACTATCAGGTAACATTTGCTGTTGCGTGGTGCTTCTATCTGCAGCCATGTGTGCTTCAGGAACTGATGAACCATTATTGAGGTCATTGGTTTTAGTGAAAGCTGGTTTCAACCTGTCGACGCTGATGTTGCTTGGTCGGCCTCGAATTAAAATTGTAAAAAATTTGTCGAATCGTTTTAAAATTGGGTATGGACCATCATACGGATGGGTAAGTGACGGCCGAATCGTGTCGTTACGGACGAAAACATGCGATGAGTTTTGAAGGTTCTTGGAAACGAATGTTCGAGGCGTCGAATGATGAGCAGTGTCGGTCGGCTGAAGTTTTTGCATTACTGTTCGAAAATCGGTGATGAAATCGTTGGTTGCATCGGGGATCTTGATTTGATGAAAAAATTCTCCCGGAATTCTTAACGTTGATCCGTATACCAGTTCAGCCGGGGATGCTTTTAAATCCGGCTTAAACGCAACTCGTAGTCCAAGCAAAATCGTTGGCAAATGGTGCACCCGGCGTGCTGGATTATGGCATAGAATGGCTGCCTTAAACGTGCGGTGCCACCTTTCAATGATGCCATTGGACTGCGGATGATATGGTGTCGTACGAAGATGCGTCGCACCGATTGTATTCATCAATTCGGCGAAAACCGAAGACTCAAATTGGCGGCCACGGTCTGAAGTTATTCGAGCAGGAACACCAAACCTCGAAATCCACTGAGCAAGAAGAGCTTTTACGACTGTGTCAGCTGACATGTCCGGAATCGGAACTGCTTCAGGCCAGCGTGTAAATCTGTCAATAATTGTGAGACAATAGCGTTGCCCTTCACATAATGGAAACGGGCCCACTATATCGATGTTAATATGGGAAAAACGTGCCTCTGTTGGCTCATATTTGGCGGGGGCTGAGCGAGTATGTTGTTGAACTTTTGAGCGTTGGCATTGTAGACAATTTCTCACAAACACAGCAGCATCCTTCCTAATCCCAGGCCAACAAAATCTTTTAGTGAGCAGCTTGGTGGTAGCCCGGACCCCTGGATGTGACAAATCGTGTATTTTTGATAAAATTTGTTGACGGAACTCCCTGGGGATGTAAGGGCGAATACGGGACGTCGCTGCATCACAGATTAGTTGGTCGTTGCAACCTGGGATTTGGAAATATTTTAGTTTTAAAGAATTTGTTTGCGTACTTGTATTTTTAATCATATTTTGAAGCTCTTCATCAGATTGTTGAGCAGCTGCGATACGGGAATAATCTACGATTTGACTGATGGAGTCGATTCGGGATAGCGCATCAGCTGTAACATTTGCTAAACCAGGCGTATGGCGGATGTCGGTGGTGAATTGGCTGATGAAATCGAGTTGACGAATCCTACGAGGCGAAGCCTTTTCCAGTTTTTGTTTAAACGCAAAGATCAGTGGTCGGTGATCAGTGACAATGTAACACCGCCGCCCTTCTATCATATAACGGAAATGACACACGGCTTGATACATTGCCGCCAACTCCCGATCATACGTTGAATATTTTTGTTGTGCATTTGTAAGTTTTTTAGAATAAAATGCCAGAGGTTGAAGATTGCCATCGATATTTTGGTGTAAGGCTGCACCCACTGCAGTATCAGAAGCATCAACGTAAACCGCCAGCTCAGCGTCGGCGGCGGGATGCACTAGAAGGGCTGCGTTAGCCAGCTCGTTTTTACAGCGGTCGAAAGCAGCTTCGGCGGTTGAATTCCACTGTAGCGGAGTGCGGTCGTTTTTCTTATTGCCGATAATTAGTTGTTGTAGTTGCATTTGGTACGATATAGCATGTGGCAAGAATTTCCTATAAAAATTTACCATAGCGATAAACCTTTTGAGCTCTTGAGCCACTTTCGGCTTCGGAAAATCATGTATAGCTGCTACCTTTTCAGGTAGAGGGCGAATACCGTCAGCGTTGACTAGATGTCCGAGAAATTTTATTTCGGTTTTACCAAATTCGCATTTGTCGACGTTGATTGTAAGGTGATTTTCACGAAGACGACGAAAAACGGCGATAAGATCTTGGCGATGCTGCTCGATGGATGACGAAGCGACGCAAATGTCGTCAATGTAAGGGAAAACGAAATCCAGACCTCGCAGAACCTCGTTGATGAGCCTTTGAAACGTTTGGGCTGCGTTGCATAGCCCAAACGTCATGTATTTGAATTCATATAGGCCAAAAGGTGTACTGATGGCCGTTTTCGGGACGTCATCTGGATGAATCGGTACCTGGTGGAAAGCTTTTTGAAGGTCGATTTTCGAAAAAAATTTCTTACCTCGTAAATTTGTAGTAAAGTCGGTTAAGTACGGCAACGGGTAACGATCCGGCAACGTTTGGGCATTCAAGGCGCGATAATCGCCGCATGGCCTCCAGGTACCGTCAGGTTTTTTTACCAAATGTAACGGGCTCGACCAATTGCTATTTGATGGTTGACAAATACCTGTTTTCATTAAAAAATCAAATTCTGTTTTAGCGGCCAACAGCTTTTCCGGCGACAGACGTCGCGGACGGCAAAAAACGGGTTGACCTGTCGTTTCAATTCTGTGTGAGATTAATGATTTTGTTGCCGAACTATAGGGCGAGAGCTTGGTAACATCAGCGAATTGCTCTAGAATGTCGGCAAATGAATTATTCGTATCGTAGGTTTTTATTACAGCTGCTTTTAAACGAGATGATGGCGTAAGTTGTGAGACGAGTCCAGTGATGTTGTCGATTAGGCGATTACGACGCAGATCAATAAGCAAGTCGTAGTATTTGATAAAGTCGGAGCCGATGATTGGCGACGTCACGTCCGCGATTACGAAAGACCAGTGAAAATCACGGCGTAAGCCAAGGTCTAGTTTTATACGCTTCACTCCTATTACTTTTATTGCAGAACCGTTGGCGGCGTATAATACGACGGCGGTAGGCCGGACATCAAACGACTTTAAAGTCAAAGGCAAGACGGAAACATCGGCCCCACTATCTATTAAAAAATTTGTATTAGTATATTTATCCTTTACCTGCAGGCGAAATATTTGGCACTTGGTGGGGGGATCCTCGCCAGCGTCCTCCACCGGCCTGTCAAGTCAATTAGAATCTGGCGGCGAGTTTGTTACTAGCTTGTTTGCTCGGAGCTGTCTATGTCTACAAGGGCTACGACAGTTCTGGGCCATGCGGCCGTATTTTTTGTGGTACCAGCACTCGTATCCCGTGGCATTTATGTTATATGTAGGGCGACTTTTCGAGCGCTGGCGTTGATTTGCTGGGGCGCGAGTGCGTGAGCGCGAACGTGGGCGTGTGGACAAATTTTCAAACTTTTTGCTTAACTCCACAATAGCCGCACGAAGTTCTTTGATTTCGCTAGTATGATGTGCTTGTACGCGATTGACTTGATGGGGGGCTATGGCGTCGATTACCGAGTCAGCAATTTTCGTAAATTCGTGTGGGGTACCTGACGAGGCTGCTATGACTGGCTGCGCGAGTTCTGGCAAACGTTTGGTCCAGAGGCTTTTGAGCGCCGCGTCACCCAATGTGTTGCCGGCCACACGCTTCATTTCGAAGTACAGTTCAGACGGTTTTTTGTCACCGAGCGGTAGTTCCGACAGTAATCGGTTTAGGCGTCGTTGCTCGCTGTCGGCAAAATGCTCGATTATTTTGGCTTTAATGTAATCGTATCTGTCTGACTGTGGTAACGTTGCGATGGCGTCTGATAATTGTGCGACAACGTTTGGGTCTAAAGCTGCTAACACCGTTGCCATTTTCTGCCTGTCGGTCGTTATGCCAGATGCCGTAAACCAGAAATCCATTGTCGTGAACCACGCTTCGATATTGCAGCTCGACATTTGAGGCACCGGCAATCTGGCATACACTACTGAAATATTGCCTGTTGCTGCAGCTGCAACTCCGCTGTCGTTGGCGCTTTTAATCTGTCGGTCTTCGTTGGACATTTTTTCCTTTTTTTTTTAAAGATTGTCACTTACTTGAATAGAAAACAAAAATGTCGGACATGTGTGCCAGCCAATCGACGCCACCAAACAAAATGGCGGAAAAACCAAAAAGAAATTTGCAAAAGCTTTGCAATTAATTTGCAAAAGAACACAATTAGACTTCGGGGTCACCAGTTTGGTAAAATGTTTTTTTATTTTACCAATTTATTTAATTTTATTTAAACTTTTTAATTTTATAATTTTAATTTTGTTTGGTTATATCACATAAATCGTTAGACACCTCCGTTGCGTTTCAAAGCCCAAAAAGAAATGAAAGAGTGGATGGTAATAAAACGATGATGCTGCGACAATAGTGACGCCACAACAATTGTGCTGCCGTAACAATTGTGATGCCACAACAATTGTGCTGCCATCCATAACAATTGTGATGCCACAGGGATGAACTTGCCTTTACCTTATCGCTCACTTTTAGGTTAAAGTAGCGTTGTAATTATGAAAAACTGTTTATCCATTCGATAAAATTCTATTTTCAACTAACGACTAATTATAATAATGGCTGTTGAAGCTATTGCTGTATCATCCGTATGTGTTCCCATTATAGCGAAATCTGTGACTGGAATATCTGCAGTAAAAATTGTGCTCAATATTGGACCTCGTACGCCGCCTTGGCGAATACCAGCTTCATTTTTGTATATATGTACTTGATCTTTATTTAAAAAAAAATAAGGAAAAACTTTGAAATTAGAAAACAAAGTTCAAAAGCAACAATTTCATTTCTTTAGAAAATACAGCAACACTAACTGTTGTATAATTTATTTCTAGAAGGATATATTTTCTTGTTTTATTTGCATCCATTTAGTTTCCATTTTGATTCTTTTGCTCTTTGTTTTTAATACTTTGCAATTGTTTAGAAATATCGTATTGAGAATTCTTAGTGGAACGCAAAACAGCTGCTGTAGTTTGTAAAGGTGCCATACCAAAGACATTTAAAATTGACAAACAATTTACGTAAATGCCAATGTTACCGATTGTTTAATTGTAGGCAATGTTGCCATAATTTTTTTTACAAAAACTGACAATTACCAAAAAAAATCTGTTTTTTACGAAAAAAATCTGCACCTTCAAAACAAAACTAACTAAGTGTCTATACCTGATAAAATTGTGTTGACAAGTCAAAATTTACATTAAAAAATTCAGGAAAATTTTTTTAGTTTTCTTCATATGGAGTTTGACTTTTGTCTTAACAAAATTTTATCAGGTATACCTCTTATTAAAGAGAAATTAATAAAACGATATTTGTATATTTTTAATCCAATTTTATTGAAGAAAAAAAAAAGAATAGCAAATAATATAAATTTTATATTTTATATAAAAATATGTATGTAAGTATGTATGTATATACACATATAAAACTAAAAGTAAAAACATAACATATAATATTTTATTTAATTCATCACATTAAGAGATCATAGTTAATTATTTAATTAAACATACATATGTATGTATTAGTTGTACATATTCTTATTAAATTTGGTTTCCATTTCTTTTGTTTGTACAAAATCTGTGCAATTAAATAATTTTTTTTAAGTCTTTGGTCAGCAAAATTCCACATAGAGTAGGAATATCTAATTTATTTCTTGTTTTAGTTTTATTTTAATTAATTTGAGAAAATATCCTCTCAACGTTGGCTGTCCTCACTGGTTTTGACAAAATCGCGTAAACAATTTTTTTTTTAAATTCGGAAATGGTTCTGAACCATCGCAACATTTTGTACTAAAGATTACCTGCCAAAAGCGTTTAATACTTCTTTCTTCTAACAAATCATAATATTCAAAATTAAAGTGTAATAATTCGCGCCATTCATCGTCAATATCTTGGATATGATTCAAGTTCACGACATTTGGTACAAAATTAAACAGTTCGGAAATGCTTCTCATTTTTCCTTTTATTACATTAGCAGGAACTAAACCTTCAACATACTTTAAAAAATCATTGTCAAAATCGAATTTGTCTAGTAACCGATTACATAAACCCACATAAAATTTGGAACATTGTTCTCTAAAGTCGTTTTCGCGATCCTCAGATAATTTATGTGTGGACTTTAATGCTATAGATACCTCTGCTCCTAAGTAAACGTCTTTGAGGTCTTTTAATGCATGGGATTATTTAAGTTAGTTTTATGGAACATTTCGTTATTAATAAATTCGTCTTTTACGACATATTCAAATATTTTGAGATACAAACGTCTTATTTCAATATTTAGCAAGTGAATTTGAGGGGCTTCACTTTGGAATAAACGATTCAACTTATTTATATCGTGCAATATAAATTTCAAAAATAATAAATAGAGCTCAACTCTGGGTTTTGTAAGTAGCTTATGATTCTCTGCGTCGAGTCGAAATTTTCCAAATTTTCATGCAAGAAAAATAACTTAAGAACGTCTATTCGACTCAGAAGCTGATTAACTGTTTGTTCCAGCGAAAGCCAACGTGTTTGCGAAGGGTGCAGCATTTTTCGGGGTTTCTAATCCAATAATATTTGCAAATCTGCAAATAGATCAATTCTATTTCGGCTGTTTTGAATAAAATTATAGATGGCTCTTGCACCACCTTCAACATAACTTGGTAAAAAACCACAAGCATAATTAGCGCACAATGAAAACGAATGGCAAATGCACTTCAATATAATAAGGTGGGGCAATCATCTTTTAATAGCTTAGCAACTGAATGATAGGCACCTGTCATGGTATTTGCTCCATCCGCTCCAATACCTATTAAATTTCTTTTGTAATCAATCCTTTTTTGCTCGAAAACGTTAATAATCGTCTCATAAATTCCAATAACGCTGCAATCTCTTACTTTGATGAGATCGAAAAAAAGTCGCAAATTTTGCCTTTTCATTGCATTCGCACAACTAAAGAAAGCAATTTAGTTTTAGATACGTCTGTGGACTCATCTATGCATAAGGAAAAACCATATTGCAAAGGTCATCATGATGGGTTTATAGAATTAGTAGCGTGTATCATGCTGTCGTACTTGTGAAGAATACTTTGTAATACGAATAATAAAAAACTGCATTGGTTAAAAAAAACAGTTTTTAGAGTAAAAATCTGCAAGCCTGTTTCGTACTTTAAAAAACTGCAAAAAACAGATAAATCTGAACATTTGGCAACGCTGATTGTAGGGTAAGAATACGTGTTTTATTGTTGTACAACTGCTACTACGTCGATTCACACCGAGTTATAATCACATTTTTTTTAATTTGTTTATTGACAGAAAAAGTATATATATTTGTACTATAATAAGCAATAGTTAGCAAGAGAAAAATGTTAATTAGTTATATACAATGTCTCTAAATCGAGTGCTCTAGTATTTTCAATATAATAGCGGCTTGTTTTTTACAAGGATAAATTAATTTTATGAATAAATATATAATTTTTTTATTTTATATAAGAGGATATTAATTGCAATAAAAATATTTGAAAAAAACATTGCTTTTATATGAAAAAAAAAATAATAATAATAAATAAATAAAAAAAAAATATGCAAAAGTAGTGCCAAGAGATTAAGAGAATACGTTAATTATTAATTATTTAGTAACTACAAAAATCTTTTAAAATTGGTTTTTTGTACTAAAAGTAAATTTTTGCGAGATATACTTGTAACGTATCTTATACAGTAGGCTGGCAGGAAGCAAGGGTAGTGTTTATCCCCAAACCTGGCAAGCCAAATTATTCTTCACCAAAGGCTAATAGACCAATAAGCCTAACTTCCACCTTGCTGAAAACCATGGAGAGGATAATCGACGACATTGTTAAAGGCAGGATCGCAGGCCATATGCCGAGGTTCAAGCAACACACATACGTCAAAGATAGATCAGTGGACACTGCATTGCATAATGTGGTGTACTTTATAGAAAGGTCTCTTAATGAAAAGATGTGCACTCTCGCGGTTTGCATTGACATTGAGGGGGCTTTCAACAACGTGCATACCGACACACTTTTCCATTCTCTGGACCAGTTTAATGTCAACCTGGCGATACGCGACTGGATCGGCAGTATGCTAAGGAACAGATGGATCAATTGTGAGGCGCACAATGTAAGTATAAGAAAAAGGGTGCAATGTGGAACTCCACAAGGGGGGATTTTATCACCCCTTTTATGGACCACAACAATACATACCCTTATTAGGACTCTGAACGATGTGGGATTCGAGATAGTCTGCTATGCAGATGACGTCATGATACTTCTGAAGGGAAGGGATCTAAATTATTTGTGCAGGAAGGCCGAGGAGGCATTAACCCTGGCACACAACTGGGCTCAACCAATAGGGTTAAACGTTAACCCGGAAAAGACTAAAATTGGCCTATTTACAAGAAAGACGAGGATAGCTCCATATGATGAGCCGCGCTCTCTTGGAAGGACAATAAATATTTCCGACAGGGTGAAGTATCTAGACGTCATTCTCGATAGGAAATTAAAATGGAAAGACCACATAAACGAAAGAGTCAAAAAGGCACATATATGTTGGTCAATCTGTAAACGGGCCATAGGCACAAGATGGGGGCTGAATCCAGAGATGACACACTGGCTTTATAGCAGCGTTGTCAGGCCGATTATGACCTATGCTTCTATAGTGTGGTGGACATCGATGGAATATAAATGCAACATCTAAACAGTACAGAAAGTTCAGAGAACCTGCTATCTTGGTATAAGTGGGGCCTTCGGAACGACATCAACAGGGGCGATGGAAACAATATTATCTATCCAACCAATCGAAATTCGTATAAAATACGAAGCGGCTCTTACAGCAAAACAACTAAAGGTGATGGGTGAGTGGATCGATCAAGAACACGAAGCGCATCATCAACGAATCTTTACGGCCATAGGAGAGTCCATACCGGAAAATGTCGCAAATGACCGTATACCGGAGACTAGACTAGAGGCCAACTATGAAACATTGATCCCCGACATCCATTCCTGGTTGACCGACCCTTGAAACCAGATCCCCATGGGACTTCATTGTTACACGGATGGGTCAAGGTCGAGAGGGAAAACGGGACTTGGTGTTTACATAGAAAACACCATGGAACTCTTTTTCCGCCTGCCGGACTATTGCACAGTTTTGCAGGCGGAAGTTCGGGCGATAACGGAGTGTATCAGGGAACTCAATGTAATGGGGAGGTCAGGACTTGTAAATATATTTACAGATAGTCAGATGGTCATCAGAGCAATCTCAGCGGAACGCACTAAATCACGTACAGTTTGGGATTGCAAAAACGCTATTAACAGTTACACGACATATGGTGAACTGCGCATGATATGGGTGCCAGGGCACGCGGGGATAACTGGAAATGAGAGGGCAAACTCACTTGCTATTAGGGCAAAAGAGTTAGGTAATATAAGCTTAGAATGCGCGAAACCTTTCGATGCAGTTAAATCCGAGCTAAAGACACAAAGGGCCCATTCAACTCTCTGGAATAACGGAACCATGGGAATCAATACAAAAATTCTATGGGGAGATCTAGACGATAGAAGAACGAGGGAACTTAGCAAGCCCGAACTAAGTAGAATAATGGGAGTTGTGACTGGACACTCTCAACTACTGGCACATCTTAAACGCATGGGAATAGCGGGAGGAGATGAATGTAGAGCATGTGGGGAGGAGAGCGAAACATTTGGACACTATTTGTGCCAATGCCCCGCCTTCTCACAAATAAGGTCCCGATATCTTGGGGGTGACATCTTACCGGTCATAAGCCGATTACGGGGAATATGCTGGAGGAAATTAAGGAACTTTGTGAGTGACACGGAGTTTCTCTAGACCTTTGGGTCAATATGTCGTAGTTAAACCCAAGGGAGCGCACAACAAGCCTTCACTGGCTTAAGTGTATGTCGTATGACATGGGCTATCACACCCCTCCAATCAACCTAACCTAACCTAACCTAACCTACGTATCTTCGTAAATGTATTGTCCGCTTTATATTTTGGAACTTTTTCATGGACTGCTGAAGTTATTATGTTATTTAATCTTTCAACGTGAAGGTATATTTCTGTGTTTGTCAAATTCCAAAATTTGAGTGATTTTGTTTTGAAATGCGTTCCAGTCTGTTCTTTTATAATTGTAATTAAATTTAAGTTCGTCTTTTAGAAATGTGAAGTTATCTTGTTCATTGTTAATAGAGGCAATCATCAGTACTGCCTCATGGTCGCTGTCATAGTCTAACGTTTTTAGTGAATTTACGGTATTATTTTCAGCTTTTATATGTAGTCTACAGTCTGCTACACAAATGTCCAAAAAAGAATCTGTACGTGGGTAGGATGGGGATCTTGTAGCATATAGTTTGCATCAAAAATTTATCTCATGATCAGTTAGCCATTCATTTAATAGATTACCCTTATAGTTGCTATTGGACTTGCCCCACATTGTGTGCTTGCAATAAAACTCTTTTTTTAAGTGAACATCATTATTACCAGAAGGGTAATATGCTGAAATAATATATAGTATTTTATTTGAAGGCAAGTAAACTCGAATTATGCATGCTTCTAGAGTTTGGAAGTAATTTATAACACTGTTTGTGTAATGAGAATGCCTAAGTTATTTTTAATTAATATGGCTGTTCCACCACCTTTGCTGGCACCTTTTATATCACTTCTAATTCTCCAATTCGATTTTATGTTTGTAGTACAGTTTTGTTTCATGGAGGAGTACTACGTCCGGATAATATTTTTTAAGATTTTGATGAAGATCGTACTGTTTGCTGATTATTATTAACGAATTAACATTAATGTGTATTATTTCAAGTTTCTTTGATATTATATTTGTTTGATTATTTGAGTCCTTCTTTTCTTACCCCTCAATCTTGGAGAATGTTGTATCTATTCTTGATACTTGTATATTCCTCTTGTTTTTGGAAATTTCTTATTTGAGCACTTATATTAGTCATGAAATTTTTAATTTCCTGCAGGAACGAGTTATTCATTATATCTACCTCAATTGTGTTAAAACTTGGTGTACTATCACCCTTGACTACTTTTGCATATGAAGATTCTGTATTAGTAAATATATTTCTATTACGCATTTTACTGGCTGCGAAGTTCTTTCTTTTATAATTAATTTTTTGTTTGAGTATTTTGCATTTTTCGCATCCTTTATACGATGCAGCGTGTCGATACTTGTTGTATAAAACAGAAAAGTTTATCTTTTTCTTCTTCAGGAACTTTATCTATGGAACATTTGCCCTTTTCGTGATCCATATTACATTTGACACATCATCTCGGCAGATGACAATTAGCTGCACTGTGGAAAAATCTTTGGCAGTTGCGGCATTGAGATATTTCAGCTCGCCTAACTTGCTCCCACTTTATCACACGGTGGAGTAGCGTTTTGATATTTTTCAACTTATTATTGTTAGTTTCAGGTGAAACTTGTATTAAAAACATTAGAAACTTAACTCCCCTTTAAGTATATTCTTTTGTTGAAAAAGGATTAAAAGTCCTTAATTTAGTTTTTTTCTAAGTATGCTTTTATTCTTAGAAAATCTTGGATGGAGTTCATGTATAAAGACTTTTTATTTCTATATTCTTTTATAGTAAATTCATTAATCTTTAAATCGTTTTTGATAAATACTACTAATTGTTTTTTATCAATAACGATAATGTTTATTGGCGGTATATTTTTGCCTTTATTGTTATGTTTATCAGTAACATGATTTTCATATCTTTTTAATAAATCTTGATTACATTGATCATCTGTTTCAATGTTTATTAATTTTACCTTGTCTTCAGAGCTCAGATTGTTATTGTTTTGTTGTACTCATTTCAGGTATTGGTTCTTCACTATATTTTATTTTACCCTTGTTGTTTACTTTCTTTTACAAATAGATTTAAAATAAATGTGTAAAAAAATTTTTTTCAAAAAATTTTAAAATTATTTCAAATTTTATTTTAATTATTTTTCAAGTTTGACACTGCTTTTTTTGACAACCACACATCTTCTCCGAATCGAATATTATGTTTTAAAAAATGGCTCATTTAACTTGAAAATTCCTTTTAACAATATTTATCAAAATTATTCGGGTATGTACACAAGTTGATGGCTAAACTGTCTACGTGTAAATGCCACTGGTTCAAATATAAGTTGGCTGTTTGTGTTATTTGTATTAAGGTTACATATTTTTATAATTTCTAATTGTGTTTGATTATTTTGAAATTCAGATTATTTTCCCTACGAATCTTAATGCTTTTCGGACGTGATAGCTGAAGTCTACTGATGAACTACCTATTTTCTCATACGAAATACAGGCATGTAACAACTTAACCCACAACAAACAACGTCTTTTGGAATCACGTTTTTCTTACTAATCCAATACAAGGATGCTTTGAAAATTATGAATTTAAATACGAGTAGTCATATACTCTCCGACAGTATTGAAACTTAACACTTCTGAATAAAAAATAAATTATATTTATGAAAAAAATATAGAATTAGAAATTATTTCATTTTTATATGCATACATACATATGAACATACATACTTATGTAATATATATGTATGTATGTATGTCTGTCTTCAAATAATTTTCTGTTTCTGTTTGCAGATTGATTACATGGCGAAAAGAGCCCTGTTTTCACTAAATGCTGTAACATCTATGTCAAAAGATGGGGGATCTTGTCATTATTATTCTCTGTGTGAGAATAACAAATTTGCCAGGCGCTTGGGAGACTTGAAAAAACTTTGGATCCCAGCATGGAGGTAACTGTTTATAGTACTTATATATATGAGTGTATATTGTATTTAGAAAGTATTAAAAGTTCGAAACTATAAAAGACTTAAAACTATTTCGCTCTATTGAATGTAATTATGGTATAATCCATTCATTCTGACTATTGTGATTAAGATTTTGAATCAAATTTGTAAAGGCATTGAAATGGTGTTAATCAAAGAACGAAACCCGATTGAATGAAAAATATATTCATGTTCTCCACTTTAAGAATTTGATGTTAATCTTTACTGTGTGGTATTTACGTCATTAAAAGTGATTGGGAATGTGTTGAATTCAATAAATAGTTATGAATTTGTTCATGAAGAATTATATAAAGGGACGAATGAACTAAAAACGGGATAATCGGTATCGAAATTTATTATTAATGTAGAAAACTTTTAAGCTTTCAAGCAAAAATCATTCAGAATGAAAATCAATAAATAGAAAATTTTATAAACAATATTTGCTCGTATTAACGATGAAAACGGTATAATATTCTTGACAAGAAAATCTATAAAATTAGAGAATTTATTACGACAATACAGTCTCACAAAGTGAAAAGCGGTATAAAAACGTAGAATTAGTTTTTAATAATATGCAAATGTTAGCTTTTCATATGCCGGCATTTCATTGGTCGCTAAACCAAATCGTCATTGAAGTTTAAGCATTCAACCTATGATGTTTATTCCATACGAATCAAATACAATATGAGAATTCAATATTGTATATGAATCATAAAAAAATACATAATCATAGTAGGCTTAGAATGCTTTTATACAAACAACACAGCAAACAATTATACTGAACGTGAGTCTATTTTATTTTTCTTTGGAACTGATAGCCTTGGTAGTTAGCGCTCAATTTCTAACTTTATAATAATTAATTTATTATTAAGTTATATAATAAATAAATAAATAAATAATTTTTCTTTATAAATAATTTTTAATTAATTCTTTTAACCATTAGTTGGGCACAATATCCCGAATAATAAATTTTAATATTAAGTTTTTGATCAATATTTATCAAGTGTGTTATTTGAGATAATCTCCAAAATAACTATTTTAATATTCTATTGTTTGTTGTTGGCTTAGCTAGGTTAGTATATGCCTGCATTTCATTGGCGCTAACCAAATCATCAGTACCCTTTTAGCCAAATCATGATTGAAGGCATTCAAAGCTCGTATATTTATGCAAAAGACTACAAATATATATGAGAATTCCGACAGAACTCAATCATATTTTTCTATTTGTAATCAACAAAAACACAAAAGTATAAATAGCTTTAGAAAGCTTTTGTACAATCACAACACAACAAACAATTATAATTGACTTGCGTCTTTTTGTTTTTTCTTTTTACGCCATTATACAATTAATCGCCCTTTGGGTGATATTCAAAGTATTTTTATTATTTATTTATTTATTTAGAATATTAAAATGGTTATTTTGGAGAATATCTCGAATAACAAATTTGATAAATATTGTTATTATAAATTTTGTTTTTTCATTGCCTTATAAATACTTTCATTATCACCCACAGGGCGATTAATTGTATAAAGGCGTAAAAAGAAAAAACAAAAAGGCGCAAGTCAGTTATAGTTGTTTGTTGTGTTGTGATTGTAGAAAAGCTTTCTAAAGCTATTTATACTTTTGTGTTTTTGTTGATTACAAATAGAAAAATATGATTGAGTTTTGTCGGAATTCTCATATATATTTGCAGTCTGTGGCATAAATATACGAGCTTTGAATGCTTTGAAATAAAGATTTTATTTTTCATTTTTGCTTGATTAACGACCAACGGGCGTTTAATTGTATGGGTGTTGAAAGAAAAATACAATAGACTCAAGTTCAGTATAATTGTTTATGTAATTGATTATGTTTTGTTATGATTCATATACAATATGAATTCTAATATTGTATTTGATTCGTATGGCATAAACATCAGAGGTTGAATGCTTTCAAACTGTTTAAACTTCAATGACGATTTGGTTTAGCGACCAATGAAATGCCGGCATATGAAGAGCTAAGGCCACAGGAAACAATGCATTTTGCAAAAAGCTCTAATTGTTTCAACGATTAGTTGGGGAAAATATCCCGATTAATAAATTTCAATATTCATTAGTTTTTATGTCTAGCAGTCTGCGAAAGGCAGATTATGGACTGAAAGAAGATTTCACTTTCATGTATTGGTCAAAATAACATATAAATCTTTGGTCCACTTACTATTATAATGAAACCAAAATGCCATAATTAGGTATTAATTTGCATCGGAGATATCTTCCCTCTGCTAGTATCACTTTTTGGTTAAAATGACACCACTTCTGAAATATTCCCCCTTCATATAAAAAACAATTTTTGAAATCATTTCACTTATATACAAGAATATGTATATAATCTCCTTTTTCAAGTCGATTACAAAAACAACGAAAACAAACTAATTCATTCACCTTCATTATAATATATGACAAAATAATTGTGTCTCACATTAAATGTTAATCTTTAGAAAGAGAAACCAGTTTTTTATTTTAATTTTTGATCCTAAGCAGAAAAATATTGGCACTCGTTTATGAAAATGAAAAGGATATAACTAATTTTAGAAATATCATTTATAAGAAATGTTTCATTTTACCCCTTACATATGAAAATTTTTGAACCGTGCTTTACACTTTTGTTCAAATGAAAAAATGGAATTTGTTCGTAAGGTGTTCGAAAGGATCCGTTAGTGAATTTTTTTGACAATCTAGGATGCAGTTGACACAATCCAAGTTTAAAATAGGAACTACTACTAAAAATTTCAGAAAATCAATTTCAAAATACTCGCTTTTTTTATATTATTATATTTATTTCTTTAAATTTACAAAAAATATTATTTTTTTTCAATCAATAATGATAAAATTAGTTTAAAAAAAACGGAAGCGAAACTACTGGGAAATTTGTATTTCTTACAAAAAAATCATAAGAAGACAGCTTCGATGTGTGTGAATAGGAATCTTAAGAGAGAACATTCTTCAATGACAAACCTGCTTCCGTATCCTAATTTCAGCATTTTCATTGATTTCTTGGAAAGGTTTATTTTGCTGGATACACATGTATTTTTGACGTATTCACCTCCGTTGCCACAACTAGCAGAAGACAATTCAGTATAATTCAGATTGTCTCCAAATATGACTTCATCAAACATAAGCTCAACTAGCTAAATGAATATACTTGGAAGAGTTTTAATTTATAGACATATTTTCATCTTTTATTTGTAGCATTGGAATAAGCTGGTTGACTACAAAATTCGATAATACCAACAAGAAAATATCAAAATCAAAGAATGAAAACCCAATGATAAATAGTTTGATGGCCGCTATCGCTGGACTTAAGAATGAAAACTGTTCTGTACACTACACGAATAAGTGCAAAGTACTATTAATCTGATTTAACTTTAAAATGGGATTTCATTGTAATCGATCTTCCAAGGCATGGCCACATTTAATTGAGAGCTCGTTCTTCGTATTATAAAATCATATTTTAAGACTAACAACTTCAATATTTCTTTTTGATCTTCGAATATTTCTAAATTTTTACACCTACAAACTAAGAAATTAAAAATAAATTGTACCAGAAGATGAAAATTAGATAAGCAAGAGAGTTTATGAGAGACTTATTTCACTTCTCTTCATTTCCAAAGTTAGTTGATTGAGTAAGAGCCGACGAAAATAAATGATCAGCTGTGTTGTGTATACACAAACAAATATTGGAATTCAGGTAATACGAGTAAATAAAAACTACTTCCAAAACAACTAAATAGAAAATGTTTCTAGTTTATTTGTAAATGTAAGTACTAATTTATTTGTTTAGGTGTTATAAATACAATTACAAATTAAATTATAAGCTGGGTATAACGAAAGCAGCAACAAAGACCCTTAATTCGTTTGTAATGCGGCAACCCGCAGTCCACTCTCTCACTGATAGCTTAATGTACTACCCACTAGTCCATCGATACACTTTGATTTAGTAGGGTATGCCAGTATTCTTGAAGATAAATATGTACTCGTATACCATATATTCAAAATATGTATGCACGAGTATGTAATCAACACAACATTGTCTTTTAATACTAATACTAGTAAATACTCCTAAGCAATTTCTTTATTTACTTAAATATTATTAAAATATAAATTCAAATAAATCTCTGACTAAAAAGCAATATCCGATTATTACAAAAAACATTATCTGTCATTTAGACAGAAATATTTTAAAGGCCATGATTGGGAAGTGATTGGCACACGAAGTGACTCCGATTGTGGGAACATTGTAGATTCTACACAAGAACGGCTAAGGAGTAAAAAAAAGAATAACAATTATTTAAAGAAATCGAATGACCCTGCAGGCAATCCCGCTATATTTTAATGCAACTCAGGGAAACTATATCCAACTACGGTTGGAATAAAGTGATGATTTTAACATGGCCATATTCTAGGAAGTGGCCAATTTTCCGATTCTCCACTACATAGTTAACTTTAAGTTAACTTAAGTTATACAAAAGTTGACCGCTCCTAACTTTATTAATATTGTACATAGTTACGTGAATGTTCAGTAAAAGAAGATTATTTTGATAAAGTGCGATTGCATAAAACTAACAGCCAGTTTACCGATGTCGAAAGAAAATGCATGCGAAAGAAAACAAGTCACTCACTTTCGAATCAATTTGGGTTTACCTATCTCACTGTCTTTCGTTAGCATGGACTTACGTATGCTAATTGTAGGCTCTTACGTATTATTATATAAAAGTAGTGTCAAATCATAAATTTAGATATTTTGCAGCGATTTTTTCAAAAAGTACAAAAAATACTACTTAATTGTTTGAAGGGAAATGCAACCCTACCTAATGTTGACCAGCTGTCAATACAAACAAGATTAGTAAATACAAAATAAAAAAAATTGCAATAGAAGAAATTTAGCAATAAATTTGTAGTCTAACTATAATTTTTGCTATATTATTTATTTATTTTGTTTTCTAATTATTATTATTTTCAATTTTTGGTTAATTTTGTTCTGTAAATATTATTTTGGATATTTGATTTGTTTCGTTTTGTAATTATTATTTTAGATTTTTGGTTTATTTTACTTTTGTAATTATTATTTTAGATTTTTGGTCAATTTTAGTATTATTTTTATTTTTCTTATATTTTACTTTTTTAATTTATTTTGTTTTTAGTTATTTTTTATATTTTTGATTTTCATTTCATTTATTTAATTGTTATTATATTTTTAATTATTATTATATGTAAGTACGACAACAGCAAATACCTTATTTCTTCATCACCATTGGTAAATATGATTTGGAGTATTTCAATAAAGTAAAATCCTCATATTGATTTTAAAGATTTTAAATCTCGGAGTTCAGCTTAATGTCTTTTTGCTCCTTGAAATTAATCCGTTTATACGGAATCGCACAAATTATTGCAATATCTAAGTGGGGATTCTAATTACACAAAAAAAAAAACATTTAAGAATCATAGTTTTTCTTTCAAAAACATTTATTTACATATTAAAAAATTTAACAAAATTAAAAAACAAAATAATTCAAAAACCAAAAATATAAAAAATAATAACTACAAAACAAAATAATTCAAAAATCAAAAACATAATAAAATAATAACCAAAAAACAAAGTAATAAGTATGTATGTATGTATGTAATTCAAAAACAAAATACATCGTTAAAAATCCTAAGCATGCATAAATAGCAATGGCCAGTCTTCAATCCTAAAAATACTTAAAAATCCTAAATATACATAGGCAATTAAATATAAATTACATAATTTCCTATACTAAAAAATAGTCTTCAATTTTTCTCTCTATTCGTTCAGAGATAGTCACTAATGCCTTCATGCAAGCCTCTTGAGTTTCAGCGGCATCAGCTTGTCTTTTCGCCGATTCTGCTTGCAATTCAGCAGCAGCAGCCAATCTTTTCATGGCATTCGCCTGCTCTGTGCTTGCTGCTGTATTTTTTTTCAGCTACCCGAAGCTGACGGCAAATGAGAGTCAACTGTTCATCGGCTGCTGATTTCCGTTTTTTAACTGAGGAGCAAGAAAGCTGCATGTCGTCGTCGCTATCATTTTCCCGATGTTTAAAGGCATTTTTCGTTGGACTGCCTTGTAGGTTCTGTGACGGTTGTTTTTCTGGACTTCAAATCAGCCCAAGTCTGTAAATAAAACGTAACAGCTACAATAACCATACAAATATGTACATATACATATGTATGTACACACGTGTGTTTACTTACCTTTTTCCACTCAGCAATTGTACGAGTTGGAGGTCCGTGGGAGTTGAGGTTTTCGGAAATAGTTGCTCATTTCTCCTCCGTTGAGAACTTTTTCAAACTAATTTTAATATATTTATTCCTTTTTTTTCATTGCATGTACATATATTGATTTTACTTACCTTTTGCTGTCCATTTTGATGTTTACAATTTTTTTTTGTTTTTTACAAACACTTTTTTTCTAATACATACATACAACTCGAAAGCAAAATAGCAAGTGACTGAATATGACATTTACGTTCGCATTGTTGACAACAGCTTCGAAATAGACAAACGCAATTTTGTATGAAAACACTTACGTTATCATTCGAGTTGTCGTTCGAGTGGATTTTCGCATAGAGATAAGCTACATAAACCCAAATCAACTTTCTTTCGCTTAGATTGCGAATGAACTCTTTCTTTCGACATCGGTAAACTGGCTGTAAATGTGCATCGATAAGTAAACATGTTTTATATCGCCATTAATGTTGCAACAAATTCTAAATGAAATCAGTAGCTCCAACGACAGGCTCATCGATGATAAATCAAAATACATTTTCTAAATAAAATTGATTAGTGCCTGTAAATGTAAAATTTCTTAAGGGTATGACGTATTTGGTGATCTTTATGTTAGAAAAGTTACTTTGCTTTAAAAATATATTGAGAATATGAATGCCACTGGCACCGATTGTGCCCAAATGTATATGGAAATAAAAATTCCTTATTTACATTTTAATAAAGAGAAATTAAATGCACATGCCTTTCTCTCCATCCACGTCTCCAGTGAAATTCCTCTGAATTCGGACTTCTTGGTCAAATAATTTTAGAATTATTTTAGCAACAGTCCTGTTCGCAGGGTTTTACACAAACAAGCATAGTTAGAACCAACATTTCGACAATGATGTACTAAAAGGCCTGTTAGTGTTCTGGCCTAAATTCTTTGATTACCACGACGCTGGCTTTTCCTACAAGTAACGCTTGTGTTGAAAGGGCAATACGAACTTTATTCATTTCTTTTTTTATGGTAATATATGATATATAAAAGTATATAGTATATGTTGCAACACATTCATTCCAACTGAATATATGTCAATTCGATTTGATTTGAAGTAAATGTATCCTAGTAGGGATACAATAACGATACTGAAAATAATGAGTACGCAAGTTTTGATTCAATGAAATTGAAATGGGTACGTAAACACAAGTTTAATTATACGTTATTTATATTTGGTCAGAAGATTTAAATAGCAAATTTTGATCTCGATGTTCCAGTTTAATTTATCCTATTTAGATTGATCCTCCTTTGGATTTAGATATTTTTGAGTAGTTTTTATTTGTCAGTATTTTTTTTTATATCTTATATGAAACCAAAGAACCTTTTATAAATGGCCTGTAATATATCAACGTAAATTTAAATAAAAATGTATATTAGTTTTTGTTTTTATTATAATAACGATACTTGTCACCCGCAGGTGACACTTGATGATTGAGAATTACCGAGATAGGGCCAAGAAATAAAGCTAAATTTGCTTTCTAATAAACTATTTTCTTAACCTAGATATTTTTCATAGTTGCAAATATATATATGTATGTTAAAATATATTATTTTTAGCTTATGCAAAAAAAAACATTATAAATAACAAAATAAAATAATATATTTCGCTAGAAATTTACTTATAAACAAGACATTAAAAAATGTTTTAATGCTTTTTTGTTTCAGTTTACAAAATGTGGCCTTAAAGTAAAAATTTTAATGAAAAGCATTGAATCAATAAGAGATATATATTGTAAATAAAATTCTACTTCATACTGTTCCTTTTGTAAAAGTATCGATCATCAATTTCATATTGTTTTTCACCTTGTGTTATATAATGTTGAGTTTAAAATTTTTTTTTTGGAAAATAATTCACTTGAAAATTTTGTTCGCTTTCTATTCACGATGATTGTGATTTATTTATGAAGCAAAAAAAATTTCAACTATAACCAAAACCAAACACGTAAGCAAAAAGTTCAGAAAATACAAAATTGCGTATACATATTTCAAAAGAATTCTTAAGACTTTTAAAAAACAGCTTTTCAAAAGTTTGATCTCACAAAATTAATAGTAAAATGGTTCAAAAAGTTCTAAGACTATAGCAACAAAATAGAATCTCCTTCATTCCAACTGTTGTCGTCGACATCACACCAAGTCAACAACCATATATTGGCAATACTAGTTGTCGACTACAACTAACTACTATTTATTAGGCTGTTACTAAGGCTTATAAAATGGATATTAATTAATTTTATACAAACTATTATATATTGTAATATTTGACTACATGTTAAATATTTCGTCACAAATTATTCGTATAAATATTAGTTTTTTACCCCCATTACACCAAATATACGGAGGACGTTTCTAGGCAACGACAGATAGCAGCTCCATTATCCTAAACCTGCTACAGCAGACGAACCATCTACTTAGGAGAAATTGAAATTAAAAAAAATCTAAAAAGTCAAATGCAATGTTGAAAAAAAAAATAAATAAAGAAGCCAGAAGCTAAATATAATTATTTCAAGCTGAATAAAACTTAGTAAAGTTAAAAAGAGATAAAATTTCCACACTGCTTGTATATTTAAATCACTCTAGGCTATTATTACAACTTGGCGGTAAAGTAGACGTTAAGGCTGGGGCACATAGAATCCGTCATCCGTTGACTTTTTCAACTGACGTTAACGCAATGACGGATGAGGTTGGCACAAAGGGTACTTTGTTGACGGATATTAAATAAGCTGTTTTTTTCACATGTTTACATTTCTTTTTATTAAAAAGTAAAAATTTTCTATGGATTTTGAAGAAATTACGGAGTTTATTTTAATTATAATTTTGCTTTATAAAGCTCAAGCTTGTCTTGATATAATGGATAAAACTCGAAGATTTGTGGTCAGACCCAAAAAATCAACTGTTAATTAAAACAAAACATACCAAAAAATCAACTGATAGTTGTCAAAGTACTCAACATACGTCAAAAGTTAAAAGTTGCCCATCTTTCATACGTTGCGTTGAAGGAGACGTACTGTATGTATCAAAGCTCATAACAAAACCTGTATTTGAACTTAGCTGTCAGTTGAAAAAGTCGACGGATGGCGGATGACGTTTTCTATGTGCCCCAGCCTTTAGTCAAAGGTACTTCTATCAAAAGTGAGCGTTAAACTGACCTCTGAAAATTTTTCACTATTACAACTTCCCTGTAAATGTCATCTTTTTCAGAGTACTCGTATACCAGAGTATACACCAACTACTTTTGAGTGGTTAAATAAAATCTTTAAAAGTGTAGTGTCAACATCATGGGAACGATGTTGCCACCTACTACTTTTTTCCTTTTTATAAAAAAGTAACTATTTTTGATTAATTTAGTTTTTGTACACAAAAAATAAGTGAAACGTAATATAAAATGGAAGTTTGAATTCAATAGGCGAGAAAGCGGTCCTATAATTAATAAAGTAGAGAGTATGATATCTTATGAAAATGTGGCAACTTCAATTATTTAATTATTTTTTAGACAAATTAATTAAATTTCTTATAATGTATTGTTTTGTTAATTATGAAAGACGTCCGTTCGTTTTTCTGTCAACTCGGAAAATATAATAAAAAATATTTTATCAAAAACTTGTAAAATAAAAATTTCACAAGAGATTATTTTTTCATTGCAACTAAATATTTAGCGTGTTTTATAGGTTGATTTCAATATTCTAATTGCACATGTCAGAAAAAGTGCGTAAGTGTCATACAAATTACAAAAAGAAAAAGATGATAATGAATGAATATGAAAATGTACGAAGACAAATTATCAATAATGACGGATCCTTAAAATAGAGCAGCAATAGATTTACTGAACATTCATTTGAAGACTCCAAAGTTATCAACATATCCAGACCAACTGATCCAAAACCAAAATCTTTGTATATCCGACTATATTGCAACTATTTATTATTCCTGACCAGTATTCATACAAATCCTTAAAATATTGTCAAGAGTTATGGTTAAATCTTTTACTGCCTATCGCACATTTGTCTCAACTCTCAAGCTTAAAAATATGACTTTTCATACTTTTCAAGTAAAACAAGAAAGAGCCTGCAGAGTCGTGATAAAAAACTCGCACTACTCGATCAGCGTAGATGATATAAAAACATAAGTGTATTATCCATTTATCGGTTTCAAAAGCAAAGTTAAATAAAACAGGCAGTAAGCTACGATAGATTTTGAGCAAAATTTATTTTATTATAATGTTTGCTCCTTGCCATTACGTACAAAATACAATGTCATATAAATGACCGCCTCTAGATTGGTTGCAGCAATAGTGGAATTATCCGCGTAGACATGGTCTTTGACGTAGCCCCACAAAAAAAGTCTAACGGCATCGATTCGTATGATCTTGGTGGCCAATTGATGTTGCCCAAACATACAATTGCGACAATTTCACTTGACGTAACCACAGAGTGAGAAATGAGCTTCATTCATCGCTGAAAAATGTTTATTCGAAAAATCAGCATCGAAAGTGTTTTGCTCTAGCTCCAATCAGCGTATCTACGGTGTTGTGAATGGTCAGTCGCCTTTAATTGTTGCTTGAGTTAGACTCCATAGGGGTGGATGTGCTAATCCAAATGTAAAATATGTCATAATGAGCCGTAAAATGTGCCCAATTCCAGAGAACGCGGTGGAATCGATTCGATTCGCCACACTTTCACTAACAGAAGCGATATTTTCAGCATTGCGTACATTGCGTTAAGGTGAATTCACCCATTCGTTCTGAACGAAATTTTTGTTGTTGTTCCGCATTAAATTTACTCTCTTTCTTTCACTCTCAAAAAAATAGAGACGTCAAACTACATATAAAAAATGCGTTCGGAACGTTCAGAACGAATGGGTTAATTCACCTTTAATGCACAGGCCTGAACACATCTGAAGCACTTCGAGTCTCTTCTAAATATTTTATAATCTTGCCAAGTCTTGTACAGTACGTCCATATGACGGCCATAATCACCCTGTAATATTCGAAAAATGGCCACATTTGAACCGCCACTTTTGTTGCACGATTTAACTTTTTGTACGCGTTCTTTGGCTGTGGTCCATATTCCTAAATGGCAAACCTTAGATGAGAGATATTTAACAGATGACAGCCTTGCCAGACCGGCACTTCTAAAACCACTGATTGGATAATCAGATCACGGTAACTTCAGAAGAAAATAGTGATAAAAGCTGCTTATTTGCCAGAAGAGAAGTATTTTGCTCTCGGTCATGTTCTGAGGGTGGAAATATAATTGCTAATTCGTAAGTTTGGTCATACAATCCAATATAACCACGAAAAATGTTAACGTCAATAGCCAGGGAGAAAATTTCAGTATACAGAAGAAAGAGGTATCAAGGTCACAAGTTAGCATGATCCGATATATAACGGTGCTTAAGCGGGGACGAAGCCCAAAGTCTTCAAAAGTCGCTTCTTCCGAAAAGATCGCTAAGGATGATGACGAAAGCAAGCCCTATACTCAGAATAAACTCACTGTTTTCTGGAATGAAAGCGACGTACTTACTTATTACGAGTAAGAAGTCAAGTAAGCCGCCCCCGACTTGAGATAGCAAAACTCAAATAATATGGTCACAGAATTGTTAAAATTGGAGAAAATTCATTTTTTGTGATACCGATAAAACGTGGAAACTTGTATGACATAAAAATGCATATCAACGATGAAAATGGCTATCGCGAGGTAACCTCTGAATTAGAACAGTCTGGAAAAAACTTTTATCCCTACCAATCGAAAATGTCTTCAGATCAAAATTAAAGGTATTGACTCCTTTTTGGCCTCCAAATAATTGGAATAAAGATAAAAAAGATGGAAACGTTCCTAATTTATAACTTGAGATATCTGCTGTACAGAAAATTTACTACAGAAGAACCACATAAGAGGGCTGAACCCATCTAACGCGGCAACTGTCAGGAATACAGGCATAGCAAAACCTACTGTAAGCTACCTACTGCTTGCGTTGTATGTGGAGAGCCTCACGATACTGCAAAGTGCGATAAAACTAAAGACAATTCAAAAACCAAAAAAATGTACCAGCTGTGGAGGCATTTGCAGAGGATGCTCAGTTTACGCGCACATCAAGCTTACTTTGACCAGAAAATCTACCCCATTATCCATAGTTGACACAACCATATATAAGCCAGGTTTCGTTCGATAAGGTTTTGGATCCAAATTCATCCGAGATACACAAGTCTTCTACCAATCAATTCTCGCATACTAATGTGTTAAAGTCTAACAAGACCACTGCACGAAAAGTACCACCAGAAAGTGACACTCATAGCTTTAACTTAGGTCACATAGCAGCTTCAACAGAGGCTCTAATGCAGACAGGCTCTAATACAGGCTGTATTAAATAAGCCATGAATTAAAAAAAAAACGTTTCTGGAACGCAAACGGCATCCACCAACACAAAAATTTGCATGAATATTTCATGACTGATAAGCAAATTGATATAATGCTTATTTTTGAGACTCAATTGACGTCCAAATCTGCTTCGAAATCACCAGATATACTTTATATGACACAAAGAACCCCCAAGGAGGAACTTGCGGTGACTCGCCAATACTAATAAAATTACGCCTCAAACACTATTTATTAGATGACGTGCACTATTTATTAGATTACTTACAAGCAACAAACATCTGTGTTTCCATCAGAACGTGGTGATTTCTTCAATTTATTGTCCCTATAGATTTTCAATCACTAAAAGTCAATACAGCTCTTTCCATAAACCACTGCGTCAAGTTTTCAAGCACCTGGGGACTATATTGTACGTTGTGGGGATCACGATTAATCACTCAGAAGGGTAGTGGTTTGCTTGAAACCATATATAAAATTGGTTTTTAATGTTATTTCGAGTGGAACCCGAAATACTGACCGATTGACAAAAAATTCGCGAGTTTACTCCGTAGACGTTGAAAGGCATCTACATAGATCACCTCAACTAAAAACGCGCCTTAATGAGGCTTCTAGAATATAAAAAACCGAATCGCTATAACAATACTCCACAAACACCGAAAAAGGAATTCTTTTCATTGAATGTTGAACCTTCGTAGTGAACAGACGTGTTAGCGGAGTTTCTTTTTTACATACTAAACAAACAAAAACACAAACAAACAAAAATTTTCGTAATAAGTACTGATTCGTAATAAGTATAGTTTTTGCTAAATTTGCTTTACTTGCATTAATAATATTTTTCGTATAAACTGAAACAACAAAAACAAACAAAAAAACACAAACAAAGTGACTGAGGAATACTCTGTATGAGTACCTCAAAAACAAAAAATTGTGAAGTGAGTTCTAACGGCAGAAATGCCTATTTTACTGTGAGTTCTGATATTCTTAATGCACAAAATAAAAATAAAAAATCCGATGACAGTCTTTTTCTAACGGCAAAGCCAATTTTACGCGAGCGATCAAATTCGCTTACTCCAATGCCAAGTAGTGATTCGTTAACATTACCGTTGCCTAGTAATTCTGTATTTAAGTCAGCGCCATTATCCGCTCCGGGCTCGAGTTCCTCACTTAACCAAGTTATTACAATAGACAATATTATTCAGAAACCAAAGGTGCCTGTCGGAATGGACCGATATATTACAGTGGTAAAGCGCGGGCGAAGCCCAAATTCTTCAAAGATCTCATCTGTTCCCAAGATATCCAGGGATATCGACACCGCGACAGTTAACCGTCAAAACCGCTTTAAAATATTGCAGGATGACATTGACAAACCCGAAGCATCCCCAAAAAAAACCTCCAAACCACCACCCATTTATTTGAGAGAAAAAAATTCAAACTCCCTCATCAAAAAACTAATCTCGGTCATTGGCGAAAAGGCATTTCACATTGTCCCAATAAAACGTGGTAACATTGACGAAACTAAAATTCAAATATATGAAGAAAAAGATTTCCGGAAAATGGTTAATGAATTCGAAAAGAATAAAACAAGTTTTTACACATTCCAGCTTAAAAGCGCTAAAGGCCTACAGATCGTACTGAAGGGCATAGATTCTTATGTTGTCCCTGCTGAAATAAAAGATGCTCTCACCCTCCAAGGGTTCAAGGTAAAAAATGTATCCAACATAATAAAAAGGGATAAGATCCCCCAACCTCTTTTTCGTGTTGAACTGGAGCCTAACGATATAATATTGAAGAAAAATGAGACCCATCCCATTTATAATTTAAAATATCTCTTATACCGAAAAATCACAGTTGAAGAACCACACAAGCGTTCTGGACCCGTACAGTGCCATAATTGTCAAGAATACGGCCACACTAAAACTTACTGCAAATTACCTACTGTTTGTGTTGTGTGCGGTGAATTACACAACACTGCTATTTGCAATAAGTCGAAGGACCAGAAGGAAAAGAAGTGCAGTAATTGTGGAGGTAATCACACTGCTAACTACAGGGGATGTCCTGTATACTCTTTCGTTAAACAGACTATGAGTCAAAAGCCTAAAGTAGTCCCAGCGCAAACTGGAAATACGTACTCCGCCACTTATCCTCTAATGGCCCAACCAATCACTCCACAAGTATCGTATGCTGACGCTGTGAAGATCAACTCTGTTCCAGTGCAAAAAGTGACACCACCAAATAATACAACAAATGCAAATGCTAGCTTTAATTTCAGTCGCCTTGAAAATACTATTGATAATTTGGTGCAAACTATAAACAACTTTACAACAAATATGACTAGTATGATGCAAGAAATGCTGCGAATGCAGAACACACTGCTTTTAGCATTAGTTAACAAGCCATGAACACGTTAAAAGTATGTTTCTGGAACGCAAACGGCATTCGCCAACATAAAAATGAACTAGAGCACTTCCTCACGGCAAAAAATATTGATATAATGTTGGTATCTGAGACTCATTTGACTTCAAGAAGCCTTTTTAAAATTAGTGGCTATACCTTATATGATACAAAGGACCCGAGAGGAAGAGCATGCGGAGGATCAGCAGTTCTAATAAAGTCAAGACTCAAACACTACATTCTTGAGAATATTAGTGAGGACCATCTGCAGGCAACAAATATTTGTATCTTAAATTTTTGTACAAATTTTGTGATATCATCAATTTACTCCCCTCCCAGATTTTCAATCTCTGAGGATCAATATGAGGATTTTTACAGAACTCTTGGACCTTGTTTCGTGGCAGCTGGGGACTACAATGCAAAACATACGTTCTGGGGATCGCGTCTTATTACACCTAGAGGTCGAGCATTATTCAACACAATTTCAAAAATGGGTTTGGATGTCATTTCTAGCGGGGAGCCCACTTACTGGCCTACTGACCCACAAAAAATTCCAGATGTTATAGATTTTGGCGTCATGAAAAATATCTCTAGGGATTTAATTCATGTTGAAGCTTCTCATGATCTCTCCTCCGATCACTCGCCAACGATCGTTACAATTTGTAGCCCACTAAGAAGTGACTTACCTCACCCATATGTGAAGATGATAAATCATGTTAATTGGCTGGGGTTCAAAAAATATCTCAGTAGTCATTGTACGGGAAACATCAGGCTTAGAACTCCCGATGATATTGAACTTAACATTGCCAATCTTACCGAGAATATTAAACAGGCTGCTAAACATGCCACTACTTCCTATCCGCAGACTGGGTTTAATAGAATTTATTCTGCGGATATTGAACGTCTCGTATGTGAAAAAAGAAGAGCTAGAAGGGAATGGCAACAGCACAGATCACCCCAACATAAAATTAGACTTAGAGAATGCACAAAACGACTCCAAGAGTTGCTTGCATCTGAAAAATCTGCTTCTCTTAAGAACTATCTGGAAGGTCTCGATGTTACAGCAGCATCTAATTACTCCTTGTGGCGCGCTGCTAAAAAACTTAAAACACCTGTTGAGTCTAAACCACCCCTGCGCACTTCTACCGGAGGTTGGGCAAGAACTAATACTGAAAAAGGTAACATATTTGCTGAGCATTTAAAACACGTATTTACCCCAAACATATGTACTGGTGCTGTTGATTTGCCGAGTGTAGTTGCTCTACCCCCTCGACCCATAAAGTTTAAGTTGCGTGATGTACAAAAGCTAATTGCTGAAACCAATCCAAAGAAGGCCCCGGGTATTGATGGAATTAGTAACAAGATGCTGATGCAGTTGCCTCGTATTGCTATTAGAATCCTGTTATTCATTTTTAATGGCATTTTACGACTGGAGTATTACCCACACAGCTGGAAACTTGCCATGGTCAAAATGATTCCAAAGGCGGGTAAAGATCTTACCAAGGCTGAGTCATATAGGCCAATAAGTTTGCTGTCAACAATTTCAAAGCTCTTCGAAAAACTTCTCATGACAAAATTATCCCCAATTCTAGCTGAGAATGGGTGCATACCGGACCATCAATTTGGGTTTAGAAGTCAGCATAGCACCATTGAACAATGTCATAGATTGGTACATTTTATAAGAAGAGCATTTGAAGAAAAGAAGTACTGTTCTTCCCTCTTTATTGATGTTTCTCAGGCATTTGATAAAGTGTGGCATGAGGGCCTGATTTTGAAATTGAGGACATATCTACCAATGAACATTGTGAATCTATTGGAAAGTTACATTCTTGCCCGGAAGTTCACTGTCGTGGAAGGAGACTTCACGAGTGTGCCCGAAACTATCTCATCCGGTGTGCCACAGGGTAGTATACTGGGACCAGTTTTATATTTGATTTATACCTGTGATATGCCTCTGAGCAGTAATATCTTCTCTTCTACATTTGCCGATGATACAGCCTGCCTTAGTATGCATGAAAACCCTCACGAGGCATCCCGATATCTTCAGAATCATATTAGCCTGTTGGAACTATGGTTGAACTTATGGAGAATAAAAGTAAATGAACAAAAGTGTGTTCATGTCACATTTACTCTACGAAGATACACTTGTTCCCCCATTCGAATCAACAATCAAGTTGTTCCTCAACATTCACAGGTGAAATACCTTGGTATTCACCTCGACCGACGGCTTACATGGAAACACCACATTGACTCTAAGCTGACACAAATGAAGCTTAAATTAACCCAGATACATTGGCTGATTGGTAGAAATTCTACCCTCAGTCTAGATTGTAAACTTTTAATATACAAGTCGCTTTTGAAGCCGATATGGTGTTACGGAATTCAGCTATGGGGCACTGCTTCAGCTTCCAATGTAGAGAGAATCCAACGAATGCAAAACAAAATATTAAGGTTAATAACTACGGCTCCATGGTACTTGAAAAATTCTATTTTACATCGTGATTTACATATGCCACTTGTGACCGCTGAAATTGCAAAATATGCTGGAAAATATTTAACAAAACTCGAGTTCCATCCTAATCCCCTTGCTCGTAACATCTTGAACTTTCCTGGACACATCCGCTTAAAAAAGAGGGACACTACGGCATTAATACGCAACTCTCCAGATGAAATTCTTTGAAAATATTTTTTGTGCGTAACATGAATTTTATGTATTATTAATTATTATCACTAAGTTTATGTCCGACACTGGTTGGGCCTAATAATTATTTATATATTTAAGATTTGAACACTTATTGTTAGTTCAGTTATTTGAAGATACAATAAACATATATTAGCGTGAAAAAAAAAATTGAATGCTTAAGAAAAGTATTAACGCCACACACATCGGCTGATATAGTCGAGCTGCTACCAAATGCTGCTGAAGCCGCTATTTCATTAAGATTTGATATTCTAAAGATCGAAAGTTATACCGCCAGACTTCCACTTGAATGTACAGTTTCAATGATCACTAAGGGCGGAAATCACACGCTTGTGTAATCTTACAGCCCATAGATTTCTTATCTTCACATGTCAAAGCTGTTTGAAAAACTATTTATGAACAGGCTGCCTCTAATACTGAACAACACAATATGGATGACCACAGACTTATAAACATAGTGATAAATGCGTTTGAAAAAAAAATATTGCTCAGCTCTGTTTATTGAGTTTCCCAGGCCTTTGAAATGGAAGTCACCCGCAAACACTGACAACCTATTCGGAAGCTACTTAACTGATTGCAAATGTATTATTAAAGAGGAAATTTTTAAGCACACCGCAGCCAATAGAAAGAAGCAGGAGATCCTTCAGTCCAATCTTTTTTTTTGGAATATGCCTCTGAAAAAATTCTCAGGTGCCGAAATAAACTTCTCCGCATGATTACAACCACTCCCTGATATGTTGAATATTCGCGCTTTAACCAAGATCTGGACGTTCCTTTGGTTAAAACAATGTAAAACCATTGTGACAATATATGTACATATATAAACAATCTAGAATACTATCCAAACCTACTAGACCGCAACATTCTGTATTACAGAGCCTACACTCTATAATAAATATTGCATAAAATTTAACAAAAATTTAAATAATTTACAAAACTTACAATATACAACAAGTTACGACTTTAATGTATTAATAGATTATTTTTTTATCAGTAGGGCATGTAGAATAATCAATGAATTGATAAAATTTGTTGAAATCGTTACACATCTTTCTCAGTGGGTCAGCACTAGCATAGTTAGCTCTAACAAATCTATATATATAAAATTGGATGTGTGTATGTATGTATGTATGTATGTATGTATGTATGTATGTATGTATGTATGTATGTATGTATGTATGTATGTAACGTAATGGCTCCAAAACGGCTGGGCCGATTTTGACGAAATTTGATATGCATGCTCTATGGGCTGTGAGGAGTGTTTCTGTGTAGTTTGAAGTTCGTCCAACAGATGGCGCAATACTTAGTTTTGTGTGTGTGTGTTTGCACCGTAACTCAAGAACTACTGCACCGATTTTGACCAAACTTTATAGACATGTTCTATGGGACGTAAGGAGTGTTTCTGTGTAGTTTGAAGTTCGTCCGACAGATGGCCCAAAATTTTTTTTGTGTTTTGCCCAATAGAGATTAGCGCGATAAGCCTATGCTGCGTTTTGCTGAAGGCCTTGGGTCCTTAACCAGCGTGTAGTGGGGTTAATTAGCCCGATACCTTTATTTGAACAATAATTGCTATGTCGATTTAGTGCAAATTTGAAGGCAAAACAAGGTTTGCCCGGGTCAGCTAATATTCTATATATATAAAATAAGATGTGTGTATGTATGTATGTATGTATGTATGTAACGTAATGGCTCCAAAACGGCTGGGCCGATTTTGACGAAATTGTCAGGGAACCTTCAGAATACTCGGGCGGGTGACACTGTGAAGTCCGATTTTTTATTTTCGGTCTGTGGGCGGAGGGGTGTGGCAAAATCCTATAATTCATAAAATGAGAACGGATTTCTGTAAAACTTTTTGTCAGTTGTTCGTATTTTCGAGGAGAAGGTTTTTATGGAAGAAAATTTTGGAAAATCCCTCCGGAAAAGTCGGAAAATTGGAAAAACGAAAATCGACTTTTTGTATGAAATTTTGTTTGAAATTATTCCTTAATGGCTTTTCAAATGAAAAAAATAGAAAGTTTGTCTGAAGGCTTAAAATTGGGGCGAGGCGAAGTTCGCCTGGTCCGCTAGTAACCGATAAAGGAATTAATTGACGTGAAGAGCGTTGTGGAACATTAAAATTGAGATTGTTGGTTAAAAATCCAGAGCAACCGTTGCCATTAATTACATTAAGAAAAAACGAGATGTTCAGCACGATTCTACGGCTTTTAAGGGATGGTTGCTTAATTAGAGCAAGCCTTGCAGAATAAGATGGTAGATTTCTGGGACTGAAGTTTAGTCCACGAAGGCAGTAAATCAAAAACTGTTTTTGCACTGATTCAATAGCGTCAGAATGTTTATTATATACCTATAGGGTACCATATTACCGATCCATACTCCAGCACAGGCCTTACGAGCGAGGTATAGAGACTTCTCGTAATGTATAGATCATTAAACTCTTTAGCCTGTCGTTTTAAAAAACCAAAAAAACCTCTGGCTTTGTTTGCCGTCATATTTATTATATGAGGAATAAAATGAGGTTTTGAATCCAGCAAAATCCAAGGTCCATGATATTATCAACAAACTCTAAATGATAATTTTTAACAAAGTAACAAGCAGCTATAGGACACTTACGAACAAAGCGCATATATTTGGACTAATTTGAGTTGAGTTCCATGTAAAACGATTTGAAGTCATTTTGTAGCAGTTGTTGCTCAGGTGACTTCCCTGAGGAACTCCAGAAAGAACATCAACACATCTAGAAAATGCGATTTGTGTTTTGTTGCTTATTTTGTTATTTATTTATTTATCTGCATGTTCAATTCCTGTACAACAATTATTATTATATTTAAAGTACAGCAGAGTGGTATCAAAAAGATAAGCTGAGACATACTTACTTACATATTTAAACAGAATTAAGAATAATAATAAAACAAATTAAGTATAATAATATTGATAATTTTATATTGTGAAAAATAATTAAATAAAACGTGCTTAAAGCTAGCTGCGTTGCTATTAAGTTCTTGTATTTGAGGGAGAATATTCCAGAGGCGTGCCGCATGTATGAAGAACTGACGTTCGGAAACAAGACAACGGTGAAAAGGAATTATAATCTTTTTTCCCCTAACTGATCTGGCAAACCTGATTTTAGCAATAAGATACTGCGGTATTTCAGAATAAATAACTTTATCTAAAAATAAAAGCACATGTATATTAAGAAGGTTTTTGAATGAAACTCCATATGTTTCGAGGAAAATGAGGAAACATGATCCTATCTCTTCAAACCGTAAACATATCTAATAATATCTAATAATATTGTTATATAAAACGTTTAGCTTTCTTTCACTAATAGAGTCACAACTTGCGAAAAGTTCACATCAGTAGATTAAACCAGGGATAAGGTAAGATTTTGCAAGAAGTTATCTTATATAGAAAGGTGTAGAGTGCTGTGACGGCCAAAGACACCTCAACTTTGTGTAAGTCTGACCAACGATTGTGTTAAAATGGTTGGTCCAGGTAAGACTGTTATTAAAGATTAGTCCACGGTTTCTGGCAGCATTTACAATGGCGATTTTTTCTCCATTTATTAAAACATCAACACTTTCAATACGATTGATAGTTTTCTTACAAATTATGATACACTTTGATTTTTGAAGGTTTAAGCAAAGTCCATTCGCGGTTGCCCAGCAATATATTTTATTCAGATCGTCATTAAGTCTTGAAATATTTTCAGTGACAGAAATGACTGAACTACTGAAATACAACTGGACGTCGCACAGTGGGGCCTTTCGACTTTTTTCGTTGCAAAAATCATAGCTTTTGAACTGATAAAGATATTTAAAAATTTAAAAAAGAATTTGAAAGGAAACTCCTTTAGCTGTAACATACATGATTTGTACGGTCATAGGTTAGGCGCGGCACTGTGCACAGTGTCTGTTTTCGACTGCTTTTATTATAAACATCATAATTTTTAAGGTAAGAAAGATATTTTAATAAAAATGAGTATCATTATTGGCCATAGCTTTGTGGAGCCACTATGCAGTTTTTTTTTTTTTTTTTGTTGAAAACATCATAATTTTTGAAGTTACCAAGAAATTTGTAATGGGGAAAAAACACTTGATTTTTGAATCTTTTAGGATCAAAATAAGTGCTCCCTTATTGTGATAGGCATTGGACACGATGACATCTTTGACCTTTCTTGTCGCAAAAATCATATATTTTGAAGTAATGATATTTTTAGAATTTCTTAACCATTTAAAACACAACTTTTTGTGCTTTAAATGACATTCTCACAGGAAAGTCTAAAAAAATGCTACTGTAATATAACATGTTATATTAATATAACTCTTTTTATTTATATTACAGATAAAAATTATTGAAACATTTTTGATACTAATCTTAATTTATAATATTATTTTATAGTATGATATATTATAATATGATATTGAGTTATTTTTATACATTTTTTTAATAGTTAGTTTTCTTCAAAGTAGTCATTAACATTTTGAGCGATTTGTAATAAACTTAACATATCGGGGCTATAATTATATTCTTCCAAATCCTTGCGAGATCTTACATGTCTCTGCGATGAAATCAGTGCGTCTGAAGAGGCCGCCAACATATTAAAAAGATCCTCATTCTCTCTAATCCGTGAAATTTTGCAAGTATTCGCATATTTAAAGTGCTTGTAATCTTTGTTTTTGCATTCCTGGCATTCTTCTGATAAATCTCCAATTGGTAAGCATTGATATTCAATTAAATTTTGGTCATGAGCCAAAATCTTATCGACTTTAGGAGTAAGTTTCTTCTCAGGGTACTTTTGAGCCAAAAGCTGGACAGTTTTTGATGCATAATCCTGAAACTTTGGGCCATTTACTATTTCTCTAGAGTTTATAACTGCCAACCTTTTCATAATATGGTTATCGACACCAGTAATTTGGGATGTTACCTCATCAATCGTTTATAGTTTAACAGGTCTTCCTTTTCTGCTGTTCAAAGATGTATAGCGTTCTTCGATGTTTTCAAAAGTTGTTACTCCATTTAGCCAGTCTGATTACTTTTCCATAAAGGTTTTTGTCGTACGGTTTGAGGCAAGCCATTTTCTACGAATATCCAAGAAAACGAAGTGAATTTTGTTTTTAACATCCTTTTCGTGGTATTCCGAATTTTGAAATGACATTATGAGTTCTGGTACTGATCACTACTTTTGCAAAGTAAAACGGTAACTGATTGCATTACACAATTGCAGATTAATTTATACCCAAAAATAAAAAGGTTCAAACTACCTGATTTGCGAAACATAAATCTAGGCCACAATTAACTGGATTATAACAACTGCAGTTTTTATTTTACTTAGTATAAAAACCAAGTTTTAAAACTACCTGCCTATTTTCATAATGTGTTCTTAAATTTAAATAAATAAACAAATTGTAATAATTATGACTACCTAATTGACACAGAAAAATATTGTTTATCATTTATATGCGATTCATACTATGACTTTTTATGGTGACTTTTCAAGACTTTATTGACGAATGGTGTACAAAGGCTATCAACTTAAATGAGATTTAAAGAAAAATGTAGGGAAAAAATCACTGCGAACATTTCGTATTAACGAAAAGCAATAAATATTAGTAACAAGTGATGCAGTGAAAACAATTGTATAGAGAGTATCATTTCTTTTCATATTTGGAACGCATCTTTGTTACATATATAAAATAATTTTTTATCTTTTAGTAATAAAATACATTTTATAACATAAAGTACAAGTAATTTTTCTCTTATTTTTGTAAAAAAAGAAAACTAAGATTTGATCTTTCTATACGATTATATATATTTCAATGAAATAAGGCTACGTACATATTTTTAAGTTAGCACATATGCATACATTAACAAAAATATGTCATTCAGTTCCACATATATTTACATTTTTGTGCTGTAAGATAACATAAAATATAAAAAATATTAAAATTTCGGTAGCTTTTTTACTTATTTGGCTATTTTTTTTTTTTAATTTTGGTTGCAAAAATATCATGGATGTGGCAACGCTGGCTATAAGATTGCAACATCTTTTTTCCAATTTCAAGAAAACCTGTCATTTTTTGTGGACCAATTTAGCTAAATTATTTAAAGTACTGTGTAGTAAATATGCTAAGAAAATATGGGCGTGACCATTTTTGCCCATTTTTAGATATTCTCTATTTTATTTGTAAAAACTACCTAAATATAGGGTGTCTGAAAAACGGCAACTGCCGAAAAAGTAGGGTATCTGGTGGACATTTTCTTACTCTTTTTAATAAACAATAAATATACCTTTAAAACAATATCAAAAAAGTAGTGATCACATGGCAATATTTCTGACACTTCAATTCTAAAATGTCTTTTTTTCTCAAAATCACCTTTTTTTGGACTTTCTAAAAAACTGTCGACTTTAAGCAGCTCCACCAGCTATAATTCTTATTCAATTAAGAAAAACGTTTTTGAATTATGATCAGTAAAATGGTCTTTATACGATGTGTTCATTCATTTTAAAAAATTTAGTCAACAAATTTTGTATTTTTGCCACGGTTTTTGGGAAAAGGCGCCACAGTGCGTCGTCTGCGTACATATGAATTTTGCAATGGGAAAGTTGTTGAGGCAAATCAACAGGGGGGTGGGGCACACCCCTAGATAAGTTGAATACCGAAGAACGAATACTGTTCGTAAACACAAATTGCCGACGACTAGAAAGGTATGAAGATAGCAGTCGTGTAACAGTTGAGAAGTTAAAGAAGTGTCGAAGTTTCATGCAAAGGGTGCTGTGGTCAACCGTGTCAAAGGCCTTGGAATGATCAAGAATAACCAAGAAATTCATTTTTCCACTATCGAGTTCACGTCGTATGTTTTCAGGTACGCCCAGTAAAGCAGAAACGCAGCTTTGATTTTGGCGAAACGCTGACTGCTTGTCAGACAATAAATTATTATTTTTGATATATAGTGATATTTGATTATGAAGAAATTTTTCAAGGGCCTTGGATAAAAAGCGAAGGAAGGAAATTGGCCTGTACTCTGAGTTATTTTTCGGTATTGGCACTATTTTTGCATATTTCCATTTAGAGGGAAAGGTGCTTCAATAAAATAGTGTTAAATAGATGTGTTATATATATGGCAAGAGTACAGGCAGCAATATCATAACAAATTTAGAGTGTATATTATCAACACCCACTGCATTTGACTTAATTATTTATTTATTTATTTATTTCAAATTTATTATAATTAAAACTATAATAAATAATATACAAAAGCACTAGCTACTACAGGCTATCGGCTTAATACTTAATTAAATTAAGGCTTAAATAGACTTCAGATTGGCTTACACATGCGAATTGAAACACATTGCTAGCGGTTTCGTAATTATTAGGGTTTAGACTCGAAAAGTTGTATAGAGTGTTAACTATTGGAACTACTGGTATATTTGTGAAGGTCCTACCAAACTCTTCGACATCGACTTGACAACTGCTTGAACTTTCCGAACTACCCACGCCAATCTCACGAATGTATTTCCATGTTTGTCTAGAGCCTATTGCGGTGCCAAAGCGTCTAGAATAATATTCAGATTTTGAATTTCTAATGCTAATAGTAACGTTTCTTCTTGTCATTTTAAATTCAGCTTTCAACCCTGAGGTTCTAAATCGCTTCCACCTTGAATAAGCGCGGTTCCTTTTAGCTATTAGAAGTTTAATATTGCCAGAAAACCAAGGGTTTTCCCTGCCAGATGTTCTTTTAGACTTTAGAGGAACTGTTTTATCAAATAAACGTTGAATATTGTTTTGCAAAAATTCCACTTGCTCATCAACTGAGGGCATGTATTACATTTCGGACCAATCAATAGAAATACGTTTTCACGCAGCATGTTATAGCTTAAGCTTCTGAAGTCACGATAGTAGACAGTATGTTCTGAAATAGGGATTCTAAAATTGTACGTGACACTTGGTCACGCAAAACTAGGTTTGCTGGATTCGCAACAAAAATAACGTCAAACAAACTTCAGTTTGTCGCTGTATGGTGAGTTGGATTAACCACGTTTGTAGGAGTTAGACCAAAAGATAACATACTGTCAACTAAATCTGATTCCAAAAGTAGGTTTGAATTAAAATCACCTGAAATAATAATATCATCATATTAGATATGAATAAATCCATTTAGTACTAATATTCGTAAAACCCGGTAAATGTAGTTTAGTTATCAAAAGCTTATGATTAACTTTATCAAAAGCCTTACTGAAGTCAGTATACTTATATTACATCAGTTTATTTTTGTTGCAGAAATCCACGATAAATAACAGTCGTAACATGAAGGAGATTTTTAGTTGTGAAATCTAATTTGCTACTTGATAACATAAACTCTTGGTTATAATTTTTTCTTTTGGACTAACATTCAGTTTTGCAATAGCACGATAAATTGCAATATTAGCTTTATTTCCTGATTTAAACAATGGAATAATAAACGAGATCTCCCAGGCACTCTGAAATGTATCATATTTGATTGAAGCATTAAATAAAAGTGCCCAGGACCAGAGTTGACCGAAAACTTAAGACTTTTTAGTTCCCTAGAAATTGTTGGAATATCAGTAAATGGAATTGATACTGATAGGTTGGCGCGTATTTGGAATGGATAATTACACGACTCATCATAGGATGCATTTGAATAAGTTGTAAAGAAAAAATCAGCAAATAAATTGCTTATGATATGATCGTCCTTGGGTTCCGTTTGATGAAACTTCAGAGTATTGAGGATGTTATTTGCTTTTTTCTTAGAGATAACAAATTTATGAAACGATTTTGGATTATGATTAAAATTGTATTTCATAGTATTTATGTAATTGGTGTAACATGATTTGCTAAGCGAGGAGTAAAAAGCGCGACTGGTAGACTACCTTAAGTAGTCAACAGAGGACCAGATTGTTTGTATTTACTATAGTATTTGTTCTTTTTGTTTTTAGCTAAAGCCAAACATTTATTGTTCCAAGGTGGAGGAGTTCTTTGCATAGTTATAGATTTTGAATACTTATTGTTAGTTCATTCATGGTTACATTTTGTAATACCTTCAGTTTGATTGGTCCAGAGAGGCGGTTCTTAACATAATAGGGATGTGGTAGAAGTACGAATGCTTGTTTAATCCAAAACGAAATTTAAACAAACAACATTCATATTTATTACCTTGCACTTAAAACATTTGTTACGTATGACTAAAATACCTTGAATTTAAAAAATACACATACACACATCTGTATTTACATAAGTACCTCCTCCTAAAATACGAACGTTTTGACATGTAAGTATGTACATAATATCTTGATTATTTTTTAATTTGTAATATATAAGATGTTTTATTTAACTTAAGGCTAAGTTAAATAAAACATCAATGCAATTAAGTTTAAAATTTCTTTAAATTGATGTTTTCTTTCTGCTTTCGTAACATTGAATTAAATCAATTTGACATATTTAACTGAAAAAATTTAAATTTCTAAATTTTAATCTCAATATTTTATTCAACATCTTCCTGCCTATTATTTTTGTTATGTTCGTTTTGATTCTTATGCAATAAGACCGTATTAATAACTATAAACTAATATTTTGCTCTTTATATAATTCAACTTTAAAAAAGTTAAAGGTTTTAATCAATTTTTGTGTTTTTCTTCCGACGGGGTTTGTTTGAATTTGGGACGATTTTCCGTCATCCCACGTCAAATTTGGTTTGTAAACAGACCATTTTCGGCTTTGTGCCATCTTCAGTGTTCTCTTGAACAGCCGAAACCGGTCTGTTTACAAACCAAATTTGACGTGGGATGACGGAAAATCGTCCCAAAGTTTTAATCAAACACTTTGCTGTTTGATTTTTCCAAACATGTCTATTGAATACTAATCGCTTTATATCTTCTATATTCCAATTTTTTTATACATTACCGCCAGGTCCAATCCCTTCATACGTCTATGGAGAGAATAAATTTGACAATATTCTTCATGCTCTACCGAATCTTTTTCAATACGACCGAAAACTCTGTCAATGGGAATATATTTTGAAAATGTGCCGAAAGAATATGTTTTGGAAAAGAAACAAATAAAAAATCACATTTTGTTATATATATTTTTAAAGATCAAATATTCAACGAAAAGAAGAGAACAATTATGAAAATTTTCTTACCAACCCAATTAATGTAAAGATAACAAGAAACAATATTCTGAATAAATGCAAAAAGGTACATTCTGTTAAGCGATTCCTCATATATTTTCCATTGACTAAATTTTTATCATCCGATATAATATTCCGTATCCAAAGTGACGTATGAACGTGTAGATGGTGAAACGCAAATAAGTTTTATTTGGGAATATTCCACGTATAAACGTGCAATAGAATGTGACTCCTGCACATTTTTTTAAATCACATTGGAATAGGTTGACATTCTTTAAAATCTAGTGGTGAGAAATGAGAAAAATTTTCTTAGTGGTGTTAGGCTTTACTAAATTGTAGACTTTCACCGTCTCTAAGTCTCTATACACTGGGGACTGAAACCGAAAAGAAATGTCTCAGTGGCTTGTGTCTTTACTGAGTTATTTACATATTTTCATGTGTGTGAAATTTTATACCAACGACGAAGGTGGTAATGCAGTTTATAATTTTGTCATCCTACTTACTGTGACGCCATCGATAACGTAGTCGCTCGTTCTATGTTACGACCCCTAAAAGAATTGACACATGAATAAAATTATATGTAAAATTCATAATCAATAATAATGATATAATAATAGCAATAACAAAAATCATAATGACAATAAAAGTTTTAACTTTTATAAAAAACTTTAGTATAGGACACAACAACATCTTTTACAATAATTTTAATAAAAAACCACTAATACGGGGAGATATTTTTTTGACGTGCGAGGTAGGGTTGAAAATGTTGTCGCACTTACAGTGACCGCCTCAACTGCGTTGTGTAGTGTTATCCACTAAAAAACTCGCTCCTCCGTTTCTGGTGGGATGCCTTCCCGGGACTGTTTTCTACATTACTTCGGGAAGGCTCAGAAATTTCATCCTCCTAAGAAGGACTTTGCTCGTAACACCTACGTCTGGTTCCGTCATTTCCATGCTGCTGGCTCATTCTTGCTGAGTCTCCGTTGATGGGGACTCATTTTGCCGTGCATCGAGGTCTCTTTTCTTTCTTCTTAAGACATACGGGAAGATATAAAACTATAATACATCAGGCGATTACCAAATCGGACAAAAGGAATTTGATAACTCGGAAAATAATAATCAAGTAAATCATCATAATCAATGTAATATCCAAAACAATCAGGATAGAGTGACAGGACAAGAGATTTTTTAAACAGCCTCAGCTTGTTTATCTGTGTACCACAGCTATTATAATAAATGGAAATGTACACAAATCAATAATATACACGGGTTCAAACATTAGATTAATTGAGTTAGACAGGCTTTAGCTAGATCATCTAAATTCTGAAGAATATAGAGAATATATAAAGATAATCAGAAAAAGTTGTTCCAGATATTCAAGCCCATTGATAATACCAAAGAAAAGTAAGGAAAACGAAAGTATCTGATGGTGGTAGATTAAAGGGAACTGAATAAGGTGACAAATGACTACAAATTCCAACAACCGCATATTGATTCGTATTTGAACACATTAGGACGAGCTAAGCATTTTACAACGTTGTGCTTAGCTAAGAGATATCACCAGATATTAATGAGGGAACAGGACAGAGAAAAAAAATCTGATCCTAATATAGACTCCTGTGCAGCGCCTGTTGTTATTTATATCTTTTTGTGACCTTCCGTAGTGCTGCAGGTAAGTTCCCTATCCTTAAGATAGTTTCTTATAACCCTCGTCAAGTATTCTGGTGCATGAAACCTTTTCTCTATGTGTTGTAGTACTTGCGGCCATTGAAGACTGTTGAAGGCATTTTTAACATCTAGTGTAGCCAGGAAAACAAGTGGCCTGGTATAGTTAGGACTTGTCTGTGTAGCTTTTGCTGCGCTGATCACAACATTGGTCGCTAAACCAAGTTTCTGCAAATGAAGAGCTAAAGCCACAACAAACAATGCATTTCGCAAAAGCTCTAATTGTATTAACGATTAGTTGGGGATAATATTCCGAATAAAAAATTTCAGTATTACAGTGGAGGCTCATAAAAGTTAAGACGCGCAAAAGTTAAGAATACGGAAAAGTTAAGCAGCTTTCTGTCACCATACGGAACTCTAAAAAGTTAAGTGCTTCTTAACTTTTTTGAGTAATTTTTGTTTTTATTTAATTTTTATATTTTTAACATCATTTTGAATTCTAATACATATGTCGATTGTCGCATTAATATATGTAGTACTATATAAGTACATGGGTATCATAAAAAATTCAACACATTCGTCATTTACCGTTATAAAATTCTTTACATTCGTACGTAATGTTTCATACTTTTTTTGCATCAGTTATTAGTTTTCTTTTGATCTTAACAATATCAGCAGCACGTAAGCAAAAAAGGTTATCAGTTTCCGAAAAATGCAAGATTTTTAAAAAATTAGATGAAGGCGTTTTTGGCTAATCGATTGGCCATGGATTTTCATGATTCTGAATCTTCAATTCTAAAGTTAAAAGAAATAAAGCAAACATATATGCTGCAGTGTCAGGTACATGTGACGAAATTAAGAGAAAGACTATACATAAGGCAGAATTCGTGAATTTGGAGAAGCAGCTGTACAAATGGTTCTTATATACTTACATCAACGTGAAAGAAACTGTTCACTAAGTGATCCTATTTTAAAAGCTAAAAATTAATACATTTGCATACATACATATATACATGTGTATTATATACACATTAATAATATATACAATGTATAAATACGCGTATAAACATATGCATTTTTCATATCACGGAAAAGTTAAGAATTCGGAAAAGTTAAGCACCCCTATAACAAACTACTTAACTTTTTCGAGCCTCTACTGTATATATTTGGAATAAAGATTTTATTTTTAATTTTTGCCTTATTGACGACAAAAGCACAGTGGACCATTTCGCAAGAAGGCGGTAAAAAATCTATAACTTTTGACTTTGACTGGATTGGAATTTTGATACGCGTTTTTTTTTTTGTTTACTATGTGAGACTTTAAGCTTTAAGTTTAAGATATAAAACTTATAGACCGGTTAGAAAAATAGTCATAATGGGTTTGAAATGCATTTTAACTGCCTGTTTCACGATGTCGAACGACATCGTTCGCTTGCATAAATACATTCAAACCAAAAACAACATTTTAAAATTTGTTGCTGTTTCAAACGTATTTATGAAAGCGAACGATGTCGTTCGACATCGTGAAACAAGCAGTAAGTTTTAGCTGATTTTTGGTACAAGAGTGAAGTATTAAAACTTGTTAAACAGTTTTTTTTTTACACAAAGTCTTATATTTTGAGTCACGTCTACAACTTATACTTAACTTAACTTAACTTAAATTTTTGTCAGAAAGTGCCAAACTTTGGCCCCCGTGAAATTTTTAGTACGGATGGCCAAAGGTTAGTTTTTTGAAGCAGTTTGAGTTAAAAATTAGTTAGCGAGCATAAAAAATACAAACATTGGTTCAAATTTACTTTAGATAAAGGAATTTTAATGAAGAAGACGTAGGTTTCTATCTAAGTCCAAAATAGACATTATAAATATTATATGTAAACTTTTATTATAGATTTTTAAATTTAAAATTGATTAATGTATGTACATAAAATGTTAAAATGATAAATAACGACACATCTAGTGTTTTGAAAAATTACTATTAATTAAAAAATTTTAGTAAATATTTCTTCTAAATAGCCTTGATTTTCATCTCCTAGAAGTAGTTTAGCTTCTACATCTAATTCCATAGAGTTAGTTTTTAATTTTTTTCGGATATTAAACATAGAGGGATCTGATGTGCATAATAAAATAGTAATTAGATCTTAATTAGTACAACATTTGGAAATTTTTCTTGGGTTGTGCTCGCGAAAGAATCTGTAGTCGTTGTTTCTTTTTTTGCCCCTCTTCAGATAGATCTCCTATTGGTAGCATATTGTGTTGAATTATTTGTTCCCCATATTACAAAATTTTATGAACTGTGAATGGCTTAAATCTCCAATAGTATTTCACGTTATAAAGTATAGTTTTTTTGACGTACTATCCAAATTTTTTTATTTATCTTTCTGCTGCATGCTATAATTTGTAATATAATGTTGAATCGCCTTATTAGTTCCAAATCTACGCCTGTGATAGATGCTGGATCTGAAAAAATTGCTCTGCAGTATTTTCATCATTTGTGTTTCCTTGTCCTTGCTTTAGCTGTTTCATCATTAGCCCTAGCTCTAACATTTTTTTTTTAATTTGTTATCTTTTCCTTCATTTTCTTTATTTTTTCTCACTGTTTCGCCAAACGGACCAAAATCGAAATTACAACCTTATTTTAAAATATGCTCCAGAAAACATTAAAAATACAGGTAGACAGACAACGTCACAATCAGGAAACGCACATACGAAGGGTGAGAAAACCACAGCACAAACAATAGATGTGCCCCATGCAACCATGAAGTTAATAAAAAAATTATTTTGCATACATTGTTTTTCCAGGAATTTCCATTTTAATTTTTAATGGTTTACAAAACATTTCACGCACAAGAGAACATTTTTCTCTATGTATAAAACACGCCCTATTTCGTGGCATTATCATAAAAAAACAACAAACATTTGCGGATCGTTTATGATAACTCATTAATTATATGCTCACGAAAGTGTTTTGCTTACTTAGAAGTCTATAATTTTTTGGCTAATTGCGGTATCCTTTTTGATTTTGTACTTCTACCTGTAAGAGGGCTTATTACATATCAGTGGTTTTTACCATAATTAGTTGATATTTGTTATCTGTTATTATGCTATTTCCTTACTTTATAATCAGGGTAAATCAGTTTAAAAAGCAATGTACTTTTTTTGTACATTGTAAGTAAGCAAAATATTTTTGTGATCTAAAAATCGACTAAAAATTATTAATTTTCTTTTTAAAAATACGCTTATCCATATAAAAACCGTCTCTCCTAAAAGCGATTTGATAAAAAAAAATTAAATATTTTAAAAAAGAGCATTACAGAAAAAACATTTTTTAACTCTTACTCAAATTTTGCAAAAAATATTTGACCTTGTGTCAGAAAAATGGTTCTGGTGCTCACGGTCGGATCGGGTCGGGTATATAATGGGGTACAGGGGTGTAGAGGAGAGTTTGGACTATGAATCAGTGCTAACATTTTTTTGAACTCTAGAAGTTATGATCCCATTAAGTGGGAGAGTTTAAGAAAATTTGGACCTTTAAAAAAATTAAAAAATAAATTTTTTAAAATCATAAATACTTTATTTTTCTATTACTAATATCTAACAAATTACGCAGTTATACCAAATTTATTTCGTTTGAAAATCTTTGAAAACAAAAAAATTATAGATGTTTAAAAATCAAAATCTTACTAAAAAATATCTCATTTTAGCAAAATACTGACAATGTCTATCTGGAATCACCATGTTCAATGTGATATAGTTGAAATAAAGTTTTAATTTTTGTGGATCCCGAGGTACACTAGTGTCTACTTTCGAATGAACTTTAACATTTTAGAATTGATGACCATAAAAAAATGAGTTTTGGCCGCCTCCTCATAAAATGGTCCACTGTGCAACGGGCGTTGGGTGTTTGAGAGAGTATGATGGCATAAGAGAGTATTATTGCATTGAGAGAGTATTATGGCATAAACATCAGAGGTTGAATGCTTTCAAACTGCTTAAACTTCACTGACGATTTGGTTTAGCGACCAATGAAATATTGGCATATTAAGAGCTAAAGCCTCAACAAACAATGCATTTTTAAAAGCTATATATATATACACATATACACACACACACACACACACACACACACACACACACACACACACACACACACACACACATATATATATATATATATATATATATATATATATATATATATATATATATATATATATATACATATATATATATATATATATATATATATATATATATATATATATATATATATACATATATATATATATATATATATATATATATATATATATATATATATATATATATATATATATATATATATATATATATATATATATATATATATATATATATATATATATATATATATATATATATATATACATATATATTCGAAAATATGAAAACCATAATTACCTCTCATCTAATTCTGATGCTCGTATATCCAAATTTTGTAAAGAAACTTACATTAACCACAGATACATCAAACTATGCAGCTGGAGCTGTCATGTCACAAGAAAAGCGTCTGTTTAGCCTTTATATTTTTAAGGCGACATATAATAACTCAATTAAATTATGAGTTTTGTAATTAAAAAATGGGTACTGGATTTAAGAAAAACCTTAGGAAGTAGATGCAATTGGGTGAGTATATATTTTTTAAATGTAACCATTTTTTAATATCATCTTTGCTAAGGGAGTCTAATAGAGACTGTTATGATAGACGGACGTCTTACGGAGATTGGATTTCTTTATCACCTTTTCATTGTGAATTTTTGTGTAATTTTTTATATTTTTATTTGCAATAAACTGTTATAGTTAAAATTCCAAGAGACATGACTCCTTAAACAAAATATGAGTGAGCGTAAAGCTCTTAATTCTCCAATAAAAAGTAATAAAAACAATATAAATAATAACACAAGTGATACAGTGTCAATAGATAATATAAGAAAGAGAAAAAATGAACCAAAAATAGAAGTGATGTCTAAACAACTAAAAAAAATAATTACTGGGCAATTCTTGCCAATGACAAAAATTGCAATCAAGACATAATACAAAAGTTTGAAAAACATGTGAAAGAAAGAGAGATTCCCTCAAGTTCAAAAAATGCCACAGAAAATCTTTACTCAAATACAGAGAAAAACAATAACAATGATAATGCCAGAAACAAACAATTCAATAAAATAAACAAAAACAAAATACTACCTTTACATATGTATGTTTGATGTAGATTATACTTCTCTTATTAAATTTGTAAAAGCTGGTCTCAATATAACTGAATTTAAAATAAGAGAACATAATAATAATAATAATAAAATTCAACTACTCACATCATCAATAGATGACCACTCCAGAATTAAAGCATATTTAGAGAAAACTAAAGCAAAATTTTTTACATACACGCCAGAAGATCGAAAAACAAAACCTTATTTATTAAAGGACCTAAGTGCCGAAATAGACACAGAAATAATTTTAAATAACCTAAAAACTTTTGAAAATGATAACCTCAAGTTAATTAAAGTAAATCCGTTTACAACAAAAAGGGCGAAGAACAATGGTCATAAATTACCAATTTATATGGTACAGATAAGCGGCGACAGTAAAGTTAACGAACTTAAAAACATCAATACACTCCTTCACCGATGCATCAGATGGGAAGGACTCAGGAAACCAGAAATATCACAATGCAGAAACTGTCAGAGTTTTCTACACAGCGCATCCAACTGCTTTCTACCTCGACGATGCGTTAAATGCAAAGATCAGCACGAAATAGGGAAATGTTTATTGTAAGAAGTTCCAGTAAAAGAGAGGGAAAAGATTTTTTGTGTACCATGTGGCAACTATGGACACTCGGCATCTTATAAAGGTTGCCCAAAATTTAAAGAGCTCCAACAAAAGTTACGTGCGAAAAAACAATTAATGCCGGAAAGAAGAACTAAAAACACTTTAACCAATAATTTAAGTTATGCAAATGTAGTTAAAAATAGTTTAATTCAAAACACTACTGATAATAACCCAATTAATAATGTATTAGAACAACTAAATAACTCTATTCAAAGCCTAGCAAATCAAATAATTAATTTAAACAAACAACTACATATACAAACGTCCCGAATAGACACTATTTTCTCTATGCTAGAACATTAAATATTCACAATGGCTAGACCAATTGTAAAAGAACTAAATATAATTCAAATAAATGACCTTTCTTGCATTCGCCAACACAAATATGAATTTGAGCACTTCGTCACGGTAAAAAATATCGATATAATGTTGGTATCTGAGACCCATTTCACTTCGAGAAGCCTTTTTAAAATGAGTGGCTACGCCTTATATGATTCAAAGGACCTGAGGAGAAGAGCATGCGGAGGTTCAGCAATTCTAATAAAGTCAAGACTCAAGCACTATATTCTTGAGAATATCTGTGAAGACCATCTACAAGCAACAAATATTTACATCGAAAATTTTTGTTCAAATCTCGTGATATCATCGATTTACTCCCCTCCCAGATTTTCAATCACTGAGGATCAATACGAGGATTTTTACAAAACTCTTGGACCTTGTTTCGTAGCAGCTGGGGACTACTGTTGCATCACTGCATAATTGTAACATCCCTGGTAAAATATAATATTATCGTTTTAAGTGTTATCTCTATTTTAAGTAGATTTATAAGTTGGTATGAAATAAAGTCACTGATAAAAAGATATTGAAACGTGTAACATCTAAGTATCAAAGAGTCATTAAAACAAAGTATTAAAAAGAATCATTAAAACATGGTGTCAGAATTGTTTAAAAATGTCAGTTGCTAAAAAGTTATACTCAAATATAAAACAGACAAAATAAAAAATTAAAAGTATTTAAAGAAAAATTATAAAAAGAAAAAACAATATGGCTACAGAACATAACCCGAAAGAAGAAATGAAAAAATGTGAGGTTAGGGCAACTGCTGGTAGTAACAACGTGACTTCGCCATTGCCAAAACACAGTATTTCAATAAACAGCAACAACAACAATGCTGTGGAATGGCGCAAGTGGTGGCAACAGTATGAAATATATTTATTAGCCACGGATTTGGATAAAGCATCTAACAGGCGCAAAATTGCTCTGATGTTACACTCAATGGGTGCAAAAGGTCTAGAAATTTTTAACTCAGTTGATATTACAATGAGTGAGGCAAGTCTTTCAGAAGCAAATGCCAAGTTTGACAAGTATTTTGAACCGCAGAAGAACCTAACCATGATGAGGCATAGGTTTTTTACAAGAAAACAAAAACCACAAGAAAACAAAAACCACAAGAGAGTATAAATGAATTTTTGACCGACTTGGAAAATTTAAGTGCAAACTGTGAGTTTGAAACTCTACGTGAATCGTTAGTCAGAGACATTTTTATCACAAACATGTGCTGAAGTCTTTCACACATACGTCAACGACTCCTACAAGAGCCAGAGCTTTCTTTAGAGAGAACAATACAAATAGTCAAGGCCGTTATAATTGCCCAACAAAATGCAGAAACAATCATGAGAGAAATTCCTGCAGTCAGTGAAAGTGTTTTGCAAGTTCAGTGTCGAAGTCGCGCACAAATTTCCGCAAGACCATTCAGAAATGGATCCCGAAACAGTTCATCAAGCAACTACATGCAGCATCAGTCAGCGCAAAAGGAGGTATGTGGCCGGTGCGGTCAAAAGTGTCCAGCATTCAATATTAAGTGCAGGTTATGTAGTCGATTTGGTCATTTCGAGAAATTTTGTTTCAAAAACAAAAATATAAGACGATTGGATTCACAAGCTCTATACACAGATAACGTTGCAGATACAACAGGTAACACAGAAAGTTGTGAACAGTTTTTTATTGGGACCCTTAAAAAAGAAAATTTTTATTCTAATAAGTCTTGGTGCCTTAATATTAAAGTAAATAATTCAGATATCAATTGTATTTTGGACACTGGTGCAGATGTCAATATAATGTCTTTAAACACTTATTTAAAATTAAATTTATTAAAATCTGATTTATGCAACTCAAATGTTAAAGTATCAGGTTTTGGTGGTAACGATATACCAATAATTGGCCAGAGTAATTTAGAATGTAGTTTTAATAACATTTTATTCGTTATTACGAACATATATTGTCCCACAGTGTTAGGGTTGCCAACACTTCAAAATATAGGAGTTTTAAAAAGAGTATTTACGTTGGGACAGAATCAATGTCAACTACTTGTTGAGGAATATGATGAATTATTTAAAGGTCCCGGATGTCTGCCAACTGTCTGTCATCTCAAAATTAGGGAGGATGCAATTCCTTGCATTGATCCGCCTAGGAAAGTGCCATTTGCTTTGTTGAATAAACTCAAGGAGGAATTAGTCCGCATGTAAGAAATGCAGGTTATTGAAAGGGTTACTAAACCTACGGCTTGGGTAAGTTCAGTGGTGATCACAGTCAACGAATCAAGAAACTTAAGAATATGTTTAGACCCTCGGAATTTGAATAGGAGTATAATGAGGGAGCATTACCCTTTATTGAACATGGATGAAATCAGATCCAAATTAACAGGAGCTGCATATTTTTCACATTTAGTTGCTTTTTCTGGTTTTTGGTCATTGAAATTGGATAATTATAGCTCGGAGTTGTGTACTTTTCAGACACCATTTGGCAGGTATAAGTACCTGAGGTTGCCATTTGGCATAAATGCTGCAACTGAAATTTTCTATAGGGTCATGCAGGAGAATTTTGGTGACATAGAGGGTGTCTTGATCTTTGTTGATGGTATACTAATATATGGAGAGACGGAAGATGTTCATTATGAAAGGCTGACGAGGGTACTTCAGAGAGCCAAGGAAGTGAATCTGAAATTAAGTAAATCGAAATGTAAGTTTGCCATGAGAGAAATTAGTTTTTTAGGTCACGTTTTCAACAAGAATGGTGTGAAAGTCGACAATGAGAAAGTCAAAGCCATAAATAACATACCCACACCACAGAATAAGAAAGATTTGCGGAGGCATGATTAATTACTTAAGTCCTTTTATAGAAAATATGTCACAAAAGACGGAAGTTTTGAGGAATCTTTTGAAAGATAATGTAGATTGGGTATGGGACAAAAACTGTGAAAAATATTTTGAAAAATTGAAAACAATCATATTGAAATTCCCCTGTATTAGCTCATTATGATCCGAATAAACCTCTTGTATTGTCCGTCGATGCGTCGAAGTCAGCTGTAGGTGCGGTCATCATGCAAGACAATCGCCCAATAGCTTACAGTTCTAGAACACTTACAAATTCTCAAACCAATTATGCACAGATTGAGAAGAAATTATTTGCCATACAGTTCGGATGCAGCAAATTTCACCAATATATTTATGGGCAAAAAGTGACAGTGCACACTGATCACAAACCTTTTTGTTTAGAAAACCTCTGCATGATATACCACACAGATTACAGAGAATGATGTTAGCCCTGCAAGCATATGACTTAAATATCATATATGTTCCGGGAAAGGAAATGTATATATCAGACACACTGTCTAGGTCAGCCATTAAGGACCATTATATTCCAGATTATGAGGCAGAACTGGACTGTCATGTAAATTTAGCATTGTCAAGTCTAGCCGTCAGTGAGGATGAGAGTGATAGCTCTTTGATTATCACATTTTATTGGTGTTGTTGTTTGTTTTATATTTATATCAGCTAACAATTGTCTCAATGATTTGACAGCTTTTGTTGCAGCGCATAATGCTATAAACTCAGCTTCTGTTGTGGATGTTGCTGTAACAGATTGTTTCCTGGAACACCAAGCAATGGGACCTCCATTCATAAAACAAATCCAACCTGTAGTGCTTCTTCTTGTATTAACATCTCCAGCCCAATCTGAGTCACAGTACATGACAAGTTCCTTAGAATCAGATCCTGTTTCATATGTAATACCACATTTTCTGTTGCTCTTAAATATCGAAAAACTCGTGCAACACCTTGCCAGTGTACATTAGAAGGATTTTCAACAAATCTACTTAACATTCCTACAATAAATGCAATGTCAGGGCGAGTACATACCATTAAATACATCAAGGATCCGATTGCTTGGCGGTATGGAAAATTTACTTTACTTATTTCTTTCGGTTGTAAAAAATCCATACCTGGCTCAGCCGGTGTTTGTACAGTAGAGCAATAAAAGAAATTAAAACGTTGCAAAATTTTCTGTGTATAAACATGTTGGAAGATTTTTATTCTACTTTTGTCTCTTTCGATATTAATTTGCATTCCAACGAAAAATTCCGCTTTTCTGAGTGTAATTTCAAATTCCTCATGTAAAGTTTGTAGAAGACGTTGTACCAGACCATTATCGTTGCTACATATCAAACCATCATCTACGTACAGAGTGAGATAGATTGTTGATGAAATAGTTTTGTAGACAAAAACACATAAATCTGCTCTACATTGTTTAAAACCGAATTTCTTGAGAAAACTAACAATTTTCTTGTTCCAGTGATGGGAAGCTTGTTTTAAACCATACAATCCTTTTTGGAGGTGGCAAACCCTATCGTCACTTTCGAAACCATATGGTTGCTCCATAAAAGTTGTTTCTTCAATATCTCCATGCAAAAATGCGGTCTTTACATCAAACTGTATAATCTGCATATTTTGAGCTGCAGCAATGGACAACATTGTTCGTACTGATTCATACCGTACGACAGGGGAAAATCTTTCATTATAATCAACACCCCGTTTTTAAAAACATCCACGAACAACAAGTCTTGCTTTATATTTGTCAATTTCTCCATTTGCTTATACTTTCGTTTAAAAACCCACTGATTAGACAATACGTGCATGTTTGATGTCCTAGGCACTAATTTCCAAGTGTTATTTTTATTTAACGCATCGATTTCTTCATGAATTGCTGCTAACCATTTATTTGAGTCAACTTCATTCAAAGCTTCTTCCAAGGTGTTCGGTTCTAATCGATTTCAACTTTTTTATTACTTTGAACATTTACGGCACTCCTTGTGCTATATGGGCTGCGCGGAATTGGTTGCCTAGAATTTTTATAAACTTTTGGGCTATTATTTAAATTAGTATCAGCTGTTTCTTCTTTTTGTTCTGTAAACATTTTCTCTTTTATTTCTACTACTTCATGCACTTTTCGTTGACACTCATTAAATATAACATCTCTTCTTATAAATACTTTCTTACCGCTTGGATCATATATACGATATGCCTTACTCTCATCATTATATCCAACCATTATTCCTTTAATTGAATTTTTATCCCACTTTGAACGTTGTTCTTTAGGTACGTGTACATACGCTTCACACCCAAACACTCTAAGGTGATTAACTGCAGGTTTTCTGCCAAACCATAATTCGTATGGAGTACGTTCGTTTAAAACTTCTCATGCTGTGCGATTTTTAACGTATACGGCAGTATTTTTTGCTTCTGCCCAAAGATTGAGTTGTAATCCACGTTTGTGCAGCATTGCCTTGGCGCTTTCTACGATGGCACGATTTTGCCTCTCTATAAAACCATTTTGCTCTGGCGCTCTTGGTGTGGATACTTCGTGCTTTACATTTTGTTTTAATAGAAACTTGTTGATATCATCATTACAGAATTCTAGCCCACCATCAGTCAGCAGTCTTTTAATTACGTGATTATTAGCCTGAACTTCTGCAAAAAATTCCATCAAACGAGCTAAAACTTCAGTTTTATGCTTTAAAAAATAAACAAAACAATATCTGGAATAATCATCCTTTAACAGTAAAAAATAGTTAAACTTTCCAAAAGAAGGGATACTCATCTTGCCACACAGGTACGCATGAAAAGTTTCACCTGGATTCTTTGCTCGATTTGCACCTTACTTTGGGAAGCTCTGCATGTGTTGCTTTCCATACACACACCCATCGCAAAAAGGAATTTCGGTTGGAATATTACTAATCTTTAAATCTTGAACAACATTGTTTTTACACATTTCAAACAACGTTTTAAAATTTACGTGCCCCAAACGTTCGTTCCAAGTCATAATAGACTCTGTTGATGCTACATTCAAAGAAGCATTTATAATCGGGCTTGAATTCATTTTGTATAGTTTGTTATCGCGCACACCAGAAACAATCACCTCATTATTTTTCATAAATATTACACAGTCTGCACCTTCTTCAAATACAACTTTCATGCCTTTTTCTGTTGCTTTTAAAACCGATATAAAATTTCTATCCAGATCGGGCACCAACAAAACATCTTTTATGGTATGTACGACACCTTTTGATTCATATTTTTCATTCACCTGCACATCAATATCGCCGACACCAATAACATTTAATTTACGGCCATCGCCAACTCATACTTGGCACACTCCATGCTCATACTCAGAAAATTTGGTAAACAATTCCCTTTGGAAGCACATGTGATCAGTTGCTCCTGAATCTACATAAAAAATATTTTCAAATTTGCTTGGTGTATTACTAGATTGTAAAACAAAAAAATATGATTTTCGGCAGCTTGACATTTCATCATTATTTCTTGTTTTGAATTCTTTAGTAACAGCTAAAGAGCTAGAGTTATTTGTTGTTTTCTTTTGTTGATCTCTTTGCTTTTTATAGCACTCTCTTGCCCAATGACCTAATTTATTGCAATAATTGCATTTTCCATTTCTCTTATTTAAACTTACATGTTTGCTGTTTTTCTGTTTACTTAAAGAGTATGCAGTTTTAAATGTATTGTTGGCTGTTACTTCTCGTGTACGTAAATTTATTAAAGACTCTTCATTTACTAAATGGTCTGTTAATCGTTCAATGTTTTGCTCAGTGCGAGGGACAGCAGACCATGCAGTTCTGACGTGGTAAAACTTAGAAGGCAAACTACTTAAAATTTTAGCAATTACCATAGGCTCTTTTAAGCGTTGCGCTAAAGAAGTGATATTTGCAACAAAATTCACAATACTGTCATCGCCTTCCATTTTGCAGTTTATAAACTTTTCTAACAACACTTGGGCTGACTGTTCACTTTTTTCTGCGTGAACTGTTTTTAGTCGCGACCACATTTGCGCAGATGTGTTACAATCTGTTAAATATTTTAGTTGCTCCAACTCAATACCTCTTATTATAAAAGCTTGTGCCTCAGCATCTTTATCGTCCCATCCTTGACTATTATTGCTTGGCCTTGGTATTGTACCTAAAATGTATGGCTTCAATTTATTTTCTGTCATGTAAATTTCCATTTGGCGCTTCCACAGCTGGTAGTTTTGTCCATTAAAACGGTGTAACTAATACGACCTAGCTTCTGCCATGTTCTTCTCTGAATCGAAAGATATATTTGTGAAATGAGATGCAGTAGATACCTTCTTACGCTTTGTTATTTGCACGCTGTCGCCAATTGTAAAACTTGCTGTATCTTTTAATATTCCTTCTTCATCCATGCAATCTTTATTTTCACTACTCGGATTCTGGGCCCATAAACTGTTTAAAAAATTGTTATAAAATATTCCACAGATGTCCAGATGAAAACACAAGATATTTGCAATAATTTCATAAAATTTATTTTCAGTTTTTGTTTCTTACAAAAGTGTGTGATTCAGAGAAAAATGACACAAATATATATGGCGAACAAAAGATAAAGCGGAAATGCATAAAAAAATTAGATTATAGAAATGACATTCATAAACTTCAACAAACGTCAAACGATATCTTCGAATCATCAATTTCAATTTATCAATTTCAATTACATACATATAATAAAGAAAACGTTATTCTCAACACAAAAAATTCCGGATGTTATAGATTTTGGCGTCATGAAAAATATCTCTAGGGATTTAATTCATGTTAAAGATTCTCATGATCTCTCCTCCGATCACTCTCCCACGATCGTTACAATTTGTAGCCCACTAAGAAGTGAATATAATTAACTCACCCATATGTGAAGATGATAAATCATGTTAATTGGCTGGGGTTCAAAAAATATCTCAGTAGTCATTGTACGGAAAACATCAAGCTTAGAACTTCCGATGATATTGAATTTAACATCCACTCCAATCAAAGCCAATCTTACTGAATATATTAAACAGGCTCCTAAACATGCCACTACCTTCTATCCGCAGACTGGGTTTAATAGAATTTATTCTGCGGATATTGAACGTCTCGTATGTGAAAAAAGAGCAGCTAGAAGGGAATGGCAACAGCACAGATCACCCCAACATAAAATCAGACTTAAAGAATGCACTAAATGACTCCAAGAGTTGCTTGCATCTGAAAAATCTGCTTCTCTTAAAAACTATCTAAAATGTCTCGATGTCACAGCAGCATCTAACTACTCCTTGTGGCGCGGTGCTAGAAAACTTAAAACACCAGTTGAGTCTAAACCACACCTGCGCACATGTACTGGTGCTGTTGATTTGCCGAGTGTAGTTGCTCTACCCCCTCGACCCATAAAATTTATTATGCGTGGTGTACAAAAACTAACTGCTGATGCTCATGACTAAATTGTCCCCAATTCTAACTAATAATGGGTGTATACCGGACCATCAATTTGGTTTTAGAAGTCAGCATAGCATCATTGAACAAACTCATAGATTGGTTCATTTAATAAGAAGAACATTTGAAGAAAAGAAGTATTGTTCTTCCCTCTTTATTGATGTTTCTCAGGCATTTGATAAAGTGTGGCATGAAGGCCTAATTTTAAAACTTAAGACATATTTACCAGTAAACATTGTAAATCTTTTGGAAAGTTACATTCTTGCCCGGAAGTTCACTGTTGTGGAAGGAGACTTCATGAGTCTGCCCGAAACTATCTCATCCGGTGTGCCACAGGGGAGTATACTGGGGCCAGTTTTGTATTTGATTTATACCTGTGATATGCCTTTGAGCAGTAATATCCTCACTTCTACATTTGCCGATGATACAGCCTGCCTTAGTATGCATGAAAACCCTCACGAGGCTACCCGTTATCTCCAGGAACATATTAACCTGTTGGAACCATGGTTGAACTTATGGAGAATAAAAGTAAATGAACAAAAGTGTGTTTATGTAACATTTACCCTTCGAAGAGACACTTGTTCCCCTATTCGAATCAACAATCAAGTTGTTCCTCATCATTCACAGGTGAAATACCTTGGTATACACCTTGATTCTAAGCTAACACAAATAAAACTTAAATTAACTCAGATACATTGGCTGATTGGTAGAAATTCAACCCTCAGTCTAGATTGTAAACTTTTAATATACAAGTCGCTTTGGAAACGCATATGGTGTTACGGAATTCAGCTATGGGGCATTGCTTCAGCTTCCAATGTAGAGAGAATCTAACGAATGCAAAACAAAATTTTAATGTTAATAACATCGGATCCATGGTACATGAAAAATTCAATTTTACGTCGTGATTTAAATATTCCGCTTGTGACTGCTGAAATTGCAAAATATGCTGGCAAATATTTAACAAAACTCGAGTCCCATCCTAATCCCCTTGCTCGTAATACCTTGAACTTTACTGGATACATCCGTTTTAAAAATAGGGACACTGCGGGTTTAATACGCAACACCCCAGATGAAACTTTTTGAAAATATTTTTGTGCTTAACACGACATTTACGTATTTTTAATTACTATCACTAAGTTTATGTCCGACACTGGTTGGACCTAATTATTATATGTATCTATATTTAAGATTTGAATACTTATTGTTAGTTCAGTTTTGAAGATACAATAAATAAAAAGTAGTGGAAAAAATAAATGTAAACTCCTTAATTAAATTAAGTAGAAGATATGATCTCGATATATTCTTAAGAAAACACAACCCCGACATTGCAATACTCAATGAAACCAAACTTAATTTTCGGCACAAGCCAAAATTTAAAAACTATTCATTCATACGGAATGATAGAAAAAATGCAAAAATGGGCGGAGGAACAGCAATTCTAGTTAAAATTGGAATAAAATTCAGTCACTATAGCAATATGATAATTAATTCATTTAAATATTTAGAATTATCTATTATAAAAATACCATTGCTCTCTAACAAAATGCTTCTTGTAATTTCTGCTTATTTTTGTTTATTTATTTATTTGTTATCTAGCACAACAAGATGAAGACATCTTATAAATGACAGTGCTACTGATCTATTATTAACATGTATTTAATTAGATAATATTAGAATAAGACAAAACAAATATTATCCTTCGGGAAATAACTGTAACTTTTTTAAGTCTTGAAAATCCACAAATTTTAAAAATTTCATATGAAAACGAAGCTTTAATTATAGGTTAGGTTAGGTTAGGTTGAATGGAGGGGTGTGATAGCCCATGTCATACGACATACGCTTAAGCCAGTGAAACTTTGTTGTGCGCTCTCTTGTGTTTAACCATAACATATTAGCTTTAATTATAAATGCAGAAATAGATTCCCAAGATCTGGAAAGAGAAGATAATACCAACAATTATCTCATTAATGATCATACTCAAAAACTGAATGTAATTGAATCCTACTTAGAATCAGTTCACTCTCATAAGGAAATTGATCCAGATAATTATTTGCATGTGGAAGTAAATCGTTGCTTCACTGAATTTTTAGAAGAAAAAAATCAGTATGAATACAACAACTCAACTAAAACAACATTTTCTAATTCAAAAAGGGCAAATGACTTGAATGAGACCCAATTAGATAATACATTCATGCAAAAGGACGCAATTACATGCATTTTTAAAAATTTAAAACCAAAACTGTCAGCAGGTGTCGATAATGTACCGAACATAGTTTTACGAAACTTGCCAAATGACATAATAGATAAATATTGTTTAATTTTTAATAACATCATCAACAACAGTTACTTTCCTCATGCTTGGAAATTAGCCAAAGTTATCGTGTTGCCTAAAAAGGATAAGGACACTACTAACCCAAAGAATATACGGCCAATTAGCTTATTACCAAACATATGTAAGTAAGGTTTTCGAAGCATGTGTAAACAATATGATTGTCAGGTTTTGCCATGAAAATACGATTATTAATGATAGACAATTTGGTTTCAAGTACAAACATTCGACAATCCATGCAATTAGTTTGCTCGTTTCAGACATCCAGTGGAGTCTATCCAAATATATACTGGAGCGTGTTTAATAGACTTTGAAAAAGCTTTTGACAATATATGGATACCTGGAATAATATACAAATTAATAAAGTTTAAATTCCCATTGCATCTTATTTTCCTTTTACGCAATATGTTGAACAATAGAACCTTTTTCATATCTAATAACGAGAATAGTAGCACAAAAAAATTTACAATAGTCAATGGCTTACAGCAAGGTACTGTGAATTCCCCTATACTGTTTAACTTATACATATATGAACTTTTAAACCAAATAGAAAATATAGCATTTGCAGATGATATTACTATATATCATACTGAAAAAAAAATCGAGAAAATTAATATTGTTTTGCAAGAAAAATTCTTAGCAATTGAGAAATACTCAATAGATTGGCATTATTTCAACAAATGCGAAAGTATTCTTTTTCAGTTAATAAATGCAATAGCGATTTGAGGAATAATTGGAAGTCCTTCGGTATAAAATCAAATAACAACACAAATATTCCTATCAAAAATACGGTTAAACTGTTAGGAATACATTTAGACAAATTTTTGTATTTCAACAATCACATATCTCAACAAGTTATAAAAGCAAGAAATTCATTTTTCGTTACTAAAAAATTATACTTAATATTGAAGTTTATTATTCGGGAGAATATCCCGACTAATCGTTAGAAACAATTAGTTTTTTTTGCAAAATGCATTGAAAAATGTTTGTTGTGGCTTTAGCTCTTCATATGCCGACATTTCATTGGTTGCTAAAACCAAATCGTCAGTGAAGTTTAAGCAGTTTGATAACATTCAACCTCGTATGTTTATGCCACATAAAACAAATACAATATGAGAATTTCAATATTGCATATGAATTACAACAAATACATAATCATAGTAGGCTTAGAATGTTTTTATACAAACAATACAACAAACAATTATACTCAACGTGAGTCTATTTCATTTTTCTCTCAACACCCATACAATTAAACGCCCGTTGGTCAACTGCTTAAACTTCACTGACGATTTGGTTTTAGCAACCAATGAAATGTCGGCATATGAAGAGCTAAAGCCACAACAAACATTTTTCAATGCATTTAACTAAAAAATTATTTTACTCTAAACACCTACAAACTAAAGTTAAAATTACCATGTAAAAATCATTAGTCAAATATGGTTTAATATATCACCGTCTTATATGGAAAAAATAAGAGTATTTGAAAGAAAATGCCTAAGATGCTGTACTGAAGTATACAGATCATCAAGTAGTGACTTTAAAAAATATATATCAAATAAAATATTGTATAACAAAGCTAAAACCAATAAAATAGACAACTTCATTATACATGTTACAAGAAATCATATTCTAAACAGCGTAAAGACTCACCAAAAATAACCTTATAATGGCTCCTTACTACGTTTCAGATGAGTTTATATGAAAAATATTACCAAACGGATATATTCCACCCGAACCTTTCCTTTATCTTGATAAAAATGGCTGTATCCAAAACTATGACGGCATTCCTACAATTTATCACATTTATAGACGAGCTAATAACAAAGCTATAAGTAGTAATGCGCTTACACCAGACAATTGTCATTTTGATACAAGTATTTATATATTAGGTAAGAATATTAAACCAAATTTAAATACTCAAAAATACTAGGTTAGGTTAGGTTAGGTTGACTGGGGGGGGGGGGGGGGTGTGATAGCCCATGTCATACGACATACACTTAAGCCAGTGAAGGCTTGTTGTGCGCTCCCTTTATTTATCAAACACAAACTGCCAGAGTTCTGCGGCAGGATTCGAAACTGGGACCTCCGTACTACGAGTCTAGTACACTACATACTAGTCTACGAAGGTGGATCACCTAAGTATTACATTTTGTTTTTAATCCTTGACCTTTTTATATTTCTTAATACGGATGTAAGTTTTTTTTCTAATTTTTTTATTACAAATAAAATGTATCTATATATACATATATATATATATATATATATATATATATATATATATATATATATATATATATATATATATATATATATATATATATATATATATATATATATGTATATATATCTGAATTTATCGTATATTATATGAAGTTAGAAATAATGAAATAATTTATATATATCATACTTGAGAGCTCGTAATGCTGAGACTTTGTGTATAGATTAAGTTATATTTCAAACTATTTGTTTATTTTGTAGTTAGGATAATATGGATTTTTCAATAAATACACATTAAAAAAAAATCATCTTTGCTAAATTCACTTTATTATTCCTTATTATTCAAATTTTATATTACTTAGTGAGAGTTAATGATCTATTTATGTAATAGGTTTAAAACATCTGGAAGCGGGGGCAATTTGAGACTGGGCATTCCTTTCTGCTACTACGCTTTGCCTTGAAGTCCCAGAATATAGTCTCGTGACCTGACTTGCCGGAACGTCTGCTTGAGAACGCGAAGCAGTCACCATCGCTTTCATATGCCTCTTAAGCCTTCTCCTAATTCGAGAGGCAGCGAACGCAGTCCCGTTGCTATTAGTATATGAGTTGGCTTGAGTTATCGCGACCTTCGTATTAGGAACTTCTCCTGCTTCCCATAGTCCTTTGAAATTCAGCGCTCACACGAAATTCGTTGCATTGTCACTGAATACTTTTTCGGGAAGACCTCTCCTGATAGTGAAGCTTTTAAAAGAGAGAGAAAAGAAATCAGTGGAGAGATCCCACACTAATTCTAAATGTACTGCTTTAAAAGTGATACACACAAAATTTTCATTTTCACCGGTGGTCTTCCACGAATACGTAGTGAGACGTTAATAGGACAACAAAAGTATATGTCGACTATTAAGATTGGTCCAGTAGCTATAACTCTATTAGTGGGTAAATTTCCCATTATTGGGGACATATGCTTAGGCTAATAACGGAAGCAATGTACACTTTTATGGACTATTCTACTGCATTCTCAGCGAGGAACTTGAAAAAAGGAGGTAAATTGAATTTGAATGGCAGTCGGTTTAAAAATCGTGTATTAATTTGACTGTTACGTCGAGGGTTAACTCACCCAACTTATTTTAAAATTTTGGGTATTGATTTTAATTAAAAATTTGCAATCTGGTTGTGACCCACTCATGCACAAACTACAAAAGATTGATTTGTTAATTGGGGTAGAAGTTTTCTTTGACTTAATGTGTCTGGCACGTGCCTTTCTTTAGAAAAATTCGCTTGGTTGGATTGTTGCTGGAAAATAGAATCAGTCAAAAGGCCCGAGTAATGGTTTTCGACTTCAAAAGAAAACAAGAGCAATATTGATTCAATTGTCAGAAAATTCTTTGAGTTTGAAGAATTTCCAAATGAATTAGTAAAATTATATAGTGAAGACCAGCAACAATGCATTGCAATGTGAGAATAAATTTAGAAATTCAATAAGACGTTTGATGTCAGGGCGACTCGAAGTCTCAATACTTTCAAATCTGATACAAAATTGTTCGGTTTAAATTGCCAAAAGACGTTTTCTATCTTCGGATCGAAAACTTCTCAAAGACGATGTAATAAGACAAATGTATCATGATTTTAAAAAAGAATCACGTGTCACTTCAGGACAAAATTACAGATTTTCCTCAATGTTTCATTCCACATCAGTGTGTTTCGACCTCAGAGTACAACTACTTAATTTTCGAGCAGTTTTTGATGCTTCGTGAAGTCCTTCTTCGCAAGTATCACTTAACAATGTATTAATGATTGGTCCCACAGTTCAAGAAGAATTATACGCTACATTGATCCGTTTTGGATTCCATAAATACGCAGTCACTGCGGGTATTGAAAATATGTACCGTCAGGTCTCGATTGATGAGGAAGATAGAAAATACTAATTAATCCTTTGGAGGGAAAATTAATCTGATATTTAAGGGTGTTCCACTTGGACACGGTGACTTACAGTACAGCCTTTCCGTCATTTTTAGCCATAAGTTTTGTAAAAAGAGACCTTACCTATTGGTTAGAAGTTTATTCGCAGTGATTTTTGTGTCGATGATTCACTTACAGAAACTGAAATTTACCAGGATCTAATTGGAATTCGTAATCAGGCTACTGAAATTCTAAGTTCATCTGGTTTTAACTTCACTAAGTAATTTTCAAATTATTTTGATTTCATAAGTACATTAAAAAAGAAAAAAATTGTTACATAGCGATTCAGATACTACTAAAGCTCTAGACATACTTTGGATTCCGGGGAATGATACATTTAAGTTTCATTTGGAAGATGATTTTCAAGAATTGAAAGCTATAAAAAGGAATCTATTTTAAATTTTTGCTGATTATTAGTAATTAAATCTAAAATATTATTGCAAGAACTATGGATGCAAAAGCTTGATTTTATAGACAAATTTCAACACAACGCATACATTCATACTTATATATGTACATACATATACACACATTGATTTTCAGTACTTAACAGCTACTACTTTATTTAATTTAATACCACTGTACTATGCTCAAAAGCAATAGTAACCATTTAATACACTTTACACGATCACTCACTAATTAGTTACTCAACACTGACTGTCTGCTGACTGAACCACTGAACAATGATGTGCGCAGCTATATACTCTTAACGATCATTTCTAGAACAATCATAATGTTTGTAGAAGCTGGGCACATCATCGTTTTAAAATGTCTACATGTGTTATTTAACTCTTATGAACTAATGTTCATTTAAGGTACAGAAGGAGGAATTAAATTGGTTCCTTTGTGTTTGATAAAATCTATCATTGCATCAATGTCAATTTCCTTTTGATATCACTTGATTTTTAACAATGTCATGCCATGTAGTTATCTGTTAGCTTGTTTCTAAACTTGATGAAAATGCAGATTCGCAGATATATGTGGTGCCAAACATTGAAAAAATATTTAGTATTAAATCTCTAAGAATCGGGTAAACATTTTTCCAAAAGTTTATACCCATTTCGCTTGAAATAAATAAGTCTTGCCGCATCAATATCAATTCATTTTCTATATTGTTTGGAAGACTTTCTAACGAACACGTCATTGGATTATTAAATATGTTTATAATCCATTGTAAGCTCAAGAAGTCTTTAAATCTACTTTGGAAGTTCTCGAAAAGAAAATTGACTTCCTCTTTTATAACATGAAGTTTTTCTACATTTGGAAGTTGTGTAGCAGATAGCTTTTCTTTTTCTATCACAGAGAAAACATGTTTGTTAAAAGCATTATAAATAGCTTAAACGGTAACATTTCCATAAAAGGACTCGACTTTTAATATCTCTTCAAATGAGTTAAAAAAATTATCAACCGTTCTTATGGAAATAATCATTTGGCTAGTATCAGATATGTCAACACTTTCATCAAAACATACGGACAAATATCTGGCATTTTTAATCCATTATTTTGTCTCCCATTTTATAAATAGTCCTATATCTTCCGTCCGGCGTGCTATTGTTGCAGGAGATAACGGCATTTCATTTATAATATTCGCCATATCTTGTCCTCCTTCCCCAAATAAATGCATTATTGACAAACATATGTAAGTCTTTGAAAAATATTCCATCTTCAAAAGGCCTACCTTTCTTAGCTAAAGCTAAACTAATAATATATGTAGCCTTAATTTGACTATCAGTGATACAACCATTCGCATATCTACTTTTAACATAAAGATTTTTGTGCCGAAAATCTTCTTCTAGTTTATTTATTAATTGATTTCTTTCATTTCCAGTAACAGAATGCAATTCAGAATGCTTTCTATCATAATGTCGCTTAAGATGAGATGCAAACATATTGTTTATTACCTGATTACATACAAGGCACTCTGCTTCCTTCAATGTGTTCAAAGAAAACAAAAAAAGATTGTCCCACTCAACGTCCCACATTTTTATTAAAAATTTTGTTTTAAAATGCTGTAAAAAAGTACATATAAGTTAAGAATTTTCGAAACATAAATATGCATAAATTTATATACTTATAGCATTTTCAGTTTAAATTAAACCTTTTTCACATTAAACGAAACCGTTTTCAAATTAAACGAAACCTTTTCCAAATTAAACGAAACTTTTTTCCAGTTAAATGAAACCTTTTTCAAATTAAGTAAAACATTTTTCAAATTAAATTAAACATTTTTTTAATTTTGTATAAAAATTTTTGCTTTGCATTATTTTGTGAGCCATTACTGTGAATTCGCTCTGGAAGAAATTGAGACAATTGTGGAAAGTGAACCGGGAATAACTCTGAAAAATATTCCCAGAAAACTATTTGAACAATTCAATGTGGAGTTAGCTCTATCTACAATTTTCAATGCCCTGAAAGAACTCAAGATGACGCTGAAAATAGCTTCCATCGAAATGGACCGTATGAATAGTGTAACGACTATTGCAAACCGTCGACAGTATGCCTCAGAATTTCCAATTTGGTCTCCGCAACAAAATGAAAAAATGATTTTTATAGATGAGGGCGGGATTAAATTACACTTACGGCGTTCACAAGCACGTGCCAAAGTAGGTGAGAGAGATCATGTTGTTGTGCCAACCGTAAGGGGAAGGACGTGACAATAATTGCTGCGATGAATAATGCTGGCGTTGTTCACCAAAAAGTTATTGCTCTTTACACTGTGAATTCGGCCCGTTTCCAAGTATTTCTACGGGAGCACTTAGATAAAATTGAATGTAGCTCAGAGTTAGATAACCCTTTTTTAATTATGGATAATGCCAGAATACATAAATCCCAAGAAATACTACATATGGTGGACAATAGTGGATGTATATTGAACCCTATGCTGAACCCGATAGAGAAAGCATTTTCTAAGGTAAAATTCCATGCCCGATCATTATTAAGTGATATAACCACTGAACGGAACATACTTAGTATAATTGATGAAAGTATCGCAAAATTAGCCAAAATGATTGTGCGAACTATGTTACGGACATGATAATCCAAATTCCTAAAGCGGCCAGTGGACAATCTCTTTATTAACTTTAATATGGAAAAGGTTTAATTCAAAATGAAAATACTATATATGTATGTATATTATATGATTTTATTTTTTTACTATGTATTATGTTTTTTTTTTTTTTTTGTTTAATTTAATTTGATAAATGTTGTACTTTATTTGAATAATATTCCGTTTAACTTGAAAAAGGTTTCGTATAATTTGAAAAATGTTTCGCTTAATATGAAAAAGGTTTCGTTTAATTTGAAAAAGGTTTCGTTTAATGTGAAAAAGGTTTTTTAATTTAAACTGAAAATGCAATAGCTTATTTTCAATTTTTCAGTGTGTCAAAAAATATTTTAATTCTCTTTAATGCTAGCTTTAATGTCGACGTCGTCGACGGCGTCAAATGTCAAAAAAAAGTTGAATCGTATGAAATTGTATGAGAGCAGTTAATTTCAACGACGTAAGAAATTTGACGGCGAAAAAGTTCAATCTGTTTCAACTTTTTCCGCTAGAGAGGTGAAAAAGCCTGAGAGTGGAAAATCTGAGAGATAAGTATATGCGGGAGAAAAAGTCAAAAGAAAGCAGCTGTATATTCAATGCAGTAGTACACAGATGTGTTAACGTCGTCTACGACAATTTCGGCATAATGCTATAGTTAATGTCGACGTCGTTGACGGCGTCTTAATGCCGAAATTGTGATGTTCGGCGCAAAATTCCATTTTGCTGTTAATGTAAACGTCGTCGATGACGTTAACACATCTGTGTACTACTGCATTGAATATACAGCTGTTCTCTTTTGACTTTTTCTCCTGCATATACTTATCTCTCAGCTTTTCCACTCTCAGGCTTTTTCACCTCTCAACGCCGAAAAAGTTGAAACAGATTGAACTTTTTCGGCGTCAAGTTTCTGGGATTAACTGCTCTCATACAATTTCATACGATTCAACTTTTTTTGACATTTGACGCCGTCGACGACGTCGACATTAAAGGTGAATTCACCCATTCGTTCTAAACGTTCCGAACGATTTTTTTTTATATCTAGCTTGACGTCTCTATTTTGAGAAAGAGAGTAAATTTAATACGGAACAACAACAAAAATTTCGTAAAGAACGAATGGGTGAATTCACCTTAACGCTAGCATAAAAGATTTAAAACAGTTTAAGTTTTTGAGAGGAAAATAAACAAAAATATATTTTCAGGAATTATAAAAGCAATATCACTAAATACAGTACAAGACGTAAAATAAAATATAATGTAATAAAGATTAACAATACAGGTAATTTTGGTACATTTTGAGAAGCTGTTTTTTTTAGAATTTTTTTTAATTTGAGCAATCCTGGTTGTAATATTCACGAAGAGAATAAATAAAAACCCGAACATTTTCGTTAGCTGGGTAATATGAATGACGACCACTGTTCTAGAGTATATAATAATAATTCAGTATCTTCTAGAATAATTATAATAGGACTGTTCACAACCAAATTCGTAAGAATATATATACATATATATATATATATATATATATATATATATATATATATATATATATATATATATATATCTATATATATATATATATATATATATATATATATATATATATATATATATATATATATATATATATATACTATTACAAAACTCTTACCAGGACTTTTTCTAAGTTGACAGAATCCGGATTTCTCTTGAAACGTTTAAAAGTCTTCTTCTTTCCTTAATTAAAGACTCTATATTGTCATTCCACCATGGAACTGCTCTTTTTTTAATATGTTGGTCTTATAGGATAGCAATTGTGAGCAGCATTGAAAATTGTTTCTGTTACATAAGCTTCAGCCTCGTCGATACTACTAAAGTTTTCTAAAGGCACTGTGAAATTGCAAATAAAACTTTCCCATTTAGCTCGTTTCATATTCCAACTAGATCTGCATTCAAAACCATTTGTAAGTCTATTTATAGTTATAATTATTGGGTAATTATCGCTGCTATGGAGATCATCATTGACACTCCATTTAAAATAATGTTCAATATTTGGAGAAATTAAAGAAAGTCTATATTGCTGAAGGATCCATGTGCAAAACTGAAATGAGTATTACAATCTATATTATTTAAAATATTAAGATCATTATCATCAATAAAGCTTTCAATAGTCCTTCCTCTTGAGTCCATTTTCGAAGAACCGCATATCATATTATCAGCATTAAAGTCACCAAACATGAGATAAGGAAAGTATTGCGTATTGAATCAATAAAGTCTCGTTTTCAATATATAAAATGTAATCTTTATTGAATATTAAATTGTTGTTCTTCTCTCAATGTTCATTATATGACTAAAAAAATCAAGATAAAAGTGAAACAAAGTAAGGAAAGGAAAATAGTGTTGCCATATCAATCATTTAGATGTCTGTCCAACAATACATATACAACATTTCTTCCCCTCCATCTTCGCCCTCTACTGCGAGTAGATAAGTCGTCTTTTCCCGACCCTCATACCTCTACGTAAGGGAACCGTCACCACTTGCTCTGGAGAAGGTTTGGGATCTGTTGCTTCTGATTGGTGTTATGAGGGATCGCGTGTGATCGCTGGACTAGTTTTATGATCCAAAAACTGAGGACTACGTTCCTCTGCAGTGGCACTATCACGTCTTCCCCTCTCCGATGAATTTGAACTAACCGGTGGTGGCGTGAAATATAGCAAGTTGCTTCCTGAAACTTCGCTCTTTTTCCCTGGGGACATCTGGATGCTACGGGATCTTATCGGCTCGTAACCACTAGCTCCTACAATTGAATTGATGCCTTACAATCGTCCGCTTCCATTGGCTACATGTGACTTCTTTATTTGGTCAATGTGACGTTTAAAAGTTTTGCCCCCATAGTCTATTTCGTAATGTAAATCGCCTAATCGCGCTGATATAGTACCGAATAACCACTTGCGCATTCGGGGGTTACCTGACAGAAATTGTACTCTTGTACCCTTTTCCAGATTTCGATACGTTGGTGAAAACTTCATATATTGTTTCTCCATAACTGAGGTTGGGATGTCCAAAAACAATTGTGCTGGTGTTTGGCCAGTTGTTGCGTGCGGAGCTTTCCTATACTGTCTGAGGAACTCATTCAAATTCTCTTGAAGTGTGCGTTTGGTGTTGCCCATAGTTTTAAGTGCGTCTTTTATGGTTTGTACATACCTCTCTACTTGTCCGTTACTTGATGGGTGATAGGGCGCTGTTCGTTTATGGTACTTAACTCCAGTCATTTCCAGGTAACTTTTGAACTCACTCGATGTGAAATATGTCCCATTGTCTGAAACTAGAGTGAGAGAAACCCCGTACGCACCAAATAATTCATCAAGGGCACTTATCGTTGTGGCGGTAGAAACACCATTAGTAATTTTTACTTCAACCCATTTACTGAAAGCATCAGCTACAATTAGTAGCATTACGCCCATAAAAGACACCGCGTAGTCAACGTGGATGTGATCCCAGGGTCCTTTCGGGTACTCCCAGTGGTGTTGTGGAAATTTTACCGGTTTATGCGCATTTTGAGCGCAATCAGAACATCTTGGTGCTATCTCCTCTATGTCGGAGTCAATCCCAGGCCAATACACGAATGATCTTGCCAGTCCTTTCATTTCACCCATTCCCAAGTGTGCAGTATGCAAATCTTCTAATATTCGTCGGAGTAGATGTTCAGGTATCACTACTCTGTGCTCTGTACTCTGTAATGCAGCCTTCCCTTCCATCAACAAATGTAGAATGTTACCTAAATAGTGATCCTTAGACGTTTCGCGGGCAATTAATTCTCTCCTCACTGGTAGTTGTTTAATCTGGCCAATTATAAATTATCGAACCCATCGTGCCCTGAATTGCAAGATGAGATTATTTCCTCATGCCTTATCTGGTTTATTGAAGTTGCACTGACTGCCCGGGAGCAATTGTCTGCATTAATATTGGCTTTTGTGTTTTTAAACTCGACTTCAAAATCAAAATTTGAAAGAAAGTCAGCATAGTTCGCCATTCTGCTGATGCAGAGGACTGGCAGTGACTTATGCGGATGCAAAATTTGCGATAATGGCTTGTGGTCAGTGACCAATGTCCAATGACGAGCATATAGATATGAGAAAAATCTGTGGACCGCCCACACAACTGCCAACGCCTCTTTATACATTTGGGGATACTTTTGTCTTGTAGGGGTGAGGGTTCGACTCGCATATGCTATGGGCCTCTCCAGCTTGTTACCCACTCGGTGCGATAGCACGGCTCCAAGGCCTGTCTTGCTGGCATCTGTGGCAAGAATAAGTGGTAGACTGGGATCATATGGCATCAGTACTTGGGGCGACGTTAGAGCTTTCTTTATGTCTTAATAGGCCCTCTCAGCATCCTCCGTCCAGTTGAACTTCCCATCCTTAATGACATTGCGGAGCGGCCGATCTCTAGTGGATAAATTAGGGATAAATGCGCTGTAATACGTGGCTTTGCCCAAAAACAATTGAAGCTCATCTACATACATTAGATGGCTTGGCTGCATCTCTAACGGCTGTGATGTGTTTATCTGATTTATGAATGCCATTCGCGTCGATTTTGTGCTCCAAAAACTCAACAGCTGACGCCCCAAATACACATTTCCTTCGATTGAGGCGAAGACCCTGTTTGCGCAAACGCTCCAAAGTATTTTGAAGCGTGATCAACATGTTGTTAAAATCAGTTGAAAATATTAACAAGTCATCGAAAAAATTGCATCCATTTGTTATACCATGTAATACCGTAACCATACGTCGTTGCCAAATTGCGGGAATGTTCGCCGCTGTATAAACTGCTCGTGTCGGGCGAATAAGGCCATGTGTTGGTGAGTTAAGTGTCAGGGCCTCACTAAATTCATCGTCAACAGGCAGGTGGGAATATTCATCCGTAATGTCCAGGTGGCAGAATATTTTTGCACCCTTCATTTTGTTAAACAAATGTTCAGCACGCGGAATCGGGTGTTCAACAACAAACATTCTAGGATTTAGTGTGGGTATAGTTTCCAGTAATTCTAATTTTACCGTTGCTTTCAGTGACTACATGCGTAGTGGATGCCCACTCAGAGAAATCAACGCGCTTATTGAACCCTGATGCTATCTTTAAATCTATCTCAGCGGCATAAGCTTCACGTAATGCAAGAGGTATTTCGCGCGCCTTTAAAAAGATCGGTTTAGTGTCCGGTTTAAATTGACATTTGATAGGAGGCCCGATCAGTTTGCCGGCTGTATCGCTAAAAACGTCATCATATGTATTTAAAATCTGTTGAAGGGACTCATTCTGATTTGGTGACAAATGTGGAGTGGCCAGCTCAATTGTATTTACCCCTGTCTGAGTTCGAAATAATTTTTCTGAAATCAATTTCATCAACAAAATGAGAAATCCACTCCCTTCCGAACAAGGAGTCAAATGGACCATCCACAACATACACATTAAGTCTCCGAACTGTTGAGCCAACCTTAACTTTCACCACTGCGCGGCCCAAACATTTTATTTTGTGACCTGTGTAGCTACAAAATTGCCTCTCCGTCTTGTGCAGCCGGCCCATATGCTTTATTTGTTTAAATGTGGCCCTTCCTATCATACCACATGGTGCCCCAGTGTCCAGCTCCATTCTGATAGCGATATCATTTATTTTCGTGTTTATCATTTGCTTACCTGGGCTTACAGCATTTACCCTGTGAATGCATTCCACATCGTCCACTTCACTTGCCGGCTCTTCTTCAACAAGTTGTGATGTCTTTGATTTGCAAACTTTAGCAAGGTGGCCCAATTTTCCGCAACTGATACATTTTACATTGCGAAATTTGCACAATTTCCGCTGATGCTGACCACCGCACCCATAACAAGTAGCGTCCAACTTCCCTCTTCTGTCGTTTCTGTATTCATTATGTTTATTGCCACGTCCTGCACCTGGACCATATTTCCGTACCTTGCTCCGTTGCGGAGACATACCCACTCTATAAGTTTCTAGCGTCTCGTTACCCGAGCTGATTAAAGACGCTTTCATTTCAGCTGTTGTCTGATGAGAAGATTCTAGCGCATGCGCTATCTCATAGGCCTCTTTAAACGTTGCCGGCTTCTTTGGAATTATATCGTCGCAAATGGATTGTGATTTCAGTCCCACAAGAAATAGTTCTATCAGCATCCTAACAAGGAACTCTGCATATTCGCAAAATGTCATTGCTTGCTTCAGCCGTAAAACAAAATTTGCCAATGCCTCGCTGTTTTCTTGCATGATCTGCCGAAATTTTATACTTTCGGCGTATTTATTTTTATCGGCATCGAAGTGTTGTATTAGCACTTTCTTCAATTCCGTGTATGTTACACATGCTGGAGTTTTGGGGCTTATAAGAATTTTCAGGGCGTTATTCGATTCTGGACCCATATGCACTCTCGCGTAGTCCGCATACTCTTCCTCAGGGATTCGACTATGTTTAAGCGCCCATTCAAAGCCTGTGAAGTAATCGCAAACTGTAGTAGCCTCTGTAGCTCTATACTCCGCCACCGAGAATGGTGGAACTTTAGAAGTCGTAGTATTATTCTGCTGTTGTTGTTGTTGTGGAACGTTGCTCAGTACAGCATGGGTAGCCTGTTCCACTGCCTGTCGAATGCCGTCTGCAATTCGCGGTTCGATTTGTTTGGGATCCATCGCCATTACTGTAATACGGCCTTTTGTATCCCACCGCTGTCACCACTTCTGACACCTATATTGCGTATTGAATCAATAAATTCTCGTTTTCAATATATAAAATATAATCTTTATTGAATATTAAATTTAGTTGTTCTTCTCTCAATGTTCATTATATGACTAAAAAAATCAAGATAAAAGTGAAACAAAGTAAGGAAAGGAAAATAGTGCTGCCATATCAATCATTTAGATGTCTGTCCAGCATTACATATACAACAGAAAGCTAAATTGGGAAACTAGATAATTTAGGTCTGTTTTTGAAAAATTTTCTGATTCCGGAAGATATATGGAGCACAGAATAAATTGAATTGGAATGTTTATTTTAATAGCAACAACTTGAAGATTTGATACAATAGGATTACCTCGGCATTAAATATGTTATTCAGATATATACAAACGCCACCGTGAGCAGTAGTAATATTTTTATAGTAACATGTAAAGTTGTTAATTTTTCTGTGGTAATTTTATTTAAATTCATCAAAATGGGATTCAATACCGTTACAATTCCATTGAATAATTTTAAATTTACTACTCATTATAAGTTGAAATACAGTCCATAATGTCATCAGTACTATTGTCATTATTGATTGATAAGCTCACTTTAGTTGAATTGTCTTTTTTCTTTTTTTCTGCATTTGTTATTTCCTTTTTTTCCCTTTTAGATACGTTTTTTGCTAATATATCAACTCTCGTACCATCGTTTTTTGTAAATTTTCTTACTTGAGAGACTAGTACATGAGATGTAGATGGTTGAGGATCTTCTACGTTTTCTACAGTCATATTTGCAGTTTTATTTTCTTTTTCCTGACAGTTGCATTGGCAGTTACAAGTCTTAGTAACATTAGCGTTTGTTGTTGGTAGTTGATTTTGCCTGTTGTATTCTCTACGCTCTTCTCTTAAAGTTTTTTTTAGTTATTTTTATTTTTTGGGATGCCGAATTCTTTTTGTCAAGAAAAACTGTTATGTTCTTGGTGACAATTAATACGTTTTGCTTGTCGATTACATTTTTCACGGTATCCTGTTTCATCAATTGAGGTATGTTCGATATTACTGCGATGTGGGCAAAGTTTCTCTTTGGAGGAGCAATCATCAGCCACGTGTCCAAATTGATAACAGTTAAAACATCGTAAAGGATTAGGAATGTATGGTTTTATATTGGGAGATATATAACCCAGGAATATTTTTTCAGGTAGATCGCTTACGTTGAACATTGCAATATAGAGTCCAAGATCATCTTTTGTGAGTATTCTGGTTATGGAGTCTCTTTTTTATATTTTTATTTTTATGACGTTCGGATTCTGCATAGTGATTTCATTCAGCAAATCATTATCCTGCATCCAACGTAGTTCATTGGAATAGAAAATTCCTTTAGATTTATTGAGAGTAGCATGTTCTTCAAATTTTACGAAAACATCCAAAGATAAAGAAATCATTTTTATAATTTTATTAGCTTGTTTACCATCAACACATTGAATAAGCAATTATCCACACTTAAGCTTTTTGCACAACTTTACTTTTCCACCAGCTGCATCAATAGAACGCTGGATAAGAAAAGGAGATACATTTCCAAGTCCTTCAGAGGCTTTTACTCCAATTCTCGATATTATCAAAAAAAATTTAATGTAAAGAGTTCGGGTTAAGAACCTCCTTGTCCCTATCAAATAAGAGACCTCCCATCTTGGGGGTACGCAAGGAAGTAACCAAGACACGTGTAGGATTATTATTGTTCTAAAGATTATACATAGTATATATTTTATTACTGACCTTCGTAGACTAGTAGGTAGTGTACTAGACTCGTAGTGCGAAGGTCCCAGGTTCGAATCCTGTCGCAGAACTCTGGCAGTTTGTGTCTGATAATTAAAGGGAGCGCACAGAAAGCCTTCACTGGCTTAAGTGTATGTCGTATGACATGGGCTATCACACCCCTCCAATCAACCTAACCTAACCATTTATTTTATTGCTCACGTTAAAACGATTGTTTATTTTTTTTTAAGTTTATGTATGTACATAAATATCAAACAAAAAACTTAATTTTCCTGTCATCAGAAAGAAATTTTATTAAAATTTCAATGCGCACTCGATGAAAGTTTATTCTCGACTCTTTTATGAACTTTATTGTGATTAATTAAAAAAAAAATAAATATCGTATTTTAAAGAATTTTTAAATCTTAAAAAATTTGTTAAAGTTTATTAATTAAAGTAAATTACCAGTTTTTTATACTTTAAATCAAGTTCCTTCTCGGGCACCGAAATGAATTTCGTAATTAAATTACATTAAAAAAAAACTTTAGCGAAATAAAACAGGTCCAATTTGGTCTATATATATATATATATTCATAAACTTTTCATTACTTTTTATGCAATTCATTTATATGTATATTCCATTTGAAATTCTGGTTAACTATTTCCATTGTAAGTTTCGTATGATGTAGACATTCATTGCTATGAAATTTAATTCATACATCTTCGTATGTAAAATGAGATGGTTTGATATGCTTCAGTTTGTTTTTTCGCATTTATAACTAGTCCATGGTCATGACACCTTTTCATTGCCATATCTAGTTGGTCTTGCAATATTATTGTGGCGTTGTGTAATTTTCTGTGGGCAATTACTATTGCATTATCATCTGCATACGCAAAAAACTTACCCGTTGTTAGCATGTTCATTAGTTCATTTGCGTATATTATGTACAGTACATGACCTAGTTTCGAGCCTTGTTGTACTCCATGGTCTACATTGGTTTCGAAACTTAGATTTCCACACACCTTGACATAGAATTTCCTGCACTTTAAATACATACATAAGTAGATGTCGAATAATTTTAAGCCACTTATATATATATAAGCAATGCTTTCTAGCATAGTTAGTAGATTTTTATGTGATAGATGTATCAAAAGCGTTGGAGAAAGCTATGAAGACAGTCACACAGTAGTGTTTTTGCTCAATTGCTCATTTATGAAATTTGCGAGACTACCAAGAATTTTATTGATTTTTTCCCCTTTTGGAACCCAAATTGATTGGTGTTGATGATTTTGTATTTTTCTGGTTTGCTAATCGTCTGTTTGGCAGAAAATCTCCACTGTCCTTCGCTTTTTATTCACTTAACAAGGCTTCGATACATTATTGGTTTATTGGTTTGGCTTAAAAAATATTTAAACGCAAGAATATACTGCGCTAAATTATGCAATGAATTCAGGATTGAGACTAAATTTACTTATGACGTTCCTCAAGGACATAAGCTAAGCCTAATATATTGCAAATCTCTGCAACAAACACAAAACCAAATCTTAAAAATACTTCTATTTACACTCACAACACAACAAAAAAAAACCAACAACAACTTAAATGCTAATAACAACATCAACATACAACAGTATACAGAATACAACAATGCCGTAAATAATACATACATATTTTAACAATATAAATCAATACTACCATACACATTTAGATAATATTAACATCAACATTAACAACATTCAAAACGTCTCACTATGAAAACGCCACCAGAACTAGACATAATACGAATACCAATACAAGTAACAACATCGCATATATCCTACATGTGCTCAGTTTATTAAAGCGTTTCACACCACACTCACAAAAAAGTCCTATAAGGATCAGGGTTTTCTTATTCCAGTCGTCCACGTATACCAGACTAGACGTCGAACAGAAGCAAGATACGAAGTGATACGGCAAAAATACCCTAATATTTGCAATGCGTTAAATCACCATTTATTTAATATTATGGATGCTATTAAAAGAAAATTTTTGCTAAGAAAACATTTCACAAATTCACAATGAAAATTTAAAGTGATAGTTATAAATTCATATCATGTGTTAATGTCAAAACCTTCTCCAAGCCGTTGCCATTAATTACAAAATTTGTCCCTTCATTTTACGTTCTGATAATCGCATATGGCTTGAGACTTGCGATTCCGATCTGAAACCTGCAAATGGCAATCGCTGTTTCAAATCGTAAATTTATACTGTAACGAACTGATGTGTTTTGTTTCAACTGAACTTTAGAGAGAAAATAAAATTATCCCCAATTTAAATGTATTATCTTTTCTTTTTGCTTGAATAAAAACTAGTAACATTTTTACACAAAGTTAAAATATGTAATTGAAAAAATTGCTTTGAGGTTTTGAACTGTGTGTCAATTGTTTATATACAATCACTGCTGCGAATAAGTATATATGAACAGCTGATTTACTTAATATACGGACATTTATGTTGGCAGTGCTGTTGAGCATGTGCTGAGTGATCAAAGTGAACAGTCAGTTATTTCTAGTTCTATATTCTCTTAACAAAGAATACTAACTATACGTAAAATTAATAATATCTCTATATTCCTATATTCTTTTTATAACAATTTGATTAAAACATTCTTTAAACTCGGGGTCTTATTTAGTGGTTAAGAATTTTATTTGAAATTATCGATATTTCGATGCTCATTGAGTATCATCTTCAGGAAAATTCTGATGAAACTCAATGAGTACCGAAATATCGATAATTTTAAATAAAATTGTTTAGCCACTAAATAAGACTTCGAGTGTAAAGAATATTTTAATCAAATTATACGTAAAATTTTGTTTGAATACAATTTAATAGATTTATGATGCAAAATTTTTAGCTGCAACGATCAATCAGTTGAAAGTAAATAAACAGAACATCAGTAGAAAACAAAGCAACACGTGTGGAATTTTTGTTAACAATTTCTTTACTTGCACTAAAGATCGTATGTGTGTTTTTTTCGCACAAAACTACGAAAAATATCAAATCGAAAGTAAAACGCCAGAATTTTAGAAAAAGTCTCTCGTTTTTGAAACAACATGAGATTTGTAAAATGCGCGTTTTTCATAACATGGGAGATAACGTTGTTATGTTTTTGAATTAATTCAAAATTATTTTCGTCACTGCTCGTATTATTATCTATAGTATAAATATATTCCCTCTGAAATTTTTAAATGAATATACTATATGTACATATAACAAAGTGAATATCGGCTGTTTAAGGTCAAGGCAGCAATAACCGATGGATGACATTATATAATTATGGCTATGACCATTTAGCGTGGCACGTCTAATCAGACCCCGATGTAATAAATGTAGGGTTGTGTATTTTGTTGTTAGAGTTAATTTAACGATATTTTTCACTTATTCTTTCGCAATACCATCTGAACCAAACCGTGAGTACCTTCATTAATTATAATGAAAGTGTAACATATTAATAAGCCGGGCGCACCAAAACTACAGTGTTTAAAGTTATTTAAGATAACAGCAACTTATATATGCATATATATATATATATATATATATATATATATATATATATATATATATATATATATATATATATATATATATATATATGTATATATATATATATATATATATATATATATATATATATATATATATATATATATATACATACATATATATATATATATATATATATATATATATATATATATATATATATATACATACTTTTTATCACCCTTATTCATAATTCCAAACTCTCCCTGTGTGTGTTTTTCTATCCTGTAGACGGGGCTGTTCATAAACACACATTAACAAACACATTAGGATTTAAATTAAATAATTGTATTTGAAAAAGTAGACAAGAAGTGCGTGTACACAAGAATTGCATGCAATAATTGCGTGAGGAGCACCAAGTGTTACGTTTCAAATAGCTTTTGTTACATAAACATTATTGGAGGTGATGATACAGCATCATCCACACCAAATAAGTTCAAATCGCATGCAATTATTAGGGCATAACTTTTCCCACCATTTCTGCTGCATGTACACTCAAAAAAATGTTACAGTAGGTGATTATAATTTATTTTAAATTTTAATGAGAATACGAGTGTAGTCATTTCAACAAAAAAAAAAAAAAAATACCAGTATAAATATGTTAAAAATCATATTTTCCATTATCATCCAAAGAGCGATTAAGATGTATGTGTTTTTGTTGATTACAAATATAAAAATATGATTGAGTTGTTTGGATTCTCATATACATATGTAGTTAGTATTTGTAGTATGTGGCATAAGTATACGATCTCGAATGCTTCTCAATCATGATTTGGATAAAAGGGTACTGATGATTTGGTTAGCGCCAATTTTTATTTCCCTTTCTCACCACTAGATTTTAAAGAAGGTACAACCTATTCCAATATGATTTAAAAAATGTGCCGTGGTCACATTCTACGTTTACGCGTGGAATACTCGCAAATAAATTTGCGTTTCACCATCTACACGTTCATACGTCACTTTAGATACGGAAAATGATATGGGATGATAAAAATTTAGTCAATGGAAAACATATGAGGAATCGCATAACAGAATTTGCCTTTTTGCATTTATTCAGAATATTGTTTCGTGTTATCTTTACATTAATTGGGTTGGTTATCTTTACATCTATTCAGGGTTGCCAGATTCAATATGAGCACTAACTTGACATTTAGTGCAAATGAGCTTGATTTTAAGAAGAGAACTTGACAAATTGAAATATTTGCTTAAAAACTAAAAATACGTAATATCAATTTTTTTTAATTTATTAAAAATTCTTTATTTATTAAAAACAGAAATAAAGGCTGTTTACTTACAAAAAAAAAACAAAAAACAAGAATAACATAAAAAGTTCAACAATTCAGTCATTTCTTTACAGGAAAATTACATAAAATTCATTCAGTTCGTTACTTATAAATGTACGTTTGTATATTTTTAACATACATAGGTGTATGCACAGTAAGCGCCAAAAAAATATCTTTTATGTTTTAAACAATAAAAAAGCAACAAAAATAGAAAGTTATTTCTTAATATTATTTAAAAGAAATAACAAAATTTATTTAGAAAATATAAAACTACTTTAAAAAACCTTTTATATTCTTTCCGTTCGAGTTCAATTCAATGAAAACTAAATTTGGAAAAAATGGACTTAGTTCGTACTAAGTACAGTGATGAGTCAAATTATGTGTGTTGGTACAGGGATAAAATTATATGTTGCCAACAATTAAACTTTACTGCCAAAAAAATAAATTTTTTAGATGTAACCAACTGCAAATTTTAATTTTGAAAATGTTCAATTTCAGCTTGACAAATATTGCTTGAGCTTGAAACTTGACATGCACTAAAATATCTTGACAATCAAGCTCATTCCCGGCCATCTGGCAAGCCTACATCTATTGCAAAAGTTGGTAAGACAATTTTCATAATTGTTCTCTTCTTTTCATTGAATATCTGATCTTAAAAAAATATGTAAAATGTGATTTTTTATTTGTTTCTTCTCCAAAACATATTCTTTCGACACATAATTTTCAAAATATTATATTCCCATTGACAGAGTTTTCGATCGTATTGAAAAAGATTCCGTAGAGCATGAAGAATATTGTCAAATTTATTCTCGCCATAGACGTATTTAAATTTTAGGAAGGGATTGGACCTTGCGGTAATGTACAAAGAAATTGGAATATAGAAGATATAAAACGATTAGTATTTAATAGACATGTTTTGATAAATCAGACGGCAAAGTGTCTGATTAAAACCTTTAACTTTTTTAAAGTTGAATTATATAAAGAGCAAAATAGTAGTTTGAGTTATTAATATGAGCTTGTTGCAAAGGAGTTATTTCTAATCAAAACGAACGTAACAAAAATAATAGGGACGAAGATGTTGAACAAGATATTGAGACTAAAATTTAAAAATTTAAATTTTATCAGTTAAATATGTCAAATTGATTTAATTCAAGCTTATAAAAGCTGAAAGAAAATACCAATTTAAAGAAATTTTAAACTTAATTGCATTGATGTTTTATTTAACTTAAGGCTAAAACTTATATAGTACAAATTAAAAAATAATCAAGATATTATGTACATACTTACATGTCAAAACGTTCGTATTTTAGGAGGAGGTACTTTTTTCAAATTGGGGTTCCTTTAATTTCATACATCCTTGACATTTGCTAAAACTTATTATGTTCTAGTACATCATTTTATAAGAAAGAAACTTGTCACATATTCAAATTTCAATCGGTTTAAAAATAATCCTCGAGTTTTCAACATGTTTTTCTGCAACTGCTCATATGTATGATCAATGAATATGCAAGCGATCGCTTTCAATTTTTATTTTAAACATATTTATTTTCACACATATGTATGTATATAACTATTTTTTTGACGCAGTTTTTTTTAAATAATTTATTTATGCCCTGCGATAACAAGTATTAAACAGCGACGAAAACACTGAGAACGGTAAGAAAAGTGGTAACGTCTTAAATCTTATTTGCAAATAGTGTCGATGATCAGCAACTGTCTTGTAGAGTTCGCTATTCGCAAAATACAAATTAATTCGTCCCTTCTGCGACAAATTTTTCAATTTGCAATACTTCGATTTCCGTATAAGTCGTACTTGCAGATGAAATAATCTTCTTGATCGTATCGTATACCCGATCTAATTAGGACTGCAGATCCACCATGAGGTTTTGAATTGCGATAGTATTTATCAGGTCGTAACTTTTAATGTTAAAAAATGACTTAAGGGGCTTTTGCACACTATGTATTCTACAGTGGCCTTGTCATATCTGTGCATATCTGTCAAAATTTACAGTTTATAGACGGTTTATAATTATGGCTTTGACAACAGCTGTCATTGTGGATATTTTTTTCGTGTGTGCTTTGAGTTTTTGCAAACAAAGTTTCCATAAATGGATTCAAAAAATAAAATAATTGCAATTTGCAACATTATTTCAGTACTCTGTCATAAAATTGACAAATAAAAAAATTAAGTAAGAGAAGTTAAGGAGAAAACGTGCTATATGGAATCAAAAATAGCTGCTGAGAGGCGAGAGTGAACTTAAATTCTCTTCAATGATTATGGACGAGCTGTACTTGGAAGATCGAAAGCGTTTTAAAATTTTTTAAGGCTGCAAATATTTTATTGTGTCATTAATTCATTTATTATATTTGTAAATTTATGCACAAGAATAAGTCTATGAGGGCAAGTTAGGTTCTTGCCCTCATAAATTAGTAACAATATCTTACAATATGCCATGGTAGGTATCAATTGAAAACTTCAATTGGTTTTCAATATCAAAAAGGTGCAGGACATTGCTGACAAAGTATAATTCATTAAAATAAAGAAAAAAAGAACTGTGAAAAATAAATCATTGCGAAGAGTGTCACACTCACTTGGTATGCGTCCCAAGAATCGTGAGCATGTACTTTAATAAAAAACGTACATCTTAAACATAATATCTACATTTAATTCGTGGACTCGATTTCTTACTTTTACAAAATCTTCTGAAAATGAGAATTCTTTGAACCAAAAGGTAGATGGAACATAAACTTCGTCAGCATTTGCTCCACTTCTCTTTTTTCTTCATTTTGGCAATTTCACGAGTGCATTGTCCACGAAAATGTCCCACTTTGCTTTATAATTATACATGTTATAAATTTAAATTAATAAATTGGAATCTAAAATGCATCTTATCCACAATCTAACACTACGGCGTTTATTTCTTTGGGTTCAATGGCTGGATGAGAAATTATAAATTGGCAGCCATTTCATTCAAAGCAGAATGCCGTGCATGTTTGTTGTTGCTTCTGCAACGTGAAAATAAAATTATTTTATTAATTTTTTTAATTTTTAATTTATTGATTATATTTTAAAGAGAACTGTAAAATGTTGTGTTTTTAACCACGTTGTCGCAAATTAAGAACTCAACTATTTCTCCAAACTTCCTTACATGCCTTTTATATACTTATACATATGCACATATGTATGTAAATACAGATGTGTGATTGTGTATTTTTTAAATTCAAGGTATTTTAGTCATACGTAACAAATGTTTTAAGTGCAAAGTAATAAATATGAATGTTGTTTGTTTAAATTTCGTTTTGGATTAAACAAGCATTCGTACTTCTACCACATCCCTATCATGTTAAGAACCCGCCTCTCTGGACCAATCAAACTGAAGGTATTACAAAATGTAACCATGAATGAACTAACAATAAGGATTCAAAATCTATAACTATGCAAAGAACTGCTCCATCTTGGAACAATAGACGTTTGGCTCTAGCTAAAAACAAAAAGAACAAATACTATAGTAAATACAAACAATCTGGTCCTCTGTTGACTACTTAAGGTAGTCTACCAGTCGCGCTTTTTACTCCTCGCTTAGTAAATCATGTTACACCAATTACATAAATACTATGAAATACAATTTTAATCATAATCCAAAATCGTTCCATAAATTTGTTATCTCTAAGAAAAAAGCAAATAACATCCTCAATACTCTGAAGTTTCATCAAACGGAACCCAAGGACGATCATATCATAAGCAATTTATTTGCTGATTTTTTCTTTACAACTTATTCAAATGCATCCTATGATGAGTCGTGTAATTATCCATTCCAAATACGCGCCAACCTATCAGTATCAATTCCATTTACTGATATTTCAACAATTTCTAAGGAACTAAAAAGTCTTAAGTTTTCGGTCAACTCTGGTCCTGATAAAATACCAAACAACATTTTAATCAATCTTTCGGAGTCTTTTGCTTTCCCTTTAGCACTTTTATTTAATGCCTCAATCAAATATGATACATTTCAGAGTGCCTGGAAGAACTCGTTTATTATTCCATTGTTTAAATCAGGAAATAAAGCTGATATTGCAAATTATCGTGCTATTGCAGAACTGAGTGTTATTCCAAAAGAAAAAAATTATAACCAAGAGTTTATGTTATCAAGTAGAAAATTTGATTTCCCAATACGAACAGGGGTTTAAAAAAGATGTTCCACAACTACAAATCTCCTTCATCTTACGACTGTTATTTATCGTGGATTTCTGCAACAAAAATAAACTGATGTAATATATACTGACTTCAGTAAGGCTTTTGATAGTGTTAATCATAAGCTTTTGATAACGAAACTACATTTACTGGGTTTTACGAATATTAGTACTAAATGGATTTATGGACAAATGGCTAATAAGATACAAAGAAACAAATAAAGTTACAAATGATTGCCTTGCTAGTTCGAATGAACCCCAACAAACTCATTCACAAGAAACACAATCTGAAAGACCCAGATCTCCTCCAGCCACCAGCGCTCTAAAAAGATACAAACATTTGAGACGATATGATGGGAAATACATTAAATTGGGCTTTAGTGTTCTTGTTGAAGAAGGTTGTGATGATCGCCCACAGTGTGTTGTTATATGCCACGAAGTTCTGTCCAATCAGTCTATGAAGCCGTCGTTATTAAAGCGGCATATAACAATAAAACATCAGAGTTTGGAAAATAAACCAAAAGATTTTTTTTGCAAAAACTAAGTGAAACATAAGTACGTCGTTTTATGGTTCTACTAAAATAGCAATAGAAGCTTCGTTTTTAGTGTCTTACCAGATTGTAAAACGATTAAGTGAAATAAAACAAAGCGAATACTTCGCTCTTCAAATGGATGAAAGCACTGATGTTGCAAATTGTGCACAATTAGTTGTGTATTCGATATATTTTTGTTTTCTTAGGAACTCAATACTAATTGTACAGCAATTGAAATATTTAAAAAATCAAAAAAAAATCACTTTGTTAAAGAAAATGATTTGGATTGGAAGCGCTGTGTAGGGTTATTACTGATGCTGCTCGGGCAATGACAGGTAAAATTAATTGGGTAATCACAAGAGTTAAAGTTGTTGCTCCAAATTGCAAATTTACTCATTGTGTCATACATCGGGAAGCTTTGGCTTCCAAAAGAATACCGAATGATCGCAAAGAAGTTCTTGATAGTACGGTAAAAATAGTAAATTTCAAGATCACTTAATTGTCGTTTGTTTAAAGAGTTGTGTTTCGAATAGTTCGTATACTATTCTTCTCATGAATACTGAGGTTAGATGACTATCAAGAGGAAAAATGCGTACTCGCTTGTAGAACTACGATCAGAAGTTCAAATATTTTTAACAGAAATGAATAATGAATTTTGCAATAAATTTTTAGATAAAATATGGGTAGCAAAGTTGTCATATTTAGCAGATATTTTCTCATGTTTAAATGAATTAAATCTAAGTTTACAAGCTTCATCAAATATTCTTTTTGAGGTAAATGGAAAAATAAAATGCATGACTAAAAAATTAAATTTAATTGCAAATACTGTTGAAAACAATAATTTTGAATCATTTCCAAAATTAGAACAATTTATGACTGAAAATGAAATTGAACCCACAAATGAGTTAAAAATCAATCATTGCAAAATCTAATAACAACCTTTAATGAATATTTCCCTGAAAGTCACGAAGAATATTTATGGATACATAATCCATTCTTGGAGGAACAACATTCAAAGTTGTGCATAAAAAATAAGGAATCATTAAAGGTGAATTCACCCATTCTTGGCGGTATATTAGAAGTTTGTTGTAATTACCTCGGCTACTTTTGAATGCTTAAGTAAACTCTTTAAAAATACAGTTGCAACTACGTACATATGGAATTTTTATCGTTATAATTTCGTTTTGTATATAGAAAATAAATGAGACAAGTATAAAATGTGGCCTTCCGATGAAGTTATAAGTCAGTCGGCGTGAAAACGGTCCAAAATTTATACGGCTGTAATTAATAAAGAGGAGGCTATGGTAACTTATGAAAATGTGGCAAGTACAAATGATAAAAGTTAAAGGGAGGATGCACATGCCTTTAACTTACGGCTGCCCTTAAACGTAGAATTAGCCAGCCGTAAATGTAGAAATGTAAATGTAGATGTATCAGCTGATTGTTTCTATTATACGAAAAGCAGTGCAAATGCTTACCCAATGAAATGTAGCCGTAACGTCTCAACCTGTTGAAAATAGAATTTCAACAAAAAATACAAAAGTAAACGAAAATGTGGCACAAAAACCCTTTTTTAGTAATTTTTTGGGTTTTTGATATTTTAAGCTTTTAAATTGTGAATCTTCTTTGAATATTTTTTTCCACAAATATTTATTTATTGTATCTTCAACACTGAACTAACAATAAGTCTTCAAATCTTAAATATAGATATAATAATTAGGGCCAACCAGTGTCGGACATAAACTTAGTGATAGTTATTAATAATACATAAATATCGTGTTAAGCACAAAAATATTTTTAAAACATTTCATCTGGAGTGTGGCGTATTAAAGCCGTAGTGTCCCTCTTTTTTGAGCGGGTGTGTCCAGTAAAGTTCAAGATATTACGAGCAAGGGGATTAGGATGGGACTCGAGTTTTGTTAAATATTTGCCTGCATATTTTGCAATTTCTGCGGTCACAATATGTTTCTGAAGATAACGGGAAGCCTCGTGAGGGTTTTCATGCATACTAAGGCAGGCTGTATCATCGGCAAATGTAGAAGTGAGGATATTACTGCTCAAAGGCATATCACAGGTATAAATCAAATACAAAAGTGGCCCCAGTATACTCCCCTGTGGCACACCGGATGAAATAGTTTCGGGCACACACATGAAGTCTTCTTCCACAACAGTGAACTTTCGGGCAAGAATGTAACTTTCCAAAAGATTTACAATGTTTATTAGTAAATATGTCTTCAGTTTTAAAATTAGGCCTTCATGCCACACTTTATCAAATGCCTGAGAAACATCAATAAAGATAGAAGAACAATACTTCTTTTCTTCAAATGTTCTTCTTATAAAATGAACCAATCTATGAGTTTGTTCAATGGTGCTATGCTGACTTCTAAAACCAAATTGATGGTCCGATATACACCCATTATTAGTTAGAATTGGGGACAATTTTGTCATGAGAAGCTTTTCGAAGAGCTTTGAAATTGTTGACAGTAAACTTATTGGCCTATATGACTCAGCCTTGGTAAGATCTTTGCCCGCCTTTGGAATCATTTTGACCATGGCAAATTTCCAGCTGTGTGGATAATACTCCAGTCGTAAAATGCCATTAAAAATAAATAACAGGATTCTAATAGCAATACGAAGCAAATTCATCAGCATCTTGTTACTAATTCCATCAATACCCGGGGCCTTTTTTGGGTTGGTTTCAGCAATTAGCTTTTGTACATCACGCATCTTAAAATTTAAGGGTCAAGGGGGTAGAGCAACTCGGCAAATCAACAGCACCAGTACATGTGTTTGGGGTAAATACGTATTTTAAATGCTCAGCAAATATGTTACCTTTTCCAGTGATGTTTCTTGCCCAACCTCCGGTAGAATTGCGCAGGGCTGGTTTAAACTCAATGGGTGTTTTAAGTTTTCTAGCAGCGCGCCACAAGGAGTAATTGGATGCTGCTGTGACATCGAGACCTTCAAGATAGTTTTTAAGAGATGCAGATTTTTCAGATGCAAGTAACTCTTGGAGTCGTTTAGTGTATTCTTTAAGTCTGATTTTATGTTGGGGTGATCTGTGCTGTTGCCATTCCCTTCTAGCTCTTCTTTTTTCACATACAAGACGTTCAATATCCACAGAATAAATTCTATTAAACCCAGTCTGCTGTGATGTACAGTCATATTTAGTTTAGTTCATTTTTTGTAATTATAATTTCCACTAAAATACGTCACACATTATTGTAAAAAACCAAAACAAATTCTTAAGATATCGTTTTGTATATTTTTAGACACACACAAAATATTATGACACATATGGTCAACACACACATTGTAACATTATTAACATTTCATTCATTTGCCTACGTCGAAGCGAAACATGAGTACCTTCAGTTTACTCCATATGCAGTTCATTGCCTGGGTACTTGACCGTACTTAAGGGGTATTCAATAGCAAGTCAAATTTCATTTCTATTCTTGATATGTCAAATATCATAAATAGGAGAAATGCATTTTTGTGTTAAATTGATGACTATGCTGAACACTGACTGATTAATCGATCGGTAAATGCAATTGTAACATAGGTGAACAGTCGAACACTGTGTTACATAGGTTAATATGAGTAAATGAATGAAATGCATGATATTTTAGATAAATGTAGATAATTGTAAAAAACACTATATAAACTCAAACTTTGTCAGAAATCAAACAGAATTAATTTAGAACTTCAACACTCTTCTTTAATTTTCAAAGGCATCTAATGTGCCTGAATGTCTATAGCATTTCGAGTGCTTAAATGAACGGCTAGTGGAAGCCCAGTACAAATCCACCTAGTGTTGTACACGGTTAGATCCAACACTTGCCAACAAAAAAAAATTAAAAAAGGTCTTCCTTCAAAACATTTTCCCTTTACCTGTATATGGCGATCCTGCCTGACTCAACTAGAATTTTCTGAGTAGCTGCTGTCTAACCTTTACACTACATGGAACCCGAATTCCATAGAATTTTTGAAAAGTTATATAGGGAGTTGCTTGCCTATGATCCCACAGAAGGACAACAGATCCAGGGTCCAGTATACGTTCCTACGCCGAAGAACCACGGTCCTCAACCTATAACGATTGAACAGTACAAGGCAAGAAATCCAAAAAAAGGAACAGCAAAAGTTGAAACTAAAAAACCACGTTCCAGAGGAGGAAAAAAAGTTAAGCTAAATAAGAAAATCAAAGAGCTTAAACGTCTAATTCCCTTGGCAGAAGGCGAATACAAACGAAAGTTATATGAGGAACTAAAGGACTTAACTAAAAATTAGTAATCCAAAGAAGAATCGTAAAAATAAGAATTCATTAAAAAATAATATTGTAAAAATTGACCAAATGGGATTGTGGAGTAAAATCGGAAATGCAATTCTGATTGCAATCGCAGGGTATGAAGTAGGTAGTAATACTAATAATACACAAAAATCTACAGATATTAAAACTAATGACGAAGAACTATGGCAAATAACAACAATTGTAATTGTCCTTGTTATAATAATTATATGCATCTTAAAACTAAACGCATATTATAAAAGCTATGTTAATAAGAAAATAAACAATAATGTTGTGTAAGGAAAAAATTATTTAAGTAATGTAAATAAAAATAGATATTAGATCAAATTATAAAAAAAAAAAAAAAAAAAATATTAAAATGATTTGTAAATGGGCCAATTGATAGAAAGTTTGAATAAAATTATCACCAATTTGAGAAAATCAGGTAGCAGAGGATACACTAAGAGAACATTAATTTTAAAATTAGAAGAAGTAGAACTAATTAAAAAACAATTTATAGAGTTTAGCACTGGTAGAGAAATACAAAAAGATTCCATTGAGAAATTTTACAAATACTATGAAAAAGCAAAGACATTGTTAGAACAAGGATTAGAAAAATTGGACACAGATTCAACTCATAACATGTCAGTTGCAGAAAAAGAAATTGAAAACTCAGAAAAAGAAATTGAAAAATTGGAAACAGATTCAACTCATAGCGTGTTAGATACAGAAATAGAAACTGAAAACTCTAACTTAACTACTAAAAATTCAAGTTCAAGTTCAAACTCTACAGTGAAAATGGCATCATTCAATTTAGAGCTATCACTAAAAAGTATACCAGAATTTTCTGGAAATTTTAAGGATTTAACATCATTTTTGAAAATAGTTGAAATAATTTACAATTCTTTAACACCTGACGCGAAAATTCTGCTCATAGATTTTGTCATTAATGTGAAATTAACACCAAGTGTTAGAACTGCTATAGGTACTAGCGAAATTAATGATTTCAATGGTCTTAAAAGTTCACTACAATCAAGATATAAGTCCACAAAAACAATAGCGCAAATCCAACTAACTTTGAGTAAATTCATGCAAAAGAACATGAAAATACAAAAATATAATGAAAAGCTTTTAGAAATGATTGCAGAACTGAATGAACTGCAAATAAATGAGATACCACAATGCAATACTACACAGAAAAACACGATTATTTCTCTTAATAACACTTATGCATTGAATATATTTAAAAATGGTCTTAATGCAGACATTAAGCCAACAATTTTTGCCTCTAAACCAAAAGACTTGAATGAAGCGGTACAACTAGCAATAGAACTAGAAAAAGACTTTGCCAGTAACGAAAATCAAGTATTATATTTTTCTAATAGACACAATTCAAATAAGCAGAATAATAATAACAATAGAAATAAATATAATAACAGAGACAACAATTCGAATCACAATAATAGAAATTCGAATCATAACAACAACAATAGGAATAATAATAATAATAACAGGAATAATAATTACCATAATAATAATAACAGAAATAACAACAACAATAGGAATAATAATAATAATAACAGGAATAATAATTACCACAATAATAATCGTTCCAACAATAGAGAAAACAACAATAATAATGGTAGACAAAACCAAAATAACAATGGTAATAACAACAATTATAATAACAATAATAATTATAATAATAATAGAAATAACGTACATGTTGTTCAGGAAAACTCCGAAGGCCCGGAGATGGACAATCAAACCTTAATCATTCATCCTCCGGAGCAAAATTAAATAAAATTTATTCCATTTCTAAAAACACTACTAATTATATACAATTAGATATAGGAACAAAAACTAGTTTAACATTTTTAATAGATACAGGGGCTGATATTTCATTATGTAAATTAGGTAAATTATGTGAAGACCTATTTGTTGATAAAGAACAATCATGTTCATTTTCTGGTATAACAGATGAAAAAATTAAATCTACTGGAATCACAGAATTAAGTTTTAATTTATATGATAAAGAATCAGAACACAATTTCCACATAGTCGATGATAACTTTCCAATACCAACGGACGGAATCTTAGGGAGAGATTTTTTCACAACATTTTTATGCAAAATAGATTATGAAACATTCACGATTTCATTAACTTTACAAGAAACAGAAATTACAATTCCCATGAAATCTAGAATAAATAGAGATTACTACATTAAAATAGAAAAACGATCTGAATTAATACACCCGATACAGTTAAATTTAACAGAGGATAGCATTATTTTAAGCAAAGAATTGGAATCAGGAATTTTTGTAGGAAATACAATAGTACCAGGAAAAGGCATTAGTCATGTTAAATTTCTAAATACAACAGATGAAGATGTAATATTAAAAAATATTAATTTTGAAATAGAACCATTACATAAATACGTTTTTCTCACCAAATCACAAAATCACAATAAAAATAACAATAAAGACAGATTTAGCAAACTATTACAAACGTTGAAAATTGACAATAATGACAGTAAAGCAACGGATGAATTGATAACAATTTTCAAAGACTATCAAAACATATTTCACTTAGAAGGAGACGTTTTAACAGCAAATAACTTCTATACACAACATCTCAATTTAACAGATAGAACGCCAGTTTACATTAAAAATTATAGACTTCCACATACTCAAATAGAAGAAATCGATCAACAAGTTCAAAAATTACTTGATGATGATATTATTGAACATTCAACTAGTCCATACAACTCACCATTACTTGTTGTACCAAAGAAAAGCGACGGAGACAAAGAGAAATGGCGACTTGTAGTAGATTTTAGGCAACTAAACAAGAAAATAGTCAATGATAAATTTCCACTTACAAGAATTGAAGATGTATTAGATAAATTAGGAAGGGCAAAATATTTTTCAACACTAGATATGACAAGTTCGTTTCATCAAATTAGTTTAGATAAAGATTCAAGAAAACCAACAGCATTTTCAACTTCAAACAGTCACTATCAATTTAAACGATTACCTTTTGGTCTTAAAATTTCATCAAATAGTTTCCAACGTATGCTTACAATAGCACTTTCAGGTCTCGATAGTAAAGCATTTTTATATGTAGACGACATCATAATTTTTGGATGTAGCTTGAAACATCACAATGACAATTTGAGACAGGTCTTTGAACGTTTATCAAAATACAATTTAAAATTAAACGCTAAAAAATGTGTATTTTTAAAGTCAGAAGTTGTTTATTTAGGTCATCTAATAACAAAAGATGGTATTAAGACAGACCCAGCAAAACACAAAGCAATTCAAAATTATCCGGTACCTAAAGATGCTGACGAGGTAAAACGATTTGTAGCTTTTTGTAATTACTATAGACGTTTTATAAAAAATTTCGCTGAATTAACAAAATGTCTGAACGACCAGACGAAGAAAGGAAAAATATTTGAATGGACAGACAAGTGTCAACAAACATTTGACGTACTGAGACAAAAATTAATTAGTTCACCAATATTACAATACCCAGACTTTGAAAAACCTTTCATTTTAACGACAGATGCTTCAAATTACGCTTTAGGTGCAATTTTATCACAGGGAGAAATAGGAAGAGATTTGCCAATAACCTATGCTAGCAGAACTTTGAATAAACACGAAATTAATAAACCTGTAATAGAAAAAGAATTACTAGCTATACATTGGGGCATTGCATTCTTTAGACCATATTTACATGGTAGAAGATTCATAGTAGTAACTGACCACAGGCCTCTTGTTTCACTTTTTACACATAAAAACCCTTCCTCTAAATTAACTAGAGTACGGATTGATTTATCAGATTATGACTTTGAAATTGTATATAAAAAAGGAAAAATTAATACAAATGCTGATGCATTATCTAGAATTAAAATAGATTCTGATATGCTAAAAAACATGATTCCAATAGAAGATGATGATACCAAACCAACAAAAATCTTAGCAATTACACGTGGAATGAACGCAAAGGGTAAAACAACTGTAAACAACTCAGATGAGAAGGACATATCCCAACAACTAAAATATACGAACATATGGGAATGTACATCATTACAAGATATTAAAAATGTGCACAAATTAAAGTTTAAAATTAATACCGGTATAAATAAAGATAAATTAAATGGTACCATTGAATATATAAATAATAGCTATCATATGAATATTAGTGATGATCTTGCAAAATACGTTTTGTTTCTAGAGAAGCTGATAATCTATATGCATAAGCAGAATATGAAAGATCTCGCATTAGCTAGCGATGATGAAATTTTTAAACTGATATCAGTAGAATATATGAAAAGAATTTATGATGAGGTATACCAAAGATTATTAAAATCTAAAAAATATAAAAACTTGAGCTTGAATATCATCTTGTATAAACCCTTGCAATATATAAAAAATAAAAAATTACAAAATAAATTGATCGAAGAATTCCACAACTCACCATTGTCAGGACACTTAGGCATTCGAAAAACTGTACTAAGACTCAAACAAAGATATGTTTGGAAAAATATGAGAAAAATGGTTAGAGATTACGTTGTAAATTGCGATAAATGTTTAAGAAACAAACAAACTAGACACATTAAAGAGGAAATGAATATCACCGAAACCCCAAGTAATAGTTTTGAAGTAATAGAAATAGACACTGTAGGACCATTAAGAATTTCTAATAATTATAGATATATATTAACGATGCAATGCGTATTAACAAAATATGTTGTAGCATGCCCTATAGAAACAAAAGAAGCGAAAAATATAGCTAAAACTCTTGTAGAACAGTTTATTTTGAAATATGGTTGCTTTAAAATATTAAAATCAGATAGAGGCACTGAATTCAAAAATGAATTAATGAATGAAGTATGCAAACTATTAAAAATAGATCAGAAATTTTCAGCACCATATCACCATCAATCTATAGGAACGCTAGAAAGAAATCACAGAGTATTAAATGAATATATGTTAAACTTTGTTGAAGATTTAGAATGGGACAAGTGGATACCTTATTATACATTTGCGTATAATACCACACCTCATGTAAATAACAATTATTCCCCATACCAGTTGATTTTTGGCAAATTACCAACTCTGCCTACAGATGCATTATGCACTAATACTAAAGTTTATGATTTAGAAAATTATGCTAACGAACTTAGGACTAGAATTAAAAGAGCATTAGATAACGCTAAAAATTTAATAAAGATAGCAAAAGAGAAATCAAAATTAAAATATGATAAAAAGCTGATAAAAAGTTCTTTTGATGTAGGAGACTTAGTACTAGTAAAACTAGAAAGTAGAAAGAAAAATCAGAGTCCCTACATTGGTCCATATAAAATACTGGAAAGACAAAATTGTAATTCAATGTTAGAAATAAACAATAAAGAAAGACTTTTTCACAATAATTCATTAAAATTGTACAAAAAAAAACAATGTAAAAAAAAAAAAAAAAAAAAAAATAATAAAAAAAATATATATACGTATATACATATTCGTATCACATAAATTTATATTCATAAATCATACCTTAAGAAAACAACATATTAATTATATAATACAAAAAATTAAAACTACTAATTTGTATTCAGATTTAAATTTATTCAAAACTTCATAAATTTTATCTTAAGGGTAAGGGTGTGATGTACAGTCATATTTAGTTTAGTTCATTTTTTGTAATTATAATTTCCACTAAAATACGTCACACATTATTGTAAAAAACCAAAACAAATTCTTAAGATATCGTTTTGTATATTTTTAGACACACACAAAATATTATGACACATATGGTCAACACACACATTGTAACATTATTAACATTTCATTCATTTGCCTACGTCGAAGCGAAACATGAGTACCTTCAGTTTACTCCATATGCAGTTCATTGCCTGGGTACTTGACCGTACTTAAGGGGTATTCAATAGCAAGTCAAATTTCATTTCTATTCTTGATATGTCAAATATCATAAATAGGAGAAATGCATTTTTGTGTTAAATTGATGACTATGCTGAACACTGACTGATTAATCGATCGGTAAATGCAATTGTAACATAGGTGAACAGTCGAACACTGTGTTACATAGGTTAATATGAGTAAATGAATGAAATGCATGATATTTTAGATAAATGTAGATAATTGTAAAAAACACTATATAAACTCAAACTTTGTCAGAAATAAAACAGAATTAATTTAGAACTTCAACACTCTTCTTTAATTTTCAAAGGCATCTAATGTGCCTGAATGTCTATAGCATTTCGAGTGCTTAAATGAACGGCTAGTGGAAGCCCAGTACAAATCCACCTAGTGTTGTACACGGTTAGATCCAACACTTGCCAACAAAAAAAAATTAAAAAAGGTCTTCCTTCAAAACATTTTCCCTTTACCTGTATACTGCGGATAGAAGGTAGTGGCATGTTTAGCAGCCTGTTTAATATTTTCGGTTAGATTGGCAATGTTAAGTTCAATATCATCGGGAGTTCTTAGTTTGATGTTTTCCGTACAATGACTACTGAGATATTTTTTGAACCGCAGCCAATTAACACGATTTATCATCTTCACATATGGGTGATGTAAGTCACTTCTTAGTGGGCTACAAATTGTAACGGTCGTGGGAGAGTGATCGGATGAGAGATCATGAGAAGCTTCAACATGAATTAAATCCCTAGAGATATTTTTCATGACGCCAAAATATATAACATCCGAAATTTTTTGTATGTCAGTGGGCCAGTAAGTGGGCTCCCCGCTCGAAATGACATCCAAACCCATTTTTGAAATTGTGTTGAACAATGCTCGACCTCTAGGTGTAATAACACGCGATCCCCAGAACGTATGTTTTGCATTGTAGTCCCCAGTTGCTACGAAACAAGGTCCAAGAGTTTTGTAAAAATCCTCGTATTGATCCTCAGTGATTGAAAATCTGGGAGGGGAGTAAATTGATGATATCACGAGATTTGAACAAAAATTTTCGATGGAAATATTCGTTGCTTGTAGATGGTCTTCACAAATGTTCTCAAGAATATAGTGCTTGAGTCTTGACTTTATTAGAATTGCTGATCCTCCGCATGCTCTTCTTTTCGGGTTCTTTGTATCATATAAGGTGTAACCATGCATTTTAAGAAGGCTTCTCGAAGTCAAATGAGTCTCAGATACCAACATTATATCAATATTCTTCACCGTGAGGAAGTGCTCTAGTTCATTTTTATGTTGGCGAATGCCGTTTGCGTTTCAGAAACATAAATTTAACGTGTTCATGGCTTTTTAACTAGTGCTAGAAGCAGTGTGTTCTGCATTCGCAGCATTTCTTGCATCATGCTAGTTATATTTGTTGTAAAGCTGTTTATAGTTTGCACCAAATTGTCAATAGTAGCTTTAAAGCGATTGAAGTGAAAGCTTGCGTTTGCATTTGTTGTGTTATTTGGTGGTGACTCTTTTTGCATGGGAACTGAGTTGATCTTCACGGCGTCAGCATACGATACTTGTGTAGAGATTGGTTGGGCCATAGGAGGATAAGTAACGGAGTACGTATTTCCTCTTTGCGCTGGATTTACTTTAGACTTTTGACTCATAGCCTATTTAACGAAAGAGTATACAGGATATCCTCTGCAGTTAGCAGTGTGATTACCTCCACAATTACTGTACTTTTTTTCCTTCTGGTCTTTCGACTTATTGCAAATAGCAGTCCCGTGCAATTCACCGCACACAACACAAACATTAGGTAATTTGCAATAAGTTTTTGTGTGGCCATATTCTTGACAATTGTGGCATTGTACGGGTCCTGGTTCTTCAACTGTGATTTTCCGGTATAATAGATATTTTAAATCATAAATGGGATGGATCTCATTTTTCTTCAATAATATATCATTTGGCTCCAGTTCAACGCGAAATAGGGGTTGGGGGATCTTCTCCCTGTTTATTATGTTGGATACATTTTTTACCTTGAACCCTTTCAGGGTTAGAGCATATTTTATTTCAGCAGGGACAACGTAAGAATCTATGCCCTTCAATACGATCTGTAGGCCCTTAGCACTCTTAAGCTGGAAGGTGTAGAAACTTGTTTTATTTTTCTCAAATTCTGTAACCATTTTGCGGAAGTCTTTTTCATCATATATTTGAACTTTTGTTTCATCAATGTTACCACGTTTTATTGGAACAATGTGAAATGCCTTTTCACCAATAACCGAGATTAGTTTTTTAATAAGTGTGTTTGAATTTTTTTGTCTCAGGTAGATTAATGGTGGTTTTGTGGTTTTTTTTTAAGAATTCATCGGGTTTGTCGCTCTCACCTTGCAATATTTTAAAACGGTTTTGACGATTAGATGAGGCGGCGTCGATATCTATGGATATCTTGGGAACAGATGAGATCTTTGAAGAATTTGGGCTTCGCCCGCGCTTTACCACTGTGATATATCTGTCCATTCCGTCAGGCACCTTAGGTTTCTGACTACTGTTGTCTGTAGTGATAACTTGGTTAAGTGATGAACACGAGACTGGAGCGGATAATGGCGCTGACTTAAATAAAGATGAACTAGGCAATGGTAATGTTACCACCACTTGGCATTGGAGTAAGCGAAGTTGATCGCTCGCGTAAAATTGGCTTTGCCGTTAGAAAAAGACTATCATCCGATTTTTTATTTTTATTGTGTGAATTAAGAATATCAGAACTCACAGTAAAATAGGCATTTCTGCCGTTAGAACTCACTTCACAATTGTTTGTTTTTGAGGTACTCATGCAGAGTATTCCTCAGTCACTTTGTTTGCGGTTTTTGTTTTTGTTGTTTCAAATTACACGAAAAATATAATTTATGCAAATAAAGCAAATTTAACAAAATTAGAACTTATTACGAATCAGTACTTATTACGAATATTCTTTTTTGTTTGTTTGAATTTTTGTTTGTTTAGTATGTAAAAAAAAAACTCCGCTAACACGTCTATTCACTACGAAGGTTTAACAAGACTGAATATAAAAATATTTTATAAATTTAGTTGTTTGTGTCAATTGTTCTTTAATGAAAAGTAACAAGATATTTTTATAATAGTTTGCGTGCATTTGATGCAAATTTTTTTTATATAACCAACAATATCGTGAGTTAGAATGGCAGATAGATAACATGGCTTCAAAGAAAATAATATTAGAAATAAGATATGTTGTAAACAAAGATAATAAACATAATATGTAAACAAAGTAATTAAAATAAGGATATGATTGTTTGAAGGTCAGACCGAAATCATAATAACCATAATATGTAAACAAAATATACAGAACGAGGGTATAAATAGGAATGAAAATACTTTCGTTCCTCAGTTCATAAGTAAAACTCATACATACAGTGGTATCTTGAAGTAATTATTTTTTATAAACTAAAAACGAAGATTCTTAACTAGTGTGAATATTATCTTAGAGAATCGTACATACGTACAACTTACAGCACGTTCACAATAAAAAAGTATAACAACAGTTATAACAAAGATTGTATTATAAATAATTATGATATAAATAACTTATAAATATAAAAAATAAAGATGTTCAAAATTATGATATCACACTTTCAATTCTTATATATATATATATATATATATATATATATATATATATATAATGACATTATTTTAGAAAATTCAACTGTGTGCTTACAATATGTGTATCTACATATGTATGTACTTATATAATAATAAAACAAAAGCTTATGTTTGATAACTATTAACTATTAATTAATTTTATTTATATATTGTATATTTAATGGTTTAAAATTTTAAATTTGTCACTGCTTGATGATTTATATTTGTAGGTTTCCAATGAAGAATGCTTTCGTAATAATATAAGGACTATTAAATTTAGCATCTCCATCCTGTGTTCACAACATACGTAACTTTCCTCAAACCAAAAAGAATAAATTGAATCTTTGGTACATTTTACTCATTGTTCAACAATAGTTTTTTATGTTTTTTATTTCTTTATTATTTAAAAATATTTTTTCGAAGAATTTAATACCAATTTTGCAAATTTCAAAAAAATAAGTCGGACGGGGCGCACAAACTTCCAAAGTCTGATTCTGTTTCGTAATTTTTGATTAATTATATCCATACGACATTTAACACGAGATATTCGCTGAGTTATGTAACCAACAAAATAACGACTTTGACACGTTGTTGGAGGTAAAACAATCGCTATCTTCATTGAAATATTCATTATTTTCGGCGTATATGTATATCTGCGAATATCATCTAAAATTTTTGAAAATCAATAGTTTACATATTGATCGTCGTTTGCACAATTTAATAAGGTGTTAAAGTGGGTTATTTTGAAAGATAATCGCTTAGCCATTGCGATATTAAAATCGTGAACCGAGGGGTTTTTGCAGTGTGTTTAAGTCAGACATCAATTGCAATTTTTATTCGAAAATAGCTCATTATTTTGGACATACCAGCTATTGGAAGATAGAATGATATATTCTCAATGAAGTTTTCAAATGTTAGCCTTTTTTACAGACATTAATATAAATATAATATGTTCAGTATGAAAATTCCTAAAAGCAGGATATTCATACGCTATTAAAAAATATCAAGTTACTATTTCCCGGAAAAAACGATTTGATGAGGCTTGCAGGTTTAGTTGAGTAGGTCGTTTAACAATTTCAAAAATGTCAATATACTCTCAAAATCAGTAATCATCAATAAAAAATATTCGTGGAAATATTTTCCAAAGAAAATATTAGTATTTTAATTTTTTATCAAAGGTTAGGTTAGGTTGATTGGAGGGGTGTGATAGCCCATGTCATACGACATACACTTAAGCCAGTGAAGGCTTGTTGTGCGCTCCCTTTCAAACTGCCAGAGTTCTGCGGCAGGATTCGAACCTGGGACCTTCGCACTACGAGTCTAGTACACTACCTACTAGTCTACGAAGGTCATACATAAGTATATATTTGAAAATCCAAAAAACAAATGAATTGATGAGAATAAAAAGCTTTATATGGTATAGTGGTGTATTTTCAATAAACTACAATAGGTAATAACAAAACAAACACACAAAGGCAAATAATATTTTGACTTTCATTTTTATAATACAAAATAATTAGCAAAATTCATATCCACACACAATGCGCGCGTTCTGTCAAAGTTTTCATTGTGTCATACACAATGCGTTGCGTTACGCTTTTCTGTCAAAGTTAAAAACGTCACGCAACGATACAAAGTTTTATCTGACACGGCCTTAAGCGTTCTATAAGCACATCAACATTTACATTTACGATACATTTACTTTACATTTACATGTACGATTTCTGCAGTTGGCTAACGAAGCCTTAAGATGAATTCACCCATTCGTTCTGATCGTTCCGAACGCTTTTTTTATATGTAGTTTGACGTCTCCATTTTTGAGAGAGAGAGCGAAAAAGAGTAAATTTAATCCGGAATAATTTTTGTTTGAATTGGTTTATGCTGGAGTTAATGTCGACGTCGTTGACGGCGTCTTAACGCCGAAATTGTGATGTTCGACGCAAAATATCATTTTGCTGTTAATGTAAACGTCGTCGACGACGTTAACACATCTGTGTACTACTGCACTGAATATACAGAGAACACTCTTTTGGCATTCTCTCCGGCATATACTTATCTCTCTCTTTCACCTCTCAACGCCGAAAAAGTTCAAACAGATTGAACTTTTTCGGCGTCAAATTTCTTACGTCGCACAGTGGCTGAAAATCGTTTTTCATTGGCCAAAAATCAAATTATTTTTTGTCACCGCCATTTTGGAGCTAATATATCCATATTAAGGTAGCCAAAAAAATTAGGTTAAACTATTGATAATTGTGGGCGTGGCATGCTGTCAAACTCAACTGTTTTTTGTTATTTCAGTAAAAGGTGTTTTTTATCAGTTTTTTGTCAAAAATAAATGGTCACTACTCGCAAGCTATCATCGATAATGGCCTGCGGTCTTTTTTATAATGTTGGTAGGATTATAGCCTTTAGTTGTTGTAAATGGTTACCGCTCGAGCGTTTAATATTAGAGGTGTTATGAAATATTTATGAAACTACTATATTTTTCTCAAATTTAAAATTTAGTGGAATAGAACTTCTAGGGAACAAAAGGGAACAAGAAACGTGTACCGCCCGAAGAAAGGCGAAGGTGTCTTCTTTCACCCCATATATACTTTTGCACCCGCCACGACCCGCCGGTAGAACACTTTTTTAATGAAATTACTCCAAAAAAATTCAAATTACTCTAATATAAACAGCCCTATAATTACTCGTATACAATGGTGTATTAAATTTTCACTTTTATGCCTAAAGGTTTATGTTTTTTACTTTAGACTACGTAAAACTAAAATAATTAAATATAAAACCTGCGAAAGGGTTTTATGGCTTTGTTTTGATCAGCAAAAAATCAGTAATAAAAATATCACAATCGGTTCTACAGTAAACATATGATCTCTTTCTAATATAACTGTTAGGGTCAGGCAAAGTCATAAACAATTTTATAATAATAATCGCGACATTAAACAACTAAAAATAAAAAGAACCCCATATTGACGAGATACTAATTAGTTTTACCTGATATTAAGGTCTGGATAACAAGTGCAGTTTTGTTCAATTTAAGTACTACCTGCTATGAAATTGAAGATCAATGTGTGAGTAACATGTATCTAAAAATGTATAAAACTACGGATTCGATAAGGGATTACTCAATAATAAGTTAATCCTTTACGTGTACGTACGTATATTTGCAAGTGATAAATCATAACAGACTCATATAAAAATATTCAGAAAAATATGGAGACCTTCGGTTATAAAGAACTGGCCGAAGAGTATTTTAGAAATAAAAACCAGGAAGATGTTCTTACTTACGTTAAAATAAAATTAAACTTAAATTCGTGTAGCACCGAAATACAAGAGCATTTATCTAATTTTGTAAAAGTACTAAAAAACGCTACAAAGAAGTTAGCTACAGTAAAGAAAAGTTTTATATAAAAAGTGAAAAGTGGTTAGAAGGGCAACTTACTGTCGCTGCAGAAACAGGAAAGCAAGATAAGGTTGGAAGACCACGCAAATCATTGGACAACTGCAGCGATAGATCTAAGAGGCGGAAACTTAAAGATGTTAACGATGCAATTGGTTGTACAAATATAAAATAATCTTTCCTACATCAATTACGATCACAGAACCAATTAACAAAAGTGGATATCATTGTAAAAGTTATTAAAGCTAGTCCAGTGAGAACAAAACGAATTCTTAAAAGTATACCAACTCCGAGCGATGCAATACAGTACACAAATGAGGAGGCATTAGCCTTATTTCTGGATTTGAAATTAACAAAACAGCAATATATTAAGCTCAGATTGCGTGCGATTGAAAAGGGCTCAAATATCTATCCAGCATATCATCACATAACTGCTGCTAAAATGGACTGTTTGGCATTAAATGATACTACAATCTCTACTCTACTCACACAGCCGAACGCTTGCTACAATCAATACCAGGAAATGCGTTAAAGAAATATGGAAACACAAAGCTAATTCTTTTTTGCAAATGGGGATGTGATGGTTCTTCGGGACAAAACCAATACAAACAAGTTGTATGTGAAAATATTTCGGACTCGGATATGTTCATGGTATCAATTGTACCATTGCGATTGAAAAAGATTTTGGAAGATTCAGAGCCTTCGACTAGTACAACGCAAACAATGGATATTTGGAAAAATGAGACACCATCTTCTACGAAATACTGCAGGCCAATCAAATTTGAATTCAAAAAAGAAACTCGTGATGCCATTAACAAAGAAATTAGTGATATCAAGCCCCAAATTACAACACTACAGCCATTACAATTACAGTTAGATGGGCAGCAAATTGAAGTAAGCTACCAATTAGTCCTTACAATGATAGATGGAAAAGTAGGTCAGGCTTTGACAAACACGAAGGCTGCATCCAGCTGCATTATATGCCAAGCAGCATCATCCCAATTAAACCAAGTTCCGACAAAATCATTAGATAATAACGATGCATATGAATTTGGATTACCACCACTACATGCAAGAATACGACTTATGGAACATATACTAAAAATCAGTTATGATTTAAATTTCGGATCTTCAGGATCCATAAGAAACAATGAAACCAACAAAGAGTTAAGAAGTTCAAAAAAGAAGCATGTTCAAGATGAATATCGCAAAATTGGATTGATTATAGATCCGCCAAAACAAGGGTCAGGCAATACAAATGATGGCAATACCGCACGAAGATTCTTTCCAGATCCAGAAACAGCATCTGAAATAACAGAAGTGGATTTAAACCTTATTTTCAGATTTAAAATAATCCTAGAAGTACTTGCGTGCAATGAAGAAATTGACTCTAAACAATTTGGAGATTATGCTAAGGAAAGTGCAAAAATATATACAACCAACTACCCATGGAGAAATATGTCTGCAACAGTTCACAAAATCCTTTATCATGGAAAAGATATCATTAAATATCATTTGGTGCCACTTGAAGATCTATCAGAGGAGGCTCAGGAAAAAGGAACAAGGATTGCAGATTTTATAGAGAGCACAATACTAGAAAATTTTCACGAAATTCCACAAATGAAGATCTATTTCATATATTATTGGCAACGTCAGATCCGTTCATCTCCAATATTCGAATGGAATATAATATAATGGAAAGTGAAACATCGGGATTTAGATGAAGAAGCCAAATAACTACTAAAGAACAGAAATAGCACAGAGCAAAATATAGAATATTTGCAATCAATATTTGTATCAAATGAATAATAATTATAATTGCCTTTCATTGCTATTTAAGTACGAAAAACATCGTATTAGTAAAAAATAATAATAAATAGAACCTACTTTGACAGCAAAAAATAAAAATTTTTTCTGTGGCAACAGCAAAATCTCCAGTTAATTTTACTATTTTTTTTTTGAGTGTAAAATTTTTTTTGAGTGTACAAATTTTTTTGAGTGTAACATTAAAAAATTCCATTATCACAAAAATAATTATAATTATTATTAAGTTCCAAATTTAAAATTTTTTAATATGCAAGTAAAAAAACTAAACCCGTATTTCACTCCAAAAGTTTACAATCAAAAGTTCAACTTTGACCTAGAAGTCCTTAAAAAGTCCTCAATCAATTTTAATGTAATTAAAACTGAGTCAAGCTGAACTAAATATCTATCCATTAAAAAAAATTACTTCAATATTTTGATCGGTTCAAAAGTTACAGAATTTTGGCCAATGAAAAACGATTTTCAGCCACTGTGCGTCGTTGAGATTAACTGCTCTCATACAATTACATACGATTCAACTTTTTTTTGACATTTGACGCCGTCGACGACGTCGACATTAATTAATTTTAATTAATTTTAATTATTGTACCGAAGGAATTGAACTGTGCTGCCAGATACATAAATTTTTTATGCAAAATTTAAATGAGCTGCCACATCATATTATATGTACATATGTATGTATTATAATATACAGAGTATATTTGTAAATTTTTTATATTTATTTAACAAAATAGCTATTAGCACATGCACTCGACTTTTATTTATTTGTATATTTTTTATTTTATAAAAATTTGTTTAATTTAGAACGCAGCAAATTGCAATCATCTGCCACTGTGCTGCCTGCTTGTAAAAGTAACACACATCATTTACAAATTTGTTCCATATGGTAGCTTTATTTCTCCAGAACATTTGTTCGATGCGGGTGAATCTTTTGTGAGCAAACTCTCAGTAAACTAAAATTGTCTCACAACAAAATTTTCGATCAGAACGAACCATAATTGATATTTCATGTGATCCAGCACAAAAAATTGTTTTCCAAAACACGAATCTTTTTTCATTTTGGATTAAACAGAGAAATGAATATAAAGCATTATATCGAGAAGCAGTTAAATATTTTTTACCCTTCACCTCCACATATTAGGTTTGTTCCACAAGATCTCGGACAAGTTCGGACTATTGCAGGGATACGCAAAACAAGGGCGCCGCGCCAATGCTTACGCTCTTTTTTTGTGTACATGTGCACACGTATTGCAGAGAAATAGAAAACATAAATCAGTCTCACTCGAGCACTAAAACACGATGGACGTGTTACGCTTGTTGTTAGAAATTAGCGTTGCCATATGCAAAAAGTGAGATCCCCAGAAATTCATATGAAATTAACCTGAGGAAATACTAGTTCTTATGAACAAAATTTTTATGAGAAAATGGAGATTTAAGATTTCAAATTTAGGTATGACATGAAAATGTCAGATCTGGCAATAGTGATTCTTTATGTGTGTTTGTGAGGGCAAACAAAATGTTTATATGTATTTTTGCCTATCGCTGGACTATTGAGAGCAAAATGAAAATTACTCTCTAAATTTGCCAAAGTTAGCCAAAATAGCTGGAACGCAAAAAACCATTTTTGTAGTCCCTGAAATACTAATGCTGCTTACTTTTTAAACTAAAATCTATTTAAGTGCTTTTAGACGCTTAAAAGTCATCAAATTATAAAAACAAAGCATTTGCATCATTGTCAATAGCAGTAAAATAATTGAAAGACAAGTGGAAGAAAAACTTAACAATTGCAATTTTCTTTAAATATTTATAAATCTTTTAAAATGGAAAGAAAAAATAACGATCGATTTAAATATTTTTAATGCTGTTTCTTTTTTCAACTTCTGCTTTTTAATATATTTATTTATAAAAACTAAACTTTTTCTTTTGCTTGCAAAGTTTCCGATAAATCTATCAGTTTCATATGTAAACAAAAAACAAAGAAAAAGTTCGTGCAAATTTGTACAGGAAATTAAAAAAATTACTCTCTCAATTTCTCTCTTTTTTGCACAAAAATTGTTATGTGGAACGGTTTTGGGTAACTTTGGTCTAGTTCGGACTGTTTCGTTATGCATGTGGAACAGAGCTATTTATGTGACACAGGGTTTTCATCAATGGTGGCAATCAGAACAACATTGAATTTGGAGCCAAATATAAGATTAAAGTTAACAAACATTGAACCAGATATAAAATCTCTGATATCAAAAATGCAATGCCAGCGATCTCATTAAATTCTGACATATATAAAATGAATTAGAAATACAGTCTTGTTGTGTTTTAATTGCCTTTGAATAATTAATTTGTTATGTTTAATTTCCTTGTTTTATTTTATTTTTATTAGTTCAATAATAAAGTACTGAAATCGCCAAGATCTCCTAATTTTTAAGTATTTAATTTTATTTATTCTTGTAATGTTTTTAATAATTTTAATTTCATTTTAATTTTGTTGTTTTTAATTATTAATAAATGAAATGGATTAAATAATTTAAAATTGTATGGTTATTTATTGAGCCCATACTTGTTAATAAACACACTTTTTTGTGGTACGCGAATTGTTGGTTGTGAGTTTTGTGGTACGCGAACCAAAAAGGTTGAATAGCTCTGTTCTATGGGAATATATAATCTTGTATTGAATATTAATAGACACAGGCATGTTGTGAAAATATTACGCTCATCTATCATGGAGACTCTTGTATATTTTTCTTGTTTATTTGACTCCTTCCACCAGTATGGATCAATGTATGATGGTTGCCTTTAAAAATATGACATACGGTGGTTGAAATGCAAGTTTAATGAGAGCGTTTATGGGCCAAACAATTAACACAGTATCTTAATTTCGTTGAAATCCTCCTTTTTTCAGCGTCCATTTTTAAAAACGTTGGCAAAGGCAAGAAGGGAATGGATGAAACTGGGAGTAAATATGATATTCAGAGTGCCCTTATTTAATTTGAGGCATTGAGGTTTGTTGGAAATAAGTTCATTTTTTGCGAAAAGGAATGAAAAATGACAAAAAAGGATATATAACAAAAGGAACTTATTTAACTATAGACATGAGTAATTCTGATTATTCTTAAATCATTTGGAGGAAGAGTTTTCAATACATTGTACCACAAGTAATAAGATTTTGCAGAAGCAAAGTAAAACGAACTTATCTTTGTGTTTATAACTTAAGAAATTGTGTAATAAAAACTGCAACCAATTTCTTTTACAATCTATTTATTTATAAGAAATTAGAAATCGCTTATTTCTTGATTGTTATTAAAATTACGAAAATTATAAGTGTCCATCTTTCGCTTACTGGAACTGCAATCGCAGAAATCAAGTCTTTAACCTCAGTTTAACGCGCTTTTAATTTAATAATTTGGCCAATAATGTTTCTTTTGCTTGATTCGCTAATATCTTTCAACTTTAAGTTTCTCCCGACTTCAAAAAGGGAGGAGGTTATCAATTCTTGTGTATTTTTTACTTTTTTTTAATGTCTGTACAGGCATAAATTATTTTATTGTGAACCGATTTTCATGTTATTTTCATTTTTCCGAAAATGTGACAGGCGATTCGCCCATCCGAAATATTGATTATCACATATGTACATAACTCCTCCATTTAAGGACCGATTTTAACAAAAACATTTTTATTTGAAAGGGCATGAGAGGCTTGATATTATGAAAAATTTTGCTATTGAAAAATTCTACATTTCCGCCATTTGTATGTCTCATAAACTTTATTTACTCGGGTGAACGATGCGTCAGTTAACGCAAAACTTCATAATTTGGGAACCCATTTTAAGAATTCGTTTAATAGGCATCCCCTATCATATTGGTTATAGTAGGCTTGTTTGGGAATTTTCACAAACTGTTATATATAAATAAAGTAATTCTTAGTGATCCTTACTAATGTTTTAAAGTTTTTTTTTTTTTTCACGCTTATATTTATTTATTGTATCTTCACATCTGAACTAACAATAAGTATTCAAATCTTAAATATATAAATAATTATTAGGCCCAACCAGTGTCAGACATAAACTTAGTGATAATAATTAATAATACATTAGAATCGTATTTAGCATAAATATATTTTTAAAAAGTTTCATCTGGAGTGTTGCGTACTAAAGACGTAGTATCCCTATTTTTTAGGCGGATGTGTCCAAGAAAGTTCAAGATGTTACGAGCAAGGGGATTAGGATGGGACTCTAGTTTCGTTAAATATTTGCCTGCATATTTTGCAATTTCAGCGGTCACAAGTGGCATATTTAAATCACGATGTAAAATTGAATTTTTCATGTACCAAGGAGCCGATGTTATTAACCTTAAAATTTTGTTTTGCATACGTTGTATTCGCTCTACATTGGAAGCTGAAGCAGTGCCCCATAGTTGAATTCCGTAACACCATATGGGTTTCAAAAGCGACTTGTATATTAAAAGTTTACAATCTAGACTGAGGGTAGAATTTCTACCAATCAGCCAGTGTAGCTGGATTAATTTAAGCTTCATTTGTGTTAGCTTAGAGTCAATGTGGTGTTTCCATGTAAGCCGTCGGTCAAGATGTATACCAAGGTATTTCACCTGTGAATGTTGAGGAACAACTTGATTGTTGATTCGAATGGGGGAACAAGTGTCTCTTCGTAGGGTAAATGTGACATGAACACACTTTTGTTCATTTACTTTTATTCTCCATAAGTGCAACCACAGCTCCAACAGGTTAATATGTTCCTGAAGATATCGGGATGCCTCGTGAGGGTTTTCATGTATACTAAGGCAGGCTGTATCATCGGCAAAAGTAGAAGTGAGGATATTACTGCTCAAAGGCATATCACAGGTATAAATCAAATACAAAACTGGCCCCAGTATACTCCCCTGAGGCACCCCAGATGAAATGGTTTCGGGCACACTCATGAAGTCTCCTTCCACGACAGTGAACTTCCGGGCAAGAATGTAACTTTCCAAAAGATTTACAATGTTTATTGGTAGATATGTCTTCAATTTTAGAATTAGGCCTTTATGCCACACTTTATCAAATGCCTGAGAGACATCAATAAAGAGGGAAGAACAATACTTTCTTTCTTCAAATGTTCTTCTTATGAAATGAACCAATCTATGAGTTTGTTCAATGGTGCTATGCTGACTTCTAAAACCAAATTGATGGTCCGGTATGCATCCATTATCAGCTAGAATTGGGGATAATTTTGTCATGAGAAGTTTTTCAAAGAGCTTTGAAATTGTTGACAGCAAACTTATTGGCCTATATGACTCAGCCTTAGTAAGATCTTTACCCGCATTTGGAATCATTTTGACCACGGCAAGTTTCCAGCTGTGAGGGTAATACTCCAGTCGTAAAATGCCATTAAAAATGAATAACAGGATTCTAATAGCAATACGAAGCAAATTCATCAGCATCTTGTTACTAATTCCATCAATACCCGGGGCCTTTTTTGGGTTGGTTTCAGCAATTAGCTTTTGTACATCACGCATCTTAAACTTTATGGGTCGAGGGGGTAGAGCAACTACGCTCGGCAAATCAACAGCACCAGTACATGTGTTTGGGGTAAATACGTTTTTTAAATGACCAGCTAATATGTTACCTTTTTCAGTATTAGTTTTTGCCCAACCTCCGGTAGAAGTGCGCAGGGGTGGTTTAGACTCAACGGGTGTTTTAATTTTTTTAGCAGCGCGCCACAAGGAGTAATTAGATGCTGCTGTGACATCGAGACCTTCCAGATAGTTCTTAAGAGAAGCAGATTTTTCAGATGCAAGCAACTCTTGGAGTCGTTTAGTGCATTCTCTAAGTCTGATTTTATGTTGGGGCGATCTGTGCTGTTGTCATTCCCTTCTAGCTCTTCTTTTTTCACATACGAGACGTTCAATATCCGCAGAATAAATTCTATTAAACCCAGTCTGCGGATGGGAGGTAGTGGCATGTTTAGCAGCCTGTTTAATATTCTCGGTAAGATTGGCAATGTTAAGTTCAATATCATCGGGAGTTCTAAGCCTGATGTTTTCCGTACAATGACTACTGAGATATTTTTTGAACCCCAGCCAGTTAACACGATTTATCATCTTCACATATGGGTGAGGTAAGTCACTTCTTAGTGGGCTACAAATTGTAACGATCGTGGGAGAGTGATCGGAGGAGAGATCATGTGAAGCTTCAACATGAATTAAATCCCTAGGGATATTTTTCATGACCCCAAAATCTATAACATCCGGAATTTTTTGTAAGTCAGTAGGCCAGTAAGTGGGCTCCCCGCTAGAAATGACATCCAAACCCATTTTTGAAATTGTGTTGAACAATGCTCGACCTCTAGGTGTAATAAGACGCGATCCCCAGAACGTATGTTTTGCATTGTAGTCTCCAGCTGCTACGAAACAAGAGCCAAGAGTTTTGTAAAAATCCTCGTATTGATCCTCACTGATTGAAAATCTGGGAGGGGAGTAAACTGATGATATCACAAGATTTGAACAAAAATTTTCGATGCAAATATTTGTTGCTTGGAGATGGTCTTCACAAGTGTTCTCAAGAATATAGTGCTCGAGTCTTGACTTTATTAGAATTGCTGATCCTCCGCATGCTCTTCCTCTCGGGTCCTTTGTATCATATAAGGTGTAGCCACTCATTTTAAAAAGGCTTCTCGAAGTCAAATGAGTCTCAGATACCAACATTATATCAATATTCTTCACCGTGAGGAAGTGCTCTAGTTCATTTTTATGTTGGCGAATGCCGTTTGCGTTCCAGAAACATAACTTTAACGTGTTCATGGCTTGTTAACTAATGCTAGAAGCAGAGTGTTCTGCATTCGCAGCATTTCTTGCATCATGCTAGTCATATTTGTTGTAAAGTTGTTTATAGTTTGCACCAGATTATCAATAGTACTTTCGAGGCGACTAAAATTAAAGCTTGGGTTTGCATTCGTTGAATTATTTGGTGGTGACACTTTTTGCGTGGGAACAGAGTTGATCTTCACAGCGTCAGCATACGATACTTGAGTAGTGATTGGTTGGGCCATTACAGGATAAGTGGTGGAGAACGTATTTCCTGTTTGCGCTGGGACTACTTTAGGCTTTTGACTCATAGCCTTTTTAACGAAAGAGTATACAGGACATCCCCTGTAGTTAGCAGTGTGATTGCCTCCACAATTGCTGCACTTTTTTTCTTTTTGATCTTTCGACTTATTACAAATAGCAGTATCATGCAATTCACCGCACACAACACAAACAGTAGGCAATTTGCAGTAACTTTTCGTATGGCCATATTCTTGACAGTTATGGCACTGTACGGGTCCTGAACGCTTGTGTGGTTCTTCTACTGTGATTTTCCGGTATAAGAGATATTTTAAGTTATAAATAGGATGTGTCTCATTTTTCTTCAATTTAATATCATTAGGCTCAAGTTCAGCGCGAAATAAAGGTTGGGGGATCTTTTCCCTGTTTATTATATTGGATACATTTTTTACCTTGAATCCTTGGAGGGTGAGAGCATCTTTAATTTCAGCAGGGACAACGTAAGAATCTATGCCCTTCAGTACGACCTGTAGGCCTTTAGCGCTCTTAAGCTGGAACGTGTAAAAACTTGTATTATTTTTCTCAAATTCAGTGACCATTTTGCGGAAGTCTTTTTCATCGTATATTTGAACTTTTGTCTCATCAATGTTACCACGTTTTATTGGAACAATGTGAAATGCCTTTTCACCGATAGCCGAGATTAATTTTGTAATAAGTCTGTTCGAATTATTTTCCCTCAAATAGATTGGTGGTGGTTTGGAGGTTTTTGTCGAGGACACTTCGGGTTTGTCGTTGTCTTCTTGCAATATTTTAAAACGGTTTTGTCGGTTAGCTAAGGCGGCGTCGTTATCCCTGGATATCTTCGGAACAGATGAGATTTTAGATGAATTTGGGCTTCGCCCGCGCTTAACTACTGTTATATATCTGTCCATTCCGACAGGCACTTTAGGTTTCTGAATATTATCGTCTATAGTGATAACTGGGTTAAGTGATGAACACGAGCCCGGAGCGGATAATGGCGCTGATTTAAATAAAGATGTACTAGGCAGCGGTAATGTTATAGAATCACTACTTGGCAAATAAAGCAAATTTCACAAAATGAGTACTTATTACAAATCAGTACTTATTACGAATATTTTTTTTTGTAATTTTTGTTTGTTTAGTATGTAAGAAAAAACTCCGCTAATACGTCCGTTCACTACGAAGGTTCAACAAGAATGTTTTAAAGTTTTTAACATTAAAGTTATTTATCTTCTTATTTTCTTTTAAGTTGTCATTTGTTTACAAATTAAAGTTGAATACATAAAACATTGCACATTAGCACATGACAGCTTTTCCTGTGTTAAATTGATAAAAATCAAAGTGCCGTTTTACTATTGTTGTTGTTGTTTTTTAATTGGAAATTCTTTAAAACAAAGACGTGTGATATTTTTTGTATTAAAAAAAGCACCGTTACACATTTGTACGTCAAAGTCAATCAAAGCATTTTTTTCTACAAATGTGCTAGAGTGTTCAATAGAGCAAGGTCAACTTTAAGTTTGTATTTCTCGATTTGTGTTTATTATAATAATATTAATTTAAATGGAAAATAAAGAGACAGGTAAGTTCTACTATTTTAATTATAACTGCTTTATATTTATTTATGTCGATATACTTGAAAAGAACTCATTAGACAATATTACCTTAAAAGGGTTCAGTTTTTTTAATATTTTACATTTCGTAAGCGTTTAAAATTTTTGACCTCATCTGACCTCTTTCAAATTAAAGAAGTGGATTAAATATAATGTAATGAGTTAATTTTGGTTTGTTACAAACTGCGATTATTTGCGTTTTCTGAGTTATGCCTTTTCCTGTAGGTAAGCTCTGTATCAAAAAAAAAAAAAAAAAAAAAAAAAAAAATGGCGATAATAATGTAATAAAAAATAATATAATATAATACTATCTTGAGTGAAATTGATAAAAATGTATAAGAAGCAATACATTATTTTGCGTAAAATTGGCTCAAAGGTGGGAAAAATGTCACAGAAAGATAAGTGTCTTTAAGGATCAAAATCATACGTGGCTGAATTCTGAATTACATTTTGTGGTAAGTGATATTAAAAAAAAACTACATATAACGGTGTTGGACGTCCAGCTATCCCATTCAGCGCAAAATCAGAATTTGGAAAAAGAACAGAAGCCGCAAATCTTTCAACTGTGAAAGCCGATACTAACCTGGTCGTTCGTGCAGCAGCAACATCGGCTCATAAACAGAGTGTGTCCGATTTGGCTGCAGCCCTAAAAGAAAGTATCAAAAGCCCGATAAGGCCATCAAAAATGCGAAAAATATGTAATCAAGATACCAAAAAACCAATTACACTTTCTGCGGATGTGGCTTTAGCAAGCATTTAACGAACCTAGATCGTCAAAAAACTGTGATGTCTCCCTTTTAGCTACTTCAGTTGTTCCCTTACGTTTAACGTCCTTATCGGGAAAGCCAATTTGGAACCGCAATCTGTAAGATTTTGTCGTACCATTAAAATGGAGTACGTAAAGGAGACAAAAGAAGTTGTTCTAAAAGAAGAACAGGACTTAAAAAAATTAAATTGACGCTTTGACTAACATTTGGATATCAATTGTTGATGGAAAATTCGTTGAAGTTTCATTAAAATTATTTTTAACACTAAGTGATGGAAAAGTTTTGAGCATTATAACTGGAACGAAATCAAACCAGGTGCTGCTACACCTAAGGACTTCATGAACATATTCGATTATAAAAGTGAAGTATTCTGTGCCAAAGAAGAAAACTTAAAGTTTGGACTTAGCCCCCTTCATTGGTGGATAAGATTTTTCGAGTTTATATTACATTTAGGCTATAAATGTAAATTACGAGGAGATACGAGGAGATGATAAAGTAACTATCTTAAAAAGAAAAGAAAAAATACAAAACGATTTTTGGAGAAAGTTTGGACTTCGCGTGGACATGCTCAGAGTAGGTGGTTTTGGTTCCACAAATGACGGAAACACTGTTCGTCGAGCTTTTACTGAGAATGATATTTTTTCTGGTTTAACTGCTGTTGACAATGATATAATACTTCGATTCAAAATCATTTTGATTTGCTTATCCTGTCAGTTTATAATAGATTCAAATAAATTTTAAATATATTGCTTTGAAACGGTAAAACGTTTTCAGGAGCTATGTACATACATATGTATATCCCTGCTTGCCAATGACTGCCACGGTTTATAAAGTGCTCATACACTCAAAACAAATAATAGAAAACAGCGCACTAATCAATAGGTTTTCTTGGAGAAGAAGCTTCTGAATCGCGAAACAAAATATACAAGGGTGATCGGTTGCTTCACGCCCGCAAAAACAGCCGCACCAATAATCTATTAGATGTATTTAATATGGGTGTTGATACTTGAGATCCATTAATTTGCAATACATTTTTAACCAGACGCTCATAAAAGTGTAAACGTTCTTCGCTTTCACCTGAAGTTGTTGAGCTATTATGTTGCAGCGGGTCCACAGAAGAATTTCAGCTTAGCAACCAAGACGAAGAAATAAATGATATTGATGAAAGTGAGGAAGCCATTTTCGATTTAAATTTACAAAATGAATTAAATTTAAGCAATTTCTAAATGTTATAATGTAATAAAAAATAAATTCATTATATTATGTTTGCTTTAATGGTTGAAAAAGTGTTAATTATTGGTCATTAATGGGTTCATTTTAATTTTTTAAATAGGGTTCAATTTATACATGTGTACATATATTATAAGCTAGAAATGGATCATATCCACAGTATTTTTCACTCTAATATTTATTTATTGTATCTTCAAAACTGAACGAACAATAAGTATTCAAATCTTAAGTATAGATATAATAAATGCGCAAAGTTTGAACAATAAAATGGATGAATTTAGATACATTTTTGTGGGATCAGGAATAGATATTATTTGTGTGTCCGAAACTTGGTTTCCGGTTGGAGTTTCAGACTCTATATTCAATCTGTCGGGTTTCAGGCTTTTTCGTTCTGACAGGAGAATTTTGGTTAATGATACTGAAACTAGAGCTCGTGGTGGTGGAGTCGCAGTCTACATTAGTAATGGCATTCGATGTAACCAGATATTGCGGTCTGACTCCGGCAGTGAGATTGAATATCTGTTTATTGAGATCTGTACTTCGGACAGAAGAAAAATGCTGTTAGGTAGTGTATATAGAGCTAACAACAACATAAATTTTAAACCTTTTATTAGCACTCTCGAAAACGTTTCGATTCAATATAATGATATTATAATTGTTGGTGATTTTAATAATAACCTACTGAGTGAGAACACAGTTGATTTAAGCCCTGTAAACACTATTATACCGACACATTTTCATGCAACATCAAATATTTTAATTGATATTGTATTTGTGAACCATAATGCTAAAGTACTTCTCTATGACCAGCTATCTGCATCTGCTTTTTCAAAGCATGATATACTTTTTTTAACTTATGATTTACCAGTTGCAAATCAAAATACTTACATTTCATATCGGGATTTTCGTAACATTGATTATATAGCACTCAATCGATCTTTTGAAAATATAAACTGGGATCAAATTTATTCAATTGAAAGTGTGGACGATCAAGTGGATTTCATTCAAAACAATGTTAATAATCTGTTTGATTCTTGTGTTCCTAGAAAAACTAAACTTATAAAAGCCAAAGAACAACCTTGGTTTAGTCCTGACATAAAACGTTTGATAAAAACACGCGATGATGCTTACTGTCGGTGAAAGAGGTTCAAAACAGATGATCTTAAGGCCATGCATCAAGCTGCTCGTAGAGAAGTAACTAACCGCATTAAGGCTGCAAAATCCCTGTTTTATCAGCGAAGGTTTTCGTCCGCAATTGATTGCAAATCTAAATGGAGTGAAATACGAAAAATCGGAATCGGCCAGAAAAGTGCTCCTTCACCTAACCATGATGCTGATGCAGATCAACTAAATGAAAAATTCTTAAATTTAGCTATACCATCACCAGACAGTAATATTTATGATAATCTATGCCATGTTCCAATATCAAACCCATTTAGTTTTCATTGTGTTGACCAGCTGGACGTTCTTGCTTGTCTTACTGCAGTAAAATCGAATGCCACTGGAATGGACGATTTAAGTCCCATTTTTTTAAGAATATTACTTCCTAGGCTATTGCCTTACTTAACTTTTCTATTTAACACGGTTCTGACGAAGTCTATATTCCCAGAAAAATGGAAATTATCAAAAATCATACCAATCCCAAAGACGAACAATGAATTTCGACCAATCGCCATCTTACCATTCTTATCCAAAGTTATTGAGAAAATTATGGGTAAACAGATAAGTAATTATTTGGCAAGAAACAATTTAATATCCGATAGGTAATCGGGTTTCATAAAAATCAGAAGCTGCATAACAGCATTAGTGGACGTTGTAGAAGATATCCGATCAAAACTTGACGATAACATGGTAGCATTATTAGTCCTTTTAGATCACAGCAAGGCGTTTGATACTGTGGATCATCAAATTCTTGTAATGAAACTTAGAAAATTGTTTAATTTTTCTGACACAGCTTGCAATTTGGTCTCATCTTACTTAAGCTCCAGATTTCAAAGGGTAAATTATAATGGTGCGTACTCTAAAGCGCTTAATGTAACCAGGGGAGTACCACAGGGCTCAATTCTTGGTCCTCTTTTGTTCTGCTTATTTATAATTGATTTACCTGACACTCTGGTCTATAGTAAAATCCAAATGTATGCAGATGATGTACTACAATAGCTCCACTATAGCTGATCTTGCAACATGTGTAAGCAAGATAAATCAAGACCTCAACAAAATTAACTCTTGGGCTAGGGCCAATGGTTTATGCATAAATCCATCAAAATCGAAATGTTTATTTATGTCAAGGTCTGCAAATATCACTCACAACTTTGAAATAAAAATAAATGGTGACTGCATAGTTTCTGTTGACTCGGCGACTAATCTAGGAGTTACATTCAATAATAAACTTAACTGGTCCAACCATATCAAAGTCGTAGTGGGAAGAGTATACGGTATGCTACGCAATCTATGGTCTGTTAAAGATTCCACTCCTTTTGCCATTCGAATGTTACTGGTAAAAACGTTTCTTATCCCAGCGCTTTTGTATGGTTGCGAGCTATTTGCGAATTGTGATAGCGATGATCTACGTAGATTAAATGTTGCATATAATAACTGTTGAAAACAGGGCAAGGCTAGCCGCTATAGCCGGTGGTCTCGTGGACTTTAAATAAAAATACACAAGTCTTATAAAATTTTGATTTATTAACCAATGTGTATTTAATATTAAAATTCCTAAATTATAAAGAAATATAAGTAATTATAATATATTTAGTTATGTTAAATAAAATACAAACTTTTTGGTATGAGAACCACCTGGTATAAAATTGAAATTGAAATTTGGACACTTTATAAGAGCTGGACACTTTTATAAAAAAACTGGACCACGTCAGTTGAGCCGATCTTCAGTAATGAAGCATCGTTTAAAATGGCGGTGTTCTTTACACCAAAAAATGACGTGGTCATAAGTTTCGTTCAGTTTTATAAAAAAAAAAATTTTACAAACATAAAATTTTATAGGGCGTTGCCAGATCAAAATGAATAACAATAATTTTTTATATTTATGACAATTTTGGGTGTAGCGTTAACATTCCCCCCGCAGTATGGCTAGAAGCTCCTTCGAAGCCAGACTCAATTTGATGAGCGACATCCAAAATAGCAAGTTTTGTTGCAGGTCTCTCGATGATTCCTTGCTTCGTAAGCACCTTGGCGCTTCTCACTTGACCATCACTAGCCAATCTGGTCTCTAAGACTTTCCCTCGTAACCAGACATTACGTGGAAGAGAAGGGTCAACAATGATCACTAGATCCCCCTGACATAAAGGTTTTGATCGCGCGTGCCATTTTGATCTACAAGTTAATGATGGCAGATACTCTACAAGCCACTTTTTCCAGAATATATTAGCGTACTGTTGAGAAGTAAGACAGCTTTGTTTTAATAGTAAGCCGCCATCGTCACACACAGTCATCGGTTTTAATCCAGATGAACTTCCAATCAAGAAGTGATTTGGTGTTAAAGCCTCTTCATTTTCTATATTTATTGGTACGTAGACAAGTGGACGTGAGTTTATAATATTTTCAACTTCCAGCAGCATGCTTACTAGAAGTTCACCGCTAGGACATCTGGACGGCATAATTTTGTACAAAATTGTTTTAATTGACCTTACAAGCCGCTCCCAAGCCCCACCCATGTGGGGTGAGGCCGGAGGATTAAAATTCCACTTTGTTGTTGTAGTGGTAAATGTTTTAATAAGCTCGTTTTTATCTACCTCTGCTAGAGTCTCTCTAAGTTCTCTCTCTGCTCCAATAAAATTTGTTCCGTTATCACTATAGAATTCGTGTGGGATTCCTCTTCGCGACATAAAGTTGCGTATGGCTAATATACAGGAACTAGTTGTCAATGAATGCGTTACTTCGATATGAACTGCTCTAATAGTCAAGCATGTGAACAAGCATCCGTACCGTTTCTCTTTATGACGATTTACGGTGACAAAAATTGGTCCAAAATAATCAACTCCGGTATATGTAAACGGAGCTACATACGAAGCTACACGTGCGTGTGGCAGAATTCCCATTTGTGGATTCTTAGGCACTGCTTTCTTCACTTTGCACATTTGGCAAAAACGAGTAACCGATTTAAATGTAGCTCGAAGCTTTGAAATACAAAATTTTTGTCTAAGTTCATTAAGAACAGTTTCGTGGTTCATATGATGGTACTTTTGATGATAATGCATTAGAATAAGTTTTGTGATGTTATTTGACCTTGGCAAAATTATTGGACGTTTTTGTTCCATCGGAATATCCGCGTTATCAATTCTTCCATAAACTCTTAATACACCATTATCTAAATATGGATTTTTGTTATAAATATCACTGGATTTTTGTATATCTAAATTCGATTTTAACAAGGATATTTCTTGAGAATATTTTTCTAGTTGCGCCTGTTTATACAAAATACGTTCGGCGTTTTGTAACTCTTCTTGAGTTAATTCGTTTTTGTTATTACTAATTTTTCTGCAATTATATATAAATCGTAAAACATAAGCACTGGTTCGTAAAAGGCGAGACCATTTTGAAAATCTGTGCACTTCAAAAATTAAGTCAATTTTTGTAATATTAAACGAGTGATGTATACGTTCTTCATCTGTTGAATCCGGAATGGTAGCTTCTTGTGGCCACTCAACTTCCGGACGAACTAAAAAATCAGGTCCTTGAAACCATCTTGAAGAATTTGAGATGTCGGGATTTTTTGACCATTTTGTTGCTTCATCAGCTGCGTTTTTCTTACTTGGAATCCACCTCCATTCCTTAATTACAGAAAGATCTAATATTTCAGTGACGCGAAAGGCAACAAATTGATTATATTTTCGATGATCGGAGTTAAGCCAGCTCAAAACGGTTTTAGAATCGGACCAAAAATATTTCTCATTAATTGTTATTTCATGATTATCTGTAATATATTTGGTAAAGCGAGCTCCTATTAATGCAGCCATAAGTTCTAGGCGTGGAACAGATGTTATTTTAATTGGTGCAACTCGGGTTTTTGAACCAACTATGGAGCATGTCACATCGCTGCCCTTTTCTAATCTTAAATAACATACCGCTGCATAACCGTCTCGGCTTGCATCAACAAATGTATGTAGCTGAATATTGACATTTTCATAATTAAGGAGAAATTTTAAATAGCACCGTGGTATCTTTAGTTTTTCAATATTAGGTAAAGCCTTGATCCATTGATTCCATTTAACGCATAATTCTGCAGGAATTTTATCGTCCCAATCTATTTGAAATCTCCATATATTTTGCATAAGTATTTTTACGTACATTATTATATGTCCAATTAAGCCGAGTGGGTCGTATATTGACATTACCAATCGTAAAACTTCACGTTTTGTAGGTATTTTGTCTGTTGTTAGTATGGAAGTTTCATTTAACCACGAAGAAATTTTAAATGTTATTACATCTTCTTTATGCTCCCAAAAAACCCCTAACACCTTTTCAATTTGTTTTGCTTCACCTATATTTAAATATTTACCACCATCTTTTGATAGAGGAGTAGACTGCATAACTATTTTATCGTTCGATACCCAATTTCGTATTTTAAAACCAGCCTTTTGATGGATATAGGACACATCCGAAATGAGTTTTATGGCTTCTTGTGAACTATCTACAGAATCAAGTAGATCGTCGACATAATGATTTTCTTGTATAGATTTAGAAGCTTTTGGGAATTTATCTTTATATTTGCTTGCATTAATGTTTTTGATATACTGGGAGATACTTGGTGCGCATGTAGCGCCAAAAATCATGACGTCCATTATGTATACATCAGGGTTTTGGCCCTCTATGCAATCACGCCAAAGAAATCTTTGTACGTCGCGGTCTTCTGGTCTAATGTGTACTTGGTGGAACATCTCTTCAATATCTCCACACACAGCTACAGACTTAGTACGAAATTTAAAAAGGATTGCTGGCAGCGAACTTAAAAGATCAGGCCCCTTTACTAGAAACGAATTTAAGGAAACGCCATTTGATTTCGCAGCTGCGTCCCAAACAATACGGTGTTTGCCAGGCTTATTTTTATTAAAGACCGAAAAAATTGGAAGATACCAAATCTTTTTATTATTTTTACCATCATTCGCTATTTCATCAGGTCCTAATTTACGTATATATCCTTTAGACAAATATTTAGCTATTGTCTCCCTGAACAAATTTAAGTGTTCGTTGTTTTGTTTTAATTTTTTCTCTATACAAATAAGTCTTTTAAATGCCATCGGATAACTATCTGGCATATCTATAACATCGTACTTCCAAAGTAAAGGAACCTCGTAGTGCCCGTTTGGTTTTTGTTTTGTAAACCTTTCTAATAAATTTAATGCCCTTTTATCTGTTTCGGCTATAAGTGGGTCCTTTAAACTAATTCCTATACTCTCAATGGCATAAAAACTTTTTACTAGTTCATCTAGTTTATTATCTTTTATTAAACAATTACAAATATGAAAACTGAAATTTTTATTGGTTTTGTTGTTTTCACCAGCCGCGCCGTAAACGATCCATCCTAACTTAGTGCGAACAGCTACTGGTTCTTGTGATGTTCCTTCGCGGATTGTATTTGACACTCCTAAGTTAAAATGATTTAACCCGATCAGTATTTGAGGAACAGCATTAGTGTAACTTTCGACGGGAAGGTTTCGCAAGTGGCGATAGCGTTGTGCCATAGATTTATAATCCAGTGATTGCGTTGGCAAGTTTAGCGATTTTACTGTAAAAACATTGACAGCTACCGGTTGTTTATCTCCACCCGAAATATAAATTTTGAGTTTCCTTGATGTCTTTTCATTCCTTTCTACACCGCCAGTCCACCTTAAACACAATGGACTAAAAACACCGTTTAGATTTAATTCGTTAGCCAATGACTCGTCTATTAGACTTACCGATGATCCTTCGTCAATAAATGCAAAGGAATTTATAATTTTGTTTTCACCATAAATTTTAATTGGTAATATTTTAAATAAAATATGTTTTGTTTCACAGCTGTGTGTATTGTTTACAATAATATCTCTTTTTACATCTCTGGTTTTCATGTCGTTGTTTGACGTTTGTTTATTTTCTAATGTTGAATATCTATGTAAAGACGTGTGGTGAAAATGTTCGCAACCTTCTATACCGCATACTTTTTTTCTTTTACACTCTCCATTGTGTTTTGACAAACAGAATTTACATAATTTGTGTCGTCTTATTACGTTCCATTTTTCACCACGATCCATCGATAAGTATGTTGGACAATTTGCAAGACTTTTGCAGTTGTTGTTGTTGCCATTGTCAGCACACACAAAACATTTGCGTTCACTATGAGAATGTATATAGGCTTTTCTATTTGTTGGTGTTATATTTGTTGTTCTTTCTCTCTTTATTTTGTGAGCAGAATGGTCAACTGTTATACTGCTAGCTGATATACCTATATCAAAAAACCATTTGTCAAATTCGTAGAGATTTGCTTTTTTGTTTTCTTGCAACAGTTGTGTTTTCCTATTTATCCATTGCATTTGATAAAAAGGTGGTAGTTTTTGTGTAATTTCCAGAAGAAGAGATGAATTGTTTATTTCATCGAATAATTTACTGGCATTAATGACTGATATTAGACTTCTTACATCAATAGCAAAAGAAGTAAGTTTTCTTAAATTATGATCGTCTATTTTTTGAGTCATTTTAATTCTCTCTTTAATTGAACTTAATATTTTTTCAGGCTGACCGTAAAGCATGCGCAGCACTTCTATTACACTGTGTACATTTGATGGATGAATAAGCATATGTTGGACTCTGTGTAGTGCTTCTCCTTTTAGAGCATTCTGTAGACGCACAAGGTTTTCGGAGTCGGTAAAAGCGCAAGCCTTTGTGGACCATTCAAAGGTGGAAAAAAATATTGGCCACTGTTCTGGTTGACCAGAAAATGTAGGCAAATCTTTCGGTAAAGATTGTCTAGAGTGTATTTCACTTTGTGAAATCCTTTGTGATTGGGTCGTATCCTGTAAGTGGCTTGAAGTCGCAGTTACTTGTGCATTCGGTATAAAATTTATTGTTGATGAAATTGGATAATTTGAAATAAAAGGGCGTTGTGCGGAGTTATATGGAAAGTGTGAATTTCGATTTATATTAGAATTTTGAATAATATTGGTGGGAGCGTTGGGTATAAATTGTTGAGGGCGATTGCTGTAAGGGGGTACAGTTGTGGTACAATTGGGTAAAGTAGATGTGCATATAGCCTCGCTAATAGAGCATGAAGAAACAGTTGTTACTGCGTTCTGCGATAATGTATTTAAATTGCAACTACCTTTTGTCTGAGTAACACTCGAAGTGATTGCCTTTATATTTGAGGTGGTGTCATGATACGCAGTTTGTTCGGGCAAAGGTAACGAATATTTATTTTTATTTAAGTTTTCTCTATGATTGAGGTTAGGATGGGGGTCTGTTGAGTTTAGCCATTCAATAACGGAATGGGATTTGTTAGAGGAATTTTCTGAAAGAGCTTCGGCTTCCTCTAAAACTTGGTACTTTTTATTCAGATACTCTTTGTTCATTGCATGCTCTTCTTCGAGTTTTTCAAGTTGTAACTGAGCTCTACGTGATTGCGAGAGATGAGAACTTTTTGAATTGTGACTTGTGACACTTGGCACAGGTGAGTTAGGCCTTATAGCAGAGCACTGCAGGCATTTAAAGGTCTTATCGTCGGCGACAGCAACACAATTTTTGTGAAATATTTTATGGCACGCGACGCAACCTATCATGCTCTCATCAGGGGGGTTATTACACAATGCACAACTTTGATCACCAGTTTTGGGTGATGGTTGACCTTCTACCTCAGGTAATGACATATTTATGTTACTTACTGTGTGATTGGCTAGATGGTGAACAGGCTAAGATGGTCTAGAGATATATAAGCCGCAAAGTGAATCCCAAGTTGAAGAAGTCCAAAAATAAGTCAGCGCCACAAAAAGAATTTTAAATTTGTTGAAAACAGGGCAAGGCTAGCCGCTATAGCCGGTGGTCTCGTGGACTTTAAATAAAAATACACAAGTCTTATAAAATTTTGATTTATTAACCAATGTGTATTTAATATTAAAATTCCTAAATTATAAAGAAATATAAGTAATTATAATATATTTAGTTATGTTAAATAAAATACAAACTTTTTGGTATGAGAACCACCTGGTATAAAATTGAAATTGAAATTTGGACACTTTATAAGAGCTGGACACTTTTATAAAAAAACTGGACCACGTCAGTTGAGCCGATCTTCAGTAATGAAGCATCGTTTAAAATGGCGGTGTTCTTTACACCAAAAAATGACGTGGTCATAAGTTTCGTTCAGTTTTATAAAAAAAAAAAATTTACAAACATAAAATTTTATAGGGCGTTGCCAGATCAAAATGAATAACAATAATTTTTTATATTTATGACAATTTTGGGTGTAGCGTTAACAATAACATAGCAAGATTTGTTTTCCAGAAAAGTCGCCGTGACTACATTTCATATTACTCATACCAAATCTTCAAGATGCAATTTGTTAATCTTCTCAAACTCAAATGTCTTATTTTACTGCTCAAAATCATTGGAATGCTTTACCCAATTTTATACAAAGAACAAGCAACGCAGTTATTTTTAAAAAGGAGTTGTGTAAATTATTTGCATTAAATAATGTAACTATGTAATTTTAATTTTTTTTAATCGTCCTATTTTTTATAACTCTATTAAGATGCTTTTTTTGACTCATATTTACTGATAATTTATTAACAAGTTATTAAGTCATATTAAAGTTAATGTTAATTTTTGTAATCCATGTATTCTATTATCTGCTCAATCACTAGCACTCTCATTTATAAGATTATGTACATATCTTGTTGTGCTAGATACCTCAAAATTTAAATAAATAAATAAATAAATGACATTCCTATATGGCGTCAGCAGCCAAGGTTGTAGGAGATATCCAGCGTCACCTACGAATTATTTCATAATTAAGCATTTAAATATGCATATGATTACTTACCTAATAGCCAAACTCGGATTCCGCTTTCTAAAAAAATTTTGCTCCATTACACTTTTGTAAGGACTCGTATTCCACACAAACGAATCGTGACAGGCTCCTGGATGCGTGGCATCAACAAATCTAATCCTCATTCGGCTGTCACATATCTGGAAAACATTTACATTTGTAACAAAAAGTAACATACATAGGTATATTTATTTGTAAAAAACTTAAGAGTGTGGCGTTTAAGCTATAGCTTCGTTTCCGGTTGTAGTACAAGTGTTTGTTATCTTTTGGGGCTACGATATTTATGTGTATTCCATCAATACACCTCACAACACCTGGTATTGCAAATTTTCGGTAAAAATCTTGGGCTGTCGCTCTATTTCCTTCTTCTGTTGGATAAGTTATCCACTCACCACAAAGTTTTTCCTCAAAAACATCTAAAACTTGTGAGAGCACTTCACAGAAGGTTGATTGTGCCATTCCCACCTGATAATCTCTGGCCACACCTTTCTGGTATCCGCCTTCCGCAAAGAACCGCAGGCAGGCACAGTTTTATCATTGCTGTTATTCCAAATGTTTTCTTTGTGGGTAGGTTTTTATCCAGCACTTCTAGGACATAAATAAATGCGGCTTTATTTAGTCTATAATGTTGAATAAATCTAATAAACAAGTTATTTATAAACAAAATTTGTTTACAGATAATTAACTTACGAGGTATCGGGTAACTCCAACGGATTAGATTCATCTCGTAAAAGTCTACGAGCAATTCGGTGTTGTCGAGATTCTTCCTCTTGCAGTTCAATTAATGCTCCTGTTCTAAACATTTTATTTTAATTTCAATTAAACAAATACTCACACTTTTTTACTACAGTGACGCTTGATATGTTTATTAATTACTCTTCTTACTTATTTTACATGCAGTATGTAGTGATAGCACACACAAGAGTTCCCATGAAATTCACGATACCAATTTCCCTTTCTTGCGAATTGAAAATTTTATGGGAACAAATATTTCCCATCTTATTCACGATAGGGGTGAGTATTTCCTCAGGTTAATTTCATATGAATTTCTGGGGATCTCACTTTTTGCATATGGCAACGCTAATTTCTAGCAACAAGCGTAACACGTCCACCGTATTCTAGTGCTCGAGTGAGACTGATTTATGTTTTTTATTTCTCTGCAATACGTGTGCACATGTACTCGATAAAAGAGCGTAAGCATTGGCGCTGCGCCCTAGTTTGGCAGATCCCTACTTTAAGGCCCATTTAGCGGACCGTAAATGTAGAAATGTAAATGTAGCCGAATCAGCTGATCGTTTCTGTTATATGAGAATGTATGCAAACGCTTAGCCGACTGGAAGTGTCACGTTGCTGTAACGTCTGAACCTGTTGAAAATAGAATTTCATTACATTCTTATGTGACAAATGTAGACAGTGATGGGTTGTACGTTTGTTGAATGCAAATGTGCCGCTGTAGCAATTTGTTGGTACTTTTTTATTTTAAATTTGAAACTTTTTTTAGTTATTAAATTTATATACACACACCATATATAATCCGTATAAAATATTTTTTTTAGCTGGAAATCTGTAGTTTTTTATATAAAAATTAACAATTTCTAGTTTATATTCAATATATCGTTTTTCTTTAGAAAACTTCTACAGAAATATTCGTTTATAACTAAATAAAGCGCAAAGGAAATGGAATCAAGATAATTTAATAAATTAAATACATAATTTTTTTTATTTCATAATACGCTAATTGGGCCTAAATTTTCTAATGTAAGTAAAACAGATTTAAGCTACATTTTTCCCAAAACGCTTATGAAGAAATTATTGTAAAAAGATATTACATGATACATGAAGATTCGCCAAACCCATACTACCAAATATACTTAATAAATAATAATAAATTTTTATAAAATAAATAAATTTTTATAAAATCTACCAAGAGACTGCCAATGTCTGTGTTAATATTTTGCACATTGTAGAAAAAGATGAAACTAGCTTTCTCCGACAACTTTCTAACTTTAAATTTTCATCTTATTTTTAAATTTTTTATCGTTCTATGTAATTTTTTAAATTTCCGTACTTTTTCCGTACAATCATAAATATTTTGTACACATTGTACCATCAATGTATTGGAACAGCTGTTTTGCATTTATAAATAAATGATAATTTATTAATTATGTGGTAAAAATGAAATCTAAGTAAATAATTTAAAACTGAGGGCAGTGAAATAGACGATGAAAAATGAGTTTTGCAGGGGAACGAATGACTGTATAACAAATATTAAACAGCAACACAATATTATATGTTCAATAATGTACATACAAAAATAATTTTTTTCTGCTTATGTCAAAAACACACGACGCGTTTTTAAGCATTCTATAAGTGCTGCAACATTTACATTTACGTTACATTAACATTTACGTTACCTCTACGATTTCTACAGTCGGCTAAATGGGCCTTTATACTCTTAATAATTGTCTCAGTTGGCGTGAGTACGAAATTTTTGCTTTTCCTGTTACATACTTCCCCCCTCATAATAAAAAGCGCAAAGTGTTTGCGAATTTCAAAAATACTACGTGCAATATCTTTATATACATACTTATGTACATACATATGTAAGTACATATTTATAGTCTTTGGTTATACTCTACATACAGCACGTGCACTCTCAAGGAAAACCGGCTGGGTGAGTAATCGGAGTTGCACCTTCCGTTATTAGTTACATTTATTTTGTTACTCGTGTTTCTTATATCTGGTTGAGTATAAGTGGGCATCCATAAGGTTGATATGCTGAGGTGGTTGCGTTTTGATCAATACGTAAAAGGAGAAGGGGAATGATGCCCCACATAACAACATCGAAAATAATCTATACAGTTTAAGATAAAAGCTCTTGCCGCCTTCAAAAATAGGCTTTCAAATATTAATACATATGTATACTTAGGTCTCACATAGAGAGATCTCTGAAGCCGGAGGCATAATGGCTGAAAAATATAAATTTAATCTTGCATTCATCATCACCTGAAAGGCATTTAATTTACAAATGCTAAACTTACAAACATTAAAAAAGTAAAACAGAATTCACATTAATTCATACACTTCTCCTTTTTCGAAATCGGTTAATAGCAGTTAAATACACAGAACAGAACATTCTGAAATGATCTGAATCACTTCAATGATCTCCCTTCTCTCACCCAATTAGAAACAAAAAAAATCTTAAATTTCTTTTGTTTTTCTTTGCAAAACCAATTGGCAAAAACACATACACACACGTTTTGTTTGTTTCTTATTTTTATTTACACACGCATGTGTAATGCTTGTGCATGTATTAGTAGAAACTTTAATCGATTTTAATTAAAATAAAGTTTTTGCACATCTGCAATGGATTACATACATATGTACATATGTACTTACATATTTATATGTATGTAAGTATGTATATACATACATAAGTTCTCGTCGTTCCTTTCAGGAGCATAGAAGCTCAAACGGATTACATATACATAAGTACATATGTACATACCATGTAAATACTTATTTAAAGTAGTATAATTCAAGCGTGAAAGGAAAAAATTCTATTCTATTTATACTTAAGTATAATCTTAATCCCCTTCGACTATATCTTCAAAGTTGTAATATGTTGCAATAATACTGCAACAGGGTGGTAATATGAAAACCAAGTATCGAAAAATAATTTGGAACTATCCTCAAAAAAAAAGCGGTTAATTCAAAACCCATATTTAATCATAAATGCTATAAATTGTATAAAATGTTTCCTTATTTCATGAGATGAAAATTGTCATGTCAATTTGACGTCAAAATATAAGTATAATCAAAGGTATGTAATTACTTCCGCTAAAACTATAAAATATGTTTCCTTCTTGTTAATCTAACCATCGAACTGGTAAGATCATCGAACCTTCTTTCACAAATCCTAATTGGAATGTGTTTTCATTTTGGGGGAAAATTATCGTCGATTAATTTGGAAACAAAAACTGGCGCTGACAGTCTTTTCTAATCCTTTGAATTCTAAGAAGCTTTCATACAGCGACATATACGGGTATATTCTAGAATCCGAATTCACTCGAAAGTGGATTACTTTAGCATTTTTGGTGTTCTGCAATTCACATCCCCATGTTTTTATTCGTTTTCAATTAGAGTAGGAAGGTGTGAGTGAAAGTAAAACGAATCGTACTTTATTCTTATAAATGTTAATATTATTAAGAAAAATACAATTTTGGTTTTTAGTTTGAAGTGTTTTTTATTGAACTTCATCAAAAAAATTAAATTTTTCACAGAAATATTAATGCAAACAAATTTTTTTTAAACTTTGCCAAAAATTTCAATTTGGTTTTCGTAGATCTCACTTGAATAAAAAAACATTAAAAAAATACAACAATTTTGTTTATGTTCGAAAACACAAAGTTGCCCTACATACTAAAGTTTGATATGTCAATCTTTTTTGAACTAAATCTCTATGCATTTAGATTTTATTGATAAAGAAAAATTAATTTTTTTGAAGGAAATTAAAACTAATTTCATATATATAAATCTATTTAAACAATAATTATAATAATTCGATTGCATTTAGTTGTAAAATCGCAATGTAATAATCAGGCAATACTTTGTTTTAACAACATATGGTGCCAAGACAACGTAGTCGATATGTCTATAGCAGGCAAACAGCCGCGCTGATAAATAGCGCAACTAGAAGAAGAAAAGAGAATAAAATTAATAATCTCTTTTAAAAAATTTTAAAATCAAAGCCAGCTTGTAAGGTCTTTGTATTTGTTAATGTGAATTTAAACTAACAAGAGCAGGTTTATATTTATTCGCACTTTTTATTTATATATTAATATATGTATGTATCTTTTATATATACACAAAACAAAAAACAAGCACTTGTCGCTTTAAAACAAGAAAAATAAAGAAGAACACAGAGAAATAACCACCTTAACAGACGAATGCAAATAAAATATAATAGTAAAATTGCGAATGACAGCTAAAAGGAAGAGATGTATTTTTCTTCATTGCTGTTGTAAAAAAATCTCGAAAACAGAAACCATGTGTCTTTTGCTACCCCTCTTTCTTATCCACCTAATATGCCAACAAACAATAAAGACATGTCTTAAATACTACATTTATACGCACGTCTTATTTGCAAATAAAAAAGAAGAATGTTGCGGTATAACTTTTTTATTGTAACTTATTAACTCACTTAAACAAGTCGTGAATAACGACACTATTTGCAAATAAAAAGTAAGACGTTGCCACTTCATGAACGTTTTTTGTGTTTTACTTATCAAACAATCATATTTTCGTCACATGGCATCACTAATAATAACATAAGTTCTGTATGCAATTTCCCGTATAAACAGTGAATTAGTTATTTGCAAATAGTTCTATTTGCAAATAAGACGTGCGTATAAACGTGGTAAAAGACAAGTAAAAAAATCATCGTCAAAATTATTGTTGCTGTGTGCGTTTTCTTCGCTTTTTTGTTCTTTTGTATGACGCAAATTGAAAATCAGCAAACAAAAGTGAAAATAGAAATTAATGAAAGAGAAAATATCGAGAAAAAATTTGCTTGTTAAAGTTTTGCAATTAAATTATGTTGGCATAAAATCAATAGTTGTTAAGATTATTGCCACTTATATTCGGAACCAAACACTGAAAACAAAACAAAAAATAGTCCTAAAAAACAAAGTGACAATCTAAAAAGAGAGGGAAGCGGTGAAGAATGAGAAACTAATGGCCTGTTTGCCGATGTCGAAAGAAAACTTATGCGAAAGAAAGCTAGTCACTCACATTCGAATCAATTTGAGTTTGTCTATGTCACTCACTTTCGTTCGCAGCTACTTACGTCAGTCAATTTTTGTATCTTACGTGTTAATAAAGCAAAGTAGTGCCAACTTATAAGTATAATTGTTTTACAGCAATTTCCTCTAAAAATACAAAAAATACTACTAAATTGTTTGAAGTCAAATGCAACTCCTTTTGAAATTAATCAGCTGTCGAAATAAAGAAAATGTAACCAAAACAAACTAAAAGTTTACAAAATAAAAAATATAATTACAACCACCTGTTTCCTGCATACTTTTTTGTTGTCTTTTTGGTTCTAGATTTCAAATCAGATTTCAAATCTGCAAACAATATGTGTCATTTTTGCAAGTAGCAAATACAAAATAAGTACCTATGTATGTATGTATGTACATATATGTATATGTATATGTAGGCAATAACCCACCCCAAATGTACATACATATGTATGAATGTATGTATGTACTCACAACTAAAAAAGCTATTTGTTATTAAAAATTTTTTTCATAAAATATTTGTTTATTTATATATTTTTTCAAAAAAATATTGTCATTCGAACACAAAATAACTGGTGCCTGATTTTGAAATTTGTGTTCGCAAAGTTGACAACAACTTCGAAATAGACAAACCCATTTTTGTATGAAAACACTTACGTTTTCATTCGAGTTGTCGTTCGAGTCATCGTTCGCATAGAACCAATTTAGGTAAACCCAAATCAGTTTTCTTTCGCTTAGATTGCGAAAGAAAGTTTTCTTTCGACATCGGCAAACAGGCCCTAAAAATAAAAAATAAAAATTAAAAATAACAATAAAAAATAACACAAGAAAAAAGCCACATACTTTGAATAATCCAAAAGTGAACATCTGAAATCGACCAACAACAAAAATGAAAATTAGTTTCAAAACAAGTATATAAACAAATAAATAAACAACAATAACAATACTGCTTATTACAGTTTTTTTTTATACAAACAACAATAATAATATCATCCCACTATAATAAAACCAAGAGAGCTACATAATAATTGAGCAAGACAAAAACAATACAATAACCGCCAATTTCCTAAACAACCTTTTGCTGTCAGCTGATGCTGCTGTAATCAAGTTAAGCCTAAGTGGATGTAATGCACTTAGAAAATTTTATTACAAAAAAGATAAAATATATACAAAAGGTCAAAATAAAATACCATAAAAACCCTGTATAATTTTAAAAATTTATCTAAATCTAATGCCCAATTCAAAAGTATCAATTAGTACTTCTGTGCGAAGAAGCAAAAGAAAAATGAATAGAGTTAATAATAAAAGCAGTGGTAGTGTTAAAAAAATGCAGAAAAATAATGCAACATCAGAAGATTTTTCATCTCATGATGGCATACCCCGTATTAATATTGCAGCTACCTCCAATGAACTATTTCAAAATCCGATGAGGGATAGTCAGAATTTTCTTATTAACTCTCCATTCAAAACTTTAAATTTGCTAGAAAAACGCTTTGATAAGTTCACGAAAGAAATAGAGCATATGATGAACAATAAATTAAATGAATACAAATCTGAACTGTTAAGTGTGATCGAGAAAAGCTTCGGTACTATCAAACAGCAAATTCATGATGTTACCGCTAGAGTCCAACATTTAGAAACAGTCTCCATTTGTATGAATGATATGCAGAGTGAAATAAAGACTTTAAAAAGTAAAATTAAACAACAAGAAAATAAAAACGTGGCTTGTGAATTACGAATAAATGAAATCCCATACAAGGAAACAGAGAATTTAAATTTAATATTTGAAAAAATTTGTAACACCATCAACATTCCCGTTCCCGCCGTTAAAAGTATTTATCGCCTGCAAAATTCAAACAACAAAAACAATTGTAAAGATGCCGTGATTATTGTTAAAATGTGGTCCCCATATGATAGGAATTTTTTCTTAAAATCACTGTCACGCTATCGTAAGCTTCATAAAGGTTTCTTTTTCCGTCTACAAGATATCGGAGAATCGTCTAAAAACAAATTTTTTATAAATGAAAACTTGACATCAGCCAACTTCAACATTCTTCGCGCCGCCATTAAGCTAAAAAAACAAAAACATCTCCATGGGGCCTTCAGCATGCGTGGTTTAGTTTATGTCAAAATAACACCCGATAGTAATGCAATACAAGTGGATGAAATAAATCATTTATATAATTTATTTCGTGGATCCGAACCTTCCTCTATTGAAAACGGGCATGGTATCACCATTCAATATCAAGAAACTTGAAGCTTTCCTTTACTTTTTTTAGTTAAATTAATTTCTAAAAATTTGTATTCTATATTAATTCTTTATTATTTACTACTTAAATGTTTATCTTTTACTATTACTCATTCGAAAATTTATATTAACTTAATATATTCACAACAACTGTTTCACTCTATTTTATGTTGTGTGCGTTACTTACGTTCAATTAATTCATGACACTTGACAGAATACGATCCAGAGATAGTGTTGCAACTATGTTAAAGGTTATTGCAAATCAGAAGTATGGTATCAAGATTTGCCACATTAATGCTCAAAGTTTGCAAAGAAAAATTGAGGAGTTCAGATATATTTTTGAAAATTCTAACATTGATTTTATTTGTGTATCCGAAACATGGTTTAACCCCAACATAACTGACTCATCTGTATCTTTGGGTGGATACAATCTGCGTAGAGTTGATAGGGAAGATGGATATGGTGGCGTTGCAATGTATATAAGAAAGGACATAAATTTTAACATTAAATGTACTTCAAAGGAAAACTATGACTTTGAAGATATTGAAAATTCTGATCCTATAAATAAGGTAGAGTATCTTCTAATTGAAGTTAGTAGTGAGGGCAGAAAAATATTAGTAGGAAGCGTTTATAGACCCAATCGAAACATTAATACTAGACGGTTTCTACGGACGTTGGAGACACAAACAGCTATGTATGATGATGTGATAATAATGGGTGATTTCAATTCGAATCTCCTTGAAGATCGCACCTTTTTAGAAGATTTTACTTCTGTTGGTCTTCAATCGCCTAACACCACAATTCCAACACATTTTACATCCACAAATAACACGCTTTTAGACCTATTTTTTGTAAGTAATAAATATAATATCCAACTTTACGATCAGCTATCTGTACCGTGTTTCTCAAGACACGATTTAATTTTCATGACTTACAAGTACCATTTGGTTACTTACGTTTCGGGATTTCAAAAATATGGATTTTAGATTATTGGAACGGGAATTATTCAAAATTGAATGGAATAATCTATATTATTTAAATTCGGCGGACGATCAGCTAAAAGTCCTTGAGTACTATGTTAATAATTTATTCGATTTGGTAGTGCCTCTGAAAACTAGGATAATCAGTAAGCAGAGAAAACCTTGGTTCTCAGCTGAAATAAAGGATTCTATAAATCAAAGAGATCTTGCGTATTATAGATGGAAAAGGTTTAAAACTAACGAATTACGTGAGGTTTATCGTACTGCTAAAAGGAAAGTCAATAAGTTGATAAAAAGGGCGAAATCTGAATTTTATGCTGAAAAATTTGATTCTGCCCTTAACTCCAAGCAAACATGGCAAACCATACGTGAAATTGGTATTGGTAAAACCATTACCCATGAGCCACACTCAATTGATGCTGACGCTATAAATGAAGCGTTTTTAAGTATTCCAATGGTAGAAGCTGATCCGCATTTTATATGCTAACCATCCTAACAATAATTCTGGTTCAATTTTTTCATTTGAAGCTGTGGATGAATGCGATGTACTAGCAAGTTTGTTGTCGATCAAATCTAACTCTGTAGGTGCAGGCGGTATTAATCCAAGGTTTCTGAAAGTTCTTCTGCCCCCACTGCTTCCTTTTATTACTTTTATTTTTAATAAAATCCTTACGTGTGGTCAATTCCCATCCAGTTGGAAAATAGCTAAAATTATACCTATACCCAAAACCAACTCTGAGTACAGACCAATCGCCATATTGCCATTTCTATCTAAAGTTTTCGAAAGAATTATGCATAACCAAATAACACGTTTCCTCGATCGGAATAATATGATCACTGAGAATCAATCCGGTTTTAGAAAAAACCATTGATGTATAACAGCACTAGTTGATGTTGCTGAAAATATTCGGAGACAAGTCGATAATGGTAATACCGCTTTTTTGGTACTGCTAGATCACTCTAAGGCTTTCGGTACTGTGGAACATAATATTCTCTGCTACAAATTACGTAACTTTTTTAATTTCTCCCCCTCTGCCACTCAGTTAATGTCGACGTACCTTAGCAAAAGATACCAGTATACAGAAACGAATAATAAAAAATCAAGAGCTCTCCCTGTGTTAAGAGGAGTTCCGCAGGGATCTATTGTAGGCCCTCTTTTATTTTCCATGTACTCTAATGACCTCCCGACCATAATAACAGATTGCAAGATTAGAATGTATGCAGACGACGTTCAACTCTATACGAGTTGTAATAATGAGGTGATAACAGATTGCATAAGTTCATTAAATGAACAGCTACACCATATTCACGCATGGGCATCTGCAAACGGTCTAACGATAAATCCCATAAAATCAAAATGTATTGTTATTCAAAAAAGACTTGCAGAATCCCTTATTATACCTATTATATATATTAATAATCAAAAAATTGAGATTGTGTCATCTGCTAAAAATCTAGGTGTTTATTTCAATAAATTTCTTACTTGGTCTGATCACATCAATTGTGCTTGTGAACGCTCTTTTGCTATGCTAGGAGCTATATGGTCATCTCAGCACTGTACGCCTATTAAAATAAGAATCCTTATAGCAAAAACTTATTTAATTCCTACTCTATTGTATGGATGCGAGCTTTTCGCTAGTTGCGACTCTACAAGCAAGAGAAAATTAAACGTTGCCTATAATAATATCATTCGCTATGTGTACGGTTTAAATAGAAGGTCTAGGATTTCAATCTTTTCATCTCAACTTTACGGAATTTCTTTTGATGATCTGCTCAAGTTAAGAGTTTTAATTCTTATGCAAAAAATAATATATAAGCGCCAGCCAGAACATCTTTACAATAGACTGTCTTTCGCAGATAACTGCAGAGGTAAAAGAATACGATCTTTTAGATACAATAGCCTAATGTCAAAATGGCATTTCTATATATTCGCAACAACTCTCTGGAATTCGATCCCATACAGCTGTCAAGTTTTAAGTAACGCACAACAGTTTAAAAAACAGCTCATCAAACAATTCTCAGCGTAATTACTTGCTAAAAGTTTTGTTTTACATGTGTGTATACACTATATGTTTAAATTTGTATTAGTATTTAATTTAATTATGTATTTAGTTTAATTATATATTTAATTATTTAATTATATATTTGACATTTTTTCTGTAACTTATCACTCAGTTCCACACTGAAATATAAGACATAAGGTCTTGTGTATGGAACTATACAAATAAATAAAATCAAATCAAATCAAATTGGGTGTTACTTTTGTAATTTGTTAATTTTTTTTCAACTTTTTTACCGACCGCCGTCGATTTTTGCATAGCTGTGGCCGTTGACATTTAGATTTTTTTTCGAACATAAACTTCGAATGTGGAAAAACATGCTGAATTCAGAACAACATTTTATAAATTATGGGGATTCAAAAAATTTTTCGGTTTCAATCCGAGTCGAAACCTGGAACATACCCGATAATATGATGTAGCAGCTCAGTTCAATTTTGCATAAAAAATGTTCGTGACACCCGCTAAACATCGACGAATTGTGAGAGATGTCTCCAGCGCTATTTATCCAACTGCAAGCGGACATATGTTCTTATATTAAGCGGTTCGCTATATAAATGTGGTTTTTAATCAGCCTGTCTGTTGGCTTAGATGGCAGTCCCATCATCAGAATATGATACAGTAGTCTAATCACTTATTCGAAAATATCCGTTTAACGATACCTCAAATAATATAAAACATTATAATAAACATAACAAAATATCTTTTTCAGGTAATTTTCGACCACTTTTTCTGAATATTTGGGTGGTATCTCAACTGTAAAGTTATTGCGAATGTTGGTTTTGAAATGCTCCAACGTTAGCCGCACAAAAAGTCATATCGCATTTGATGGCCAATCAACGTCGCCAAAACGTCAAATTTCGCATGTAATAAATCTAAAATCGGTCATGTTGTGTGACTGGTGGCAGCGTCTTCCTTAAACCACATATCGTCTTTTTCATAATCTTCAACTGAAGGCCAAAAAATTTGGTCATCATACAGCCATAGCGCTCTGAATTGACAGTAACGGTTCTTCCAGGTGGTCCAGCTGCCAGCTTATGTAGGGGGAATAACGCAGTGTTTTCACTGATCAATGTGCCGTAACTGCTAGGCTGTGCAGAAGTGCGGCTATAGCCTCCTCGTGGTGGCCACCGGTAACAGGGACCCAGTACGGTCATGTCTCTGCTGGGTACCTGGCAAATATAGTCGGGCTAAGAGAGAAAACTCTAAACAAACCCCAATCCAAGAGGGAACAGCATATCTCGAGGGATGAATGGCTAGTGGGTTAACTAGTTCCTAATATGCGGACTTGGGATGCACAGGCGAGGTCCCATTTCAATGAATGCCTTACTGCGTTACCGGGGCTCTGGCGTAGTTGACCGTTTTTTCCCCTTTACTCGTGGGAACAAAAGTAATGTACACAACAAAAATAAAACCAAAAATAATGCAGAGGCTCACATACCTCAAAAAAATAAAGAGGCAGAAAAGCCCTCAAATGAAACTGGGGCGGGAGTAACTCCCAGTAAAGAAAAGAATGAAGAGAGGCCAAAGAGACTCAGTGGTGCAGGGAAGAAAAGGCTGGCATATCTACTCAAGAAGGGCCTTAGTAAGGAGGAGGCATACTCCAAGGCCTTGCAACCAATGGCCGTAGACCAGAAACCTGGGGGCATTAAACATGGCCCAAAAAAGCAAAGGTCTGAAGAGGAGACACCACCTGAATCCTCACTGAAAAAGAGGATAAAGGATGATAAAAAACCATCCACCTCGCAAGCTGCTAAATCAAAGCAGTCAGACAACCCATCGGTGTCCACACAGAGGCGGCCCACTGCCTCATATAAGGACATAACAATGGGAGTCAAGACTGCGGTTCTAGCAAGGGACTATCCAAATACGTCCCTCACCACCCAGCAAATGGACTCCATCCAGAATATGATTCTGGAAAAAATTGTAGCTGGCAAAGATCAGGCCATAAAACCTGCTTTTCTTGGCTGTACTTACAAGGCAGGTTACCTAGTCTTGCACTGTAAGGACAGCATGTCAGCTGAGTGGGTGAAAACAAATATCACCGACACATCACCATGGGAGGGAATCTCACTGAATGCCATAGAGGAACATAAGATTCCTCAATCTCGCATTGCAGTGGGATACTTCCCAAACTCGACTGCGCTGGAGACGAGCAAGATCTTGGATCTGTTACAGGGACAGAATCAGGGTCTCCTCGTCGAAACGTGACGGTTAATAAAAAGAGCCGAAAAAGGCTCTCTGGTCACGTTGGTTCTTTCCGTGGACCAAAAATCAGCAGCTAGTGTGACGAAGTCAAAAGGGAAGCTAAACTTCCGGTTTGGCCAAGTTGTACTCAGGCTCAAGGCTGAGAACATAAATGCGGATGCGCTTGTTCAACAGATGGAGGCAGTGGAGTTGGAAGAAGAGGACGAAAGCCCTCCTTCCACATCGGGAACTACAGAATGAGGTGCATCCAGGCAAATCTTCATCATGCCAAGGCTGCATCAGCCGAAATTAGCAGAAGATTTGCTGCTGGCACCATCAACATAGGGCTTATTCAAGAGCCCTGGATATCAGGAGGCCGCATACGAGGCCTCAATGTACAAAACACCCAGGTAATTTATGACACGCGAGTTACGTGTTTAAAGAAAAAAATCTCTATTCTATGAGTTCTGATATTCAACTGATTTTTTATTCATTTTTCAACTTATTTTATGTACAATTTTTCTTATATTCTAAAAACTTATTCCTATGGTTAAAGTGTTGATCGAACAAAATTGATCGTAAAATTTCTTTATGTCAATTTTGCTTGGTCATTTATTTTTTTCATTGTTCAACGACAATTGTATATACAAATTTGTTTTTGTTATTGATTCATAATTTTTTGTATTTCAATTGTCGTTGCCCTTTCTTAAATTGTAGTAAAGTTTATTGAATGAATTTGTTTGTATTTTCAGAACGGAAGAGAATCAAATTTCAAAACGTTTGTGGAAATAAAATTGAAACAATAAGCATTTTTAACTTGTACCAAAGACACTCTTAAAGTGACATTGACTTAGTTCATATTTTGTTTATTGTATTTGGCTATGATGGAGTTAATGTCTACGAGGGGTGATTGTGGAAGTATATACGTAACTCCTCCCCCTGTAGATAAAGGATTCTCCTGAATTCTTTTATTTGATGTTTTACATTTATCATATAATAAAAATATTAATATTATTATTAGCGGTACAACCACAATTGGTGGTATAGTGTAGGAAATCATTTTATTGTTATATTTAATTTCTTCTATTTCTTTTAAATTCTGAATAGTTTTTAGTTTTACTTCTTCCATTGTAAGTGTACTGTTAAATGTTATATTTTCGAATTTTGGAACAATTATTTTGTCTAAATACATTTTATTTTGATTCGAAAATTTTTTGTTTGCTATCGTTATGGTGCAATTATTATATTGTATTAAAAAATTTCCATTTAATATATTTTTTGTGTTGTTGTAATTACTTGTAATTGTGTTGTTTTTTGCATTTTTGACTATAATCGTTTGGTCATTGATGTTTATGATTTCCGTATTATCGTTCTTTATAAGTTTACATGTTTTTTTTATTGTACAATGTTTTGATATCCTACATAATTGTTTTCTTTATATGTAAAGGTTTTATTACTATATTTGAATGTATTTTCAATTCCTGCTTCTATTTCTTTATCTAAATATGGTATGGGTATTATAGTTATTATTTCTACATATTGGAATGTTGTTTTTTTCAAGAATAGCTATTCTTAAATATTTAATTTTACTTAAATTAATATTGTAGTCTTCGATTTCTTGTTTTGTCAAAATGCTAGCGTCACTTACACCATTTTGTGCTGTTGTTATGTAGTTCTGTATGTGCTCTATGTGATTTCTTATTGTCGTTAAAATAAGTAAACTTTCAAGATAAATGGTCCTTTTTAGTATGTCCCTTACTGATTTGTGGAGTCCTTCCATGTGTTCTTTTGGTTTTGTGTTAGAGTATCTCTTATAAGTTATATTGTTTTGTTTAGATGATTGTTAATTTTTATTTGTTGATTTAAGTTTGTTGTAGAGTTATGTATATTAGTGTCAACTGTATTAAAATGATTAGTGATGTCCTCTTGGTCAGTGTTGTCCATAGTGCCGAAGAGATATTTCCATGCATTGCCTACTAAGTTAACTAGTCCACGTTTTTGTCTGTTATTTGTTGTTATTGTTTTTAACTTTAGCTTAATAGTGTATCTATTTCATTTTTTATAAATATTTGTTCATTTGTATTCAGAGTATTTAAATCGTTTATCATTTCTAGAAGAATACCTGTTGTTTCTTTTACATCCATATAGTGTAAAATTAAATCTGACTCTATTGGTATACTCAAATTACTGTTGTTGATCTCTATGTAGCCGTTAGTTTCCGTTATTGGTTGAAGCACTATATTGGCTTGGGTTGGTGCTAATACCATTATTGTCATTATTATCCACAATGTTGCCTGTAATATTGATTTGTTGTTAATTTTAATTTACTATAATATTGCTAAATTTGTTGGGCCTTTTTATATTGTCAGTATGTGTTCCTTGTAAAAGCATTTTCCTGAATTTTGGTTGTTCTTTGTGTCTTAAATTTTTATAGTTTTTTATAAAACCTTCTTGTCGGGTTTCTGTATAAATTTCCCTATTCTTATTTGCCTTTGTTATTCTTTGTTCTTTAACTTTAGATAATCTTTCATAAATTGTTTTGTGGTCAATTGTGTAATTTTGAACTTGTAACGGTGTGCATTTAATTGTGCTGTGATATGTGTCATTGTATATCCTAATCGCTCTTTGTATTTGTTGGGTGATTGGTAGATAATTCTCGAGATTTAAGGTTCTTATTTTTTCAGTAATAGTGTTGTTAAGCCTTTCTATGTCACTGTTACCGGTATGACTGTTTGGCTTTGTAATATGGTATTCTATACCTTCTGCTTGCAAAAACTCTTTTACATTTTCATTGTTGAATTCGTTATCAAAAACGATCTTGTTAACTTTACCTTTGATTGCTAAAAAATTTTCCAATTGTGTTACTAGTGTTCTGCTGTTTCTGTCTGTGAGAGGAAAACATGTAGCATGTTTTGAAAATTTGTCTATAAAAATAATAAATGCACATTTGCTATTAACGTCCCTTGCTGGGATAACTACCTTGTCGTGGTGTGAGGGCTTAAGTGTGGGCTGAATTGCACACCTCTTCTGAAGGCGAACGAGGGTCCTCTATAGGATCCATAATTTAACTGAAGAAGGCGGTGGGCATAAAAGCCTGCATACTAAAAGTTATCCACCCCCAAACAGAGGTGTTACGCGACCCGTGCCTATCTGTTCTCTTTGCAGTCGGGGGCATGAGACTGTATTCAAACGGAGCTTTGCTGATACCTGGGCACCTCAGCAAATAGACTACGCCCCCTCCACGTTATCGGCGGCTATGACGTGGAGGAGATCCCTTTCCCCTACACTCGTGGGACCAAGTATGAAAAAAATTATTCCAAATAACACAGAAACGAAAGATACAACGATGACGACAATGGACACACAAACGGACAACGGAACGGAAAATCGGACAAGGACAGCGACACCAAAACGAGAGGAAGAGGTGGTAATACCCGGGGGGGACTTAAAGTCAACCCAGCCTTCAGTGGCAGGTGGGAACACCTACTCTGACTCTCATGACATAAGCCAGTCAGGTAGAGATTCTTCGCAGAATCTAGACAGACTGGTGGATGAGGTGAGCGACAAAATCGCGAGCCTAAATACTGGAAAAAGCGGCTCTCTGGGGCTCAAAGGCGAAAACTTGCCAAGAAGAACCAGGCAGCAGCTAAAAATGCGCAAGATGCCCTAAAGGAAGCATCGGAGACTCCCTCCACCTCGGTAGAGACTGGTAAGAGGATCCGATCTCCAGAAGAGCAGAACATTGCGGAGCCGAAGCATAAGAAAAGGTGCTCCTCGTCGACCAGTAAGTCGCCAAAACCGGGCGTCTCCCTTCTTAAAGGAGTCTCTATGAAGAATCCTTCTAGTAAGGGGGTCAAAGGAGCAGCACTTACTGAGAAGGCGGGCACGTCGGTGAAATCTTCCGCGGAAGCAGAGAACGCCAAAAAGCGGAATCTCTTCACGCGTAAGAGGAAGCTAGACGTAACTAAGGAAAAAGAGCCGCCATCTTACGCTAAAGTAGCCAGGAGGCAATACAGGGACAATCTCCGCTACGCGGTCATTGACACCTCACGTCCGACTGGCAAAATACCAGAAAATCAACAGCAAGTGGTTGAGGATCTGGTAAATAACGCGATATTGGAATTCGTTATGGCAACCGATAACGGATCTCCAATAAAAATAAATAGCTGCGAGTTTCAAAGGGGCGTGCTGTTGCTAAGATTAGCATCGCAGACCTGCGCAGCTACCCTAAAGAAGCTGGTAGAAGGAATCCCTCCGCCATGGGAAGGCTGTAAGCTGGAACTGGTGGAAGGGAGAAATATACCAACTCTTACCAAGGCAACCTTCTACGTCAAAGGATGGGGATGCAAATTCACATCCGACCGTGTTTTGGAGGTTATCGGTAAACAAAACAAAGAACTGGCGGTAGAGAAATGGGAGGTGTTCCACAGAGAGGAGGACCAAAATGGAACTCTTTTTGTGGTGGGCATCGACCAAGGATCTATTTCCAGCCTTTCCAAATTTGAAGGGAAGGTGTTCTTTGTGTCGAAAGCTGTATATGTCAAAATAGGCAAGTCCTGTATCGGCAGCCAGGGGAAAACCACCCCCAGCAACGACAGGACAAGCACAGTACAGGCTGCAGCTAGCCAAAATCAGGCGGGTGTCTCGGAGGTCCAGACGGCCAAGGAGGAGTTGGAGCAAAATATCACCAACTCCCAAGAGGACCTCCTATTAGAAGGATGATGTGGGAGGTCATCCAAATTAACCTCCACCGGAGCGAGACGGCAACTCACGCTTTGATGGAGAAAATTAACAAAGGTAAGATTCATGTGGCATTAATACAAGAACCCTGGACGACAAAAAACAGGGTTAATGGATTAAGCCATGTAAACTACCAATTATTTTATGCTAAAACAGGGAATCGTCCGAGGACCTGTATTCTTAGTCACAAAAATTTATGCTTTCTTTTATCCACAGAGTTGTCAACAGCAGACGCAACAGTACTGAAGCAGGGAAATGGAAACATATGCCTAGCATCAGTATACTTGCCGTATGATGCACCGACACTACCACCAACGTCGGAATTACAACACTTGGTAGAAGATTGCAGAATAAAAGGTAGGAAAGTACTAATCGGATGCGATACTAATTCGCATCATATTGCATGGGGTAGTACTAACATTAATAAAAGGGGACAGGCTCTTTTAGAATTTCTAAATACTAACGATCTATTAACTGTTAATACTGGTAATACGCCTACCTTTATTAATAGAATTAGAGCGGAGGTATTGGATGTAACCATATGTTCTGAAAACGTAATCGATGAAATTGCTGAATGGAGGGTTCTGAACGAGCACTCATTCTCAGATCATCGTTATATTATGTTTAAAATTGCAAGGCAACCGCCAGAACCTATAACCTTTCGAAACAGGGCTAAAACTGATTGGGCAAAATTCGAAAGGTCACTTGATTCTCATTTAGGGCAGGTTTCTTTCAATCGCCTAGAAAGAGAGGACATAGACGGTAAAGTCAAAATCATTACGGACGCTTTAGTTGAGTCGTTTGAAGAGAGTTGCCCACTTCGGGAAAGAAAATCCCCATACGAAAAACCCTGGATGACAGGGGAGATTCGGGCAATGGGGAGGGAAGTCCGCCGACTCTATAATAGAGCGAAACGTAAAAGATTACCAGTATATTGGGAGGATTATCGTGATAAACTCCGAAATTACAACAAGAGAATAAGAACTGCTAAACGTACATCCCGGAGGCTTTTCTGCGAACAGGTGGACAGTGTAAGCGATGTTTCTAAAATTAAAAAATTTTTGTCAAAAGCCCACATCCAGGCTGAATCATTAGTGGATGAATCGGGCAGGGCAATTGGAAATGTGGAGGAAACCATTAAACTCCTCATGGATACACATTTTCCATGCAGCCCGGCCGAACTTTCGGCTAGGCTGGACGATGGGAGAAGTGGTGAACATGAGGTGCCTATTATCAGCGATAGGATGGTTATGGAAGCGATAAAAAGCTTTTCTCCATTTAAGGCTGCGGGTCCGGATGGTATCTTTCCGGCGCTCCTGCAGAAAGGGATGAATTTAGTTTCGTCACATCTTGCAGGAATTTATAATGCATGCCTAACACACGCATATATTCCAGTAGGCTGGCAGGAAGCGAGGGTAGTGTTTATCCCCAAACCTGGCAAGCCAAATTATTCTTCACCAAAGGCTTATAGGCCAATAAGCCTAACTTCCTTCTTGCTGAAAACCATGGAGAGGATAATTGACGACATGGTTAAGGGCAGGATCGCAGGCCATATGCTGAGGTTCATGCAACACGCATATGTCAAAGGTAGATCAGTGGACACTGCATTGCATAATGTGGTGTACTTTATAGAAAGGTCACTTAGTGAGAAGATGTACACACTCGCGGTTTGCATTGACATTGAGGGGGCTTTCAACAACGTGCATACCGACACACTTATCCATTCTCTGGACCAATTTAATGTCAACCGGGCGATACGCGACTGGATTGGCAATATGCTAAGGAACAGATGGATTAATTGTGAGGCGCACAATGTAAGTATAAGAAAAAGGGTACAATGTGGAACTCCACAAGGGGGGATTTTATCACCCCTTCTCTGGACCACAACAATACATACCCTTATTAGGACTCTGACCGATGAGGGATTCGAGACAGTCTGCTACCCAGATGACGTCATGATACTTCTGAAGGGAAGGGATCCAAATCATTTGTGCAGGAAGGCCGAGGAGGCATTAACCCTGGCACACAACTGGGCTCAACCAAGAGGGTTGAACGTTAACCCAGAAAAAACTGAAATTGGCCTATTTACAAGAAAGATGAAGATAGCTCCATATGATGAGCCGCGCTTTCTTAAAAGGACAATAAATATTTCCGACAGGGTGAAATATCTAGGAGTCATTCTCGATCGGAAATTAAAATGGAAAGACCACATAAACGAAAGAGTCAAAAAGGCTCATATATGTTGGTCAATCTGTAAACGGGCCATAGGCACGAGATGGGGGCTGAATCCAGAGATGACACACTGGCTTTATAGTAGCGTTATCAGGTGTGGTGGTGGACATCGATGGAATATAAATGCAACATCAAAACAATACAGAAAGTTCAGAGAACCTGCTGTCTTGGTATAAGTGGGGCCTTCCGAACGACATCAACAGGTGCGATGGAAACAATATTATCTATCCAGCCAATCGATATTCGTATAAAATACGAAGCGGCTCTAGCAGCAAAACGACTAAAGGTGATGGGTGAGTGGATCGATCAGGAACACGAAGCGTATCATCAACGAATCTTTACGGCCATAGGAGAGTCCATACCGGAAAGTGTCGCAAATGACCGCATACCGGATACTAGACTAGAGGCCAACTGCGGAACATTGATTTCCGACATCCATTCATGGTTGACCGACCCTTGGAAACAGATCCCCATGGGGCTTCATTGCTACACGGATGGATCAAGGTCGAGAGGGAAAACGGGACTTGGTGTTTATATAGAAAACACCACGGAACTGTTTTTCCGCCTGCCGGACTATTGCACAGTTTTGCAGGCGGAAGTTCGGGCGATAACGGAGTGTATCAGGGAACTCAATGTAATGAGGAGGTCAGGACTTGTGAATATATTCACAGATAGTCAGATGGCCATCAGAGCAATCTCAGAGGAACGCACTAAATCACGTACAGTTTGGGATTGCAAAAACGCCATTAACAGTTACTCGACACATGGTGAACTGCGCATCATATAGGTGCCGGGGCACGCGGGGATAACTGGAAATGAGAGGGCAAACTCACTTGCTTCTAGGGCAATAGAGTTAGGTAATATAAGCTTGGAATGCGCGAAACCTTTCGATGCAGTTAAATCAGAGCTAAAGACTTGGGCACAAAGGGCCCATTCAACTCTCTGGAATAACGGAACCATGGGAATCAATACAAAAATTCTATGGGGAGATCCAGACGAGAGAAGAACGAGGGAGCTGCTAAGACTCAGCAAGCTCGAACTAAGTAGAATAATGGGAGTGGTCACAGGGCACTCTCAACTACTGGCACATCTTAAACGCTTGGGAATAGCGGGAGGAGATGAATGTAGAGCATGTGGGGAGGAGAGCGAAACATTGGAACACTATTTGTGCCAATGCCCCGCCTTCTCACAAATAAGGTCCCGATATCTTGGGAGTGACATCTTACCGGACATAAGCCGATTACGGGGAATATGCTGGAGGAAATTAAGGAACTTTGTGAGTGACACGGAGTTTCTCTAGAACTTGGTTCAATATCTTATGGTTAACTCAAGGTTAACTCAAGGGAGCGCGCAACAAGCCTTCACTGGCTTAGGTGTATGTCGTAATGACATGGGCTGTCATACCCCTCCAATCAACCTAACCTAACCTAACCTGCTATTAACGTAAGTGTCTACGTGGATAATTTCATTAATCGTTTTCGGTGTTTCAGTTAAATAACATTTGTTTCTTATCGGGTTTCTGTCATATTTTCCTCCAGAACAAACGTCGCAATTATTTATAACTTTAGCTATTTGTTCTCTGAGGTTAGGATTATATAGTTTTCTTTTTAGTTTTTCAAAGGTTGCCGTTATTCCACAGTGACCGCTTTCGTTTTTGTGAAATAAAGCAATTTGTGTCCTCAAGTTAGCTTCGTCTTCTATGTCCATTGCAAATAGTGAACATTTGACAAGTTTTACAGCAGTATTGTCGGAGAACTTTTCTTCAATAACTTTTTGAATATTATAGTATTCATGATCGTTAAGGTGGGAATATATGCCTACTTTTCCTCTCCCTATTTCTCTTCTAATGATATCCAAAACGTTGTTTTGATCGATATCATTTTTATCTATATATATTCTTTTACAATTAAATATAATTTCAACAGTATTTTGTTTCTCCTGGGCAACAATAGTTTGTGTTTTGAACCTATTGACGACTGTGTCCAAAATTGGAATGCTATATCCTAGATCTTCTTCTTGCGAGTGGACTGTTTCCACTTCGACTGACATGCTATTGTTTTCTTCGTCATCTCCGAGCATTTCTGCTTGAGCATTAATTTCGTCGTTACTTATTCTGCTCAAGAAATCAGCGACATTGTTAGTTTTTCCTTTTATATACTCAATCAAGAAATCATATTCCCTCAAGCCAATAAGCCATCTTTGAAGTCTTGGATTTATGTATTTACCTGAATATTTTGTCATCAGCCATTTCAGTGGCTGGTGATCGCTTTCTAAGTCGAATTGTCTTCCAAAAATGTATGGTCGAAAGTATTTTAAGGCCCTTACTATTGCCAGTAATTCTTTTTCAATTGTAGCGTAATTAGTTTCGTGTTTATTTAGCGTTCTAGAGGCATAAGCAACCGGATGTCCGTCCTGGGACAGAACAGCTCCTACTGCAAAATTACTAGCATCAGTGGTGATTTTGAATCTTTTTGTAAAATTGGGATACCTCAATATGGGAGAATTAGTGACAACATCTTTCAACTTTTCAAATCAAGCTATGAAAGCAGGATCGTTTTCATTAACTTTTTGGTCCTTTTTTAAGTATCGGGTCATTGGATATGCGATTTTTGCATAATCTTCTTCGTTCATGTAGGAAAAATCAAAACCATCTTTAATGTCAATATTTTCTAAGTGTTGTAGACTGCAGACGTTTTGAAAATTAGTAGGATAATTGTAATCTTCGAAATATAACTTATTATCTAATATTTGTATGTATTTTTGGTCAATGTTAATTATGGCTTTAAGGGCCTGTAAAAAATTCTGTCCTATTATACCTGAAAAGTTTTCATTTGAAAAATTAATAATTTTCCATTGGAGTGTACCATGACAACAAAATTCTTTTGGAAATGGTGTAGTTACCACATATTCAATTTCATTTGAACCGTTCAATGTCTTAAAAAATAAGGGTTTCTCAGGTTTAACCTTTGTGTATTGTTCCGTTAACATTCCTTCTGTAAGAATACTAGTGGTGGAACCTGTGTCTATGAGGCATCTGATTGATTTATTGCCTATAGAAATCCTAAGTATTGGTAAGGTGGATTTTGAGGCGATATTAAAAAATTTATTTCCTTTCTTCATGAGTTTGAATCTCATTAATAGTTCCTATTTCCTTAGGTTCCTGTCTTGGAGCAGAAAAACGGTTGTCAATGCTCATATGACTTATCCTTGTTTGATTGGTGTCGTTATCTGCACGGAAATTTTGTCTGTTTTGTTTAACTTGATGCCTGTTATTGTATTGAGAAACTTGGTTATTTTGGAAATAAGTGTTTGGTGTATCTTGGTTAGTTTGGTAATTAGTGTTTTGTGGAGTTTGGTTAGTTTGATTGTATCTATTAGTATTTTGGTTGTATTCATTTCTGTTTGGATGGTAGTTAATTTGATTGTATCTGTTAGTATTTGTTGTTGTATAATTTTGATTGTAATCGTTTTTGCTTGGAATTGTGTTATTCTGATTGTATCTATTAGTATTTGTTGTTGTATAATTTTGGTGGTTTCTATTAGTGTTTGGGTTTTTCCTATGGTTTAGGTGAATAGCCCTGGGGTCATCTAATGCTTTAATTTGTGAATATCTCATCACAATGTTATTTAGAGTAGTGTTACGGTCGAAATGTATTCTCATTGGAGTATCTATTTTTTCTACAAGTATATTTGCTAAATCTACCTCTACTCTATCCGGTTTATAAATATCTGGTTGATCTTCATCAAATAAATATATTTGGCTTAATTCATACTTAGCTCTATCAAAATAATTAAATAAATCTCTTAAATTGCTTACTTTTATGTTTCTGCATCTGTTGAAGACGTCGCTGTACGTTGTTCTTGGTTTAAAGTACTTCCTTAGCTTGGCTTTTACTTCATTCCATGTTGCGCTAGTATCCGATTCTCTGATGTAGCTTCCGACTTCACCGCTTATTTTTTCGTTGATTATGATCGCCATTACCAAATTCATAAGTTGAGGATTATTTTCTGGGCATAGTGCAAATACGGCTTCCACTGATTTTATAAAGGCGTTTACATCATGTTGTCCAAGATTTTTAGTTGTCTAAACTCAGTTAGAATTTCCTTAGGTGTTAAACGGTATTCATGGTGGACTTCATGCTGTTGGTTTTGCTGTAGTATTCAAGTTGTGCCCTCAACTGGTTGATTATCTCCTCCTGAGCCCCAATTACTTGTGCCATTTGCGTTTCGTTGGCTGGTTGTGCCAAATCCCTGTTTGCTTCGAATCTGCTCATTTTTGTAAGCTTTTGTAATAAAGTAGTTTACTTCGGGTAAATTGCTCTTTCACTTATTATTTTTGTTTGAAATTACTTCACTTCAATCTTTAACTTATGTATATTATTTTCACTTAAACTTGTTTTTACTTTTATTAAAACTTTAGTTTTAAATAGAGTTTCTTGTAAAATTAAACTTCAGTTTAAAATAGTTCGCTTGGTTTAAAAAACTTTAGTTTTTTAAAAGGAAAAAGAGGTTCTTTTCTTGGTAAAATTTCTTTAGAATTTTTACCCCTCGACTGCGCCAGTTACGTGTTTAGAGAAAAAAAAATCTTTATTCTATGAGTTCTGATATTCAACTGATTTTTTATTCATTTTTTCAACTTATTTTATGTACAATTTTTCTTATATTCTAAAAACTTATTCCTATGGTTAAAGTGTTGATCAAACAAAATTGATCGTAAAATTTCTTTATGTCAATTTTGCTTGGTCATTTATTTTTTTCATTGTTCAACGACAATTGTATATACAAATTTGTTTTTGTTATTGATTCATAATTTTTTGTATTTCAATTGTCGTTGCTCTTTCTTAAATTGTAGTAAAGTTTATTGAATGAATTTGTTTGTATTTTCAGAACGGAAGAGAATCAAATTTCAAAACGTTTGTGGAAATAAAATTGAAACAATAAGCATTTTTAACTTGTACCAAAGACACTCTTAAAGTGTCATTGACTTAGTTCATATTTTGTTTATTGTATTTGGCTATGATGGAGTTAATGTCTACGAGGGGTGATTGTGGAAGTATATACGTAACTCGCGCGCAGTCAAACCAAGGGCTGCGCTTATATAAACACCAATATTAATTACTTGCCTCTTACAGAATTTACGAATGGCGACAGTGCAGTGGCGCTAGTCGAGTTGGAATTTAATGGAAACTGGATAGAGGTTGTTATTGCCTCAGCCTACTTCCCGGGGGACACAGACGAAGCACCACCTCTGAAAATAAAGGGACTAGTGGACTATTGTAACTGCCATAGGAAAACCCTCATCATTGGCTGTGATGCTAATGCCCACAATACAGTATGGGGAAGCACTGATACGAATAAAAGAGGTGAGTCACTCCTAGAATACCCATTACTTACTAACATGGGGATTGCAAATAGGGGGAATAGCCCAACGTTTTGCAACGCCATCAGAGAAGAGGTTCTCGATCTGACACTTATAACTAACAAATCTTTTGATATGATCAGGGATTGGAAGGTCTCTGAAGAGGACTCCATGTCGAATCATAAACACATCCTTTTTGAAGTTAGGGGATTGATGAAGAGTAAATCGCTCTACAGAAACCCCAGGGCAACAGATTGGATAAAATACTCGCAGGATCTGCAGACTAGGATCACTGGAAACACATTTTCCATTACATCACCTGCGGAATTGGATGCATCAGTCGAAAGACTAACTGATGCAATCATATCCTCATTTCAAGACAACTGTCCTGTCAGGATAAAATCCTCCACAAAGAGGGTACCTTGGTGGAACAGAAATCTTGGGAAACTGCGAGGAAAGGCAAGACTAGAATTCAACAGAGCCAAAAAAACTGGAAATTGCGGAGAGTACAGAGAGGCCTTAACCACTTACAACAAGGAGCTAAGGAAGTCCAAGAGAAAATCATGGAAACTTTTCTGTGAAGATCTTAAGGACGTCCCGGCCACAGCCAGGCTGCACAAAGCACTTTCGAAGGGGGGCACGAACCCGATAAGCACACTGAAGGGGCCAGATGGCACCTATACAGGTACCTTCAAAGGGACACTAGAGCTTCTACTTAGAACTCACTTTCCTGATTGCAGGTTTGGAGCTTCGGACACTGACACTCCAGCGGCATGGCCGCATGCTCACCGAAGGGCGACGAACCAGGTCATTAGGAAAATAGTGACCTTTGAGAGGATAAAATGGGCTGTAAATTCTTTCAGACCTTACAAATCACCGGGGCCGGATGGTATCTTTCCGGCCCTGCTGTCAAGAAGAGGTACCATCCTCTATCGGAAGATGGTTAACATATTTCGATCAAGTTTAACAATAGGACATTTCCCAAGGACTTGGAGAGCGGTAGGGGTCATATTTATACCCAAGGGTGGAAACAGACCCCCAGAATCTCCCAAGTCCTACAGACCAATTAGTCTATCATCTTTTATGTTGAAGACGATTGAAAAACTATTGGACCAATACCTCAGGATGGAGGTACTTTCCATGAGACCTCTGCATAGGCTCCAATTTGCCTACCAGAAGGGCAAATCAACTACCACGGCACTACACAATATTGTTCGGGATATTGAAAAGGCCATGGAATATATGGAAATAGCCCTGTGTGCATTCATGGACATTGAGGGTGCCTTCGACAATGCGAACTTCCTCGCAATGGAAACAGCACTCACTATTAGAGGAGCTGATCCTGTGATAGTACGATGGATCAGCTGCATGCTGAACCAAAGGTCGATTAAGGCCTCACTTGGATCCACGGATCTCACAGTCACCGCGGTTAAGGGATGCCCACAGGGCGGAGTATTATCTCCCCTTCTATGGTCTGTATTACTGGATGACCTGATAGGGCTACTTAACCGGAGGGGACACAGACCCATCGGCTATGCGGACGATATCTCCGTAATAATCAGGGGGAACCATGCAGGGACGATTGCAGACCAAATGCAAGACGCCCTAGACAAGATGCATGAATGGTGCACTTCGGAAAGGCTATCTGTTAACCCAGCGAAGACGATCATTGTACCATTTACCAGGAAAAGGGTGATTAATTTACCCAGTCTCTGGATGGGTGGCATCGAGATAGTTCCCAAGGAGAGGGTAAAATATCTGGGTCTCGTCTTGGATATGAAACTCACCTGGGAACCGCACCTCGAGTCAGTACTGGGAAAGGCCACGAGGAGCCTTTGGACAGCGAGGCAACTACTTGGTAGATCCTGGGGTCTGAGCCCCAAATGACCTTCTGGATATATATCCAGATGGTGAGACCAACCATACTGTACGGGGCTCTGGTATGGTGGAGGAAGACTGAGCAACGGACAACTATATCGAGACTGTGCAGGTTACAAAGACTTGCATGCCTATGCGTCACAGGGGCCATGAAAACAACCCCAACGTTGGGTATGGAAGCTCTTCTGAACCTTGCACCGCTCCATCTGGCTATACAAGAGGAGGCCGCTATAAGGGCAATCTCTATCTACGGAAAAGAGAACCTTAGGGCTGGCAACCTAACTGATCATCTGGCTATCCTCAGGGGAATCGGGGACATACTTGATATGTCTCAGGCGGGCGACCATATGGACCCGGTATACTGTTTCGACAGGAAATACAGGGTCCTCTTCCCCACAAGAGAAGAATGATGCGCAAACCCAGGATGGCTAAGAGAGGGATCGCAAATGTGGTACACGGACGGCTCAAAAACGCTCCAAGGAGTTGGGGCGGGAATAGTGGGGCCTAGAGCACACAGGTCTATAACATTGAGCAAGGACACGACAATTTTCCAAGCGGAACTTTACGCGATACTGGAAACTGTGGAGATCCTATCCGAGAGAGGACACAGGGGAATACAGGTTAAGATATTCTCGGACAGCCAATCGGTTCTTAAGGCCCTAAGAGGCTGTACGTACATGTCCAGATTATTACTGGGATGTCAAAACAGGCTCAATGACCTGGCGACTCATAATTAGATTACTCTGATATGGGTACCAGGGCATCAGGGGCATGCCGGGAATGAGATGGCGGACATCTGTGCAAGAAAAGGGGCTGAGGGGAACTTCATTGGACCCACCCCTTCTTTTGGTTTCAACAAAAGTCTCCTTAAAAGGGAGATTTCGAAATGGACATCGTCCAGGATTGCACAACATTGGAATGACATCAATGGATTATGTCACTCCAAGAAATTCCTACGCTTTGACGCTGGGAGGGCGGATCTGGCTCTAAGACTGGACAGAAAAAGCCTACGGACGCTGGTAGGGGCGCTCACGGGCCATTACACCTGCAAAGCCCACATATACAGAATGGGCTTATCTGACACGGACATCTGCAGATTTTGCGGTGAAGATGAGGAGTCGATGGAACACTTGATAACAAACTGTGGGGCATTGTGCCACAGGAGACACAGGACTCTACATGCATATACGCTGAGTGAAGAGGATCTGCTAATGCTCCCACTGAAGGAGCTGATCCTATTTGCGAACGTATTAAACTGTTAAGGACAGAGTTGCAAAAGATTCACGTCAGTACCTGCCCGAAGGCCTAACCTGACGGTGCACTATCGCACAAGGGTGAATAAAGCACGTTCACCACCGCTCCAGTAGCCCCCGCCAAGGGCACATGACTGGAGCGCCAATTAACATGCGCCCCTGACAGGGACAACATGGTAGCAAGTTCCGTACAGGCTGCTGGACCATGTACAGACACCTTGCTAAGATGCTTGGAGCTATCTAACCTCCTACTACCCAAATGGCACAGCAGTGGAACTTTTACCCCCATCTGACCTGAGGCTTCACCTACCGTAACCATTAGAGCAGCTCTGTCGAATAGCAACAGCACCTAGAGATATATGGCCTGAAGAGAACATCCACATCATGCCACTAGCCCATGATTGAAGACACACTCATCCAGCCCATACCTCTCCCCGCGTATCTTTGGGTTTTAACCACAGCCACCACGTGATCCCCGAAGGGGCCTCACCAATAACCAGTCTAGGACACGTCCTAGGGGCTACTGGTTCCCGTGGCACCAGATAGGACTCTGGTCAGCCGCGTGTTAAAAGCACCTCCGATTTTAGGTCCCGTGCAAACCTGAGGCATCGGTAACACCTCTACCCAGACTAGCGTAGCAAGCTACTTCCTTAATTACTTATATGCACGCCCGTTACCCTGGTATTCAGGGATTGGGTAGTAACATATTAAGTTTTAGGGCAATTGGCCAAAGGTCAAGGTCTGGAAAGACCAACTACCCCTCCGGACGAGCGAGCGAACCCGCTTTTACCTTTAGTTTACTTGCATGCGCGCCCGTTGCCCTGTTGTTTCAGGGATTGGGTAGCAACATACAAGTTTTTAGGGGTTATCAGCAAAAAGGCCTAGGTCCGGAAACCTGATAACCCTATACCCCAGGAAGTTCAACACCAAGCCACCAAGACAAGATGCATTGACCGCGCCCCCTGGGGGGACTGTTAAGGACAGGGGAAGCACAATAGATCAGCAATGGTCCCAGTGCAAAGGGCCATCCTGGGCCATCCTGGCCCAGTAACACCTCCAGATCATAATGCCCATCAAACAGTCACTTTTTCGGATGCAACGGTTTTTTTACAATCACTTTTGCACAAGCCTGACCACATCTGTAACGTTTCTTCAAATTTCTTTATAATATTGCCAACTCCTTGTACAGTAGGTCTATTATGACGACAATAATCACCCCGTATAGCTCGAAAAGTGCCTACATTTGATCCATCACTTTTGTAGTTGTAGTACTATATATGCACGTATACATACATATGTACATACATATATGTATATGTAAAAGGTTATTGCTTCTTGTTTTATTTTGTTGTATATATCGCACACTAAATAAATAGTCACAACTCAAAAAAATCTAAAATGTTCAGGAGAAGCAAAAAACTACTGACGTTCTACCAGCGGCACAAGTAAAATAAAACAGGCAAAACTGTAGTTTTTCCAACTAAAGCGTAATCTAATGGAAAGAAAATTTTAGGGGTCGTTGAAGATTTGTTATAGCATGTTTCCACGGCACCTGCTTCGCTCTCTATTCTTGCTTCACACCCCAATCATGAGCGAATCAACTTGCTTCGCCATACAAAATTTTGAGAGCGAAGCAGGTAGATTCATATTAGGTTTGTTCCACAAGATCTCGGACAAGTTCGGATTATTGAGAGCAAAATGAAAAATACTCTCTAAATTTGCCAAAGTTACCCAAAATAGCTGGAACGCAAAAAACCATTTTTGTAGTTCCTGAAATACTAATGCTGCTTACTTTTTAAACTAAAATCTATTTAAGTGCTTTTAGGCGCTTAAAAGTCTTCAAATTATAAAAACAAAGCATTTGCATCATTGTCAATAGCTGTAAAATAATTGAAAAACAAGTGGAAGGACAACTTAAACAGTGCAATTTTTTTTAAAATGGAAAGAAAAATTACGATCGATTTAAATATTTTTAATGCTGTTTCTTTTTTCAACTTCTGCTTTTTAATATATTTATTTATAAAAATTAAACTTTTTCTTTTGCTTGCAAAGTTTCCGATAAATCTATCAGTTTCATATGTAAACAAAAAAACAGCTGATTGTTAAATTCTTGTCCGAACTTACCCAAAGAAAAAGTTCGTGCAAATTTGTACAGGAAATTAAAAAAAATTACTCTCTCAATTTCTCTCTTTTTTGCACAAAAATTGTTATGTGGAACGGTTTTGGGTAACTTTGGGCTAGTTCGGACTGTTTCGTTATGCATTTGGAACAGAGCTATTGAATCTACTTGCGAATCAAGAAAAAATCCTCTCTTCTCTAATTTTTATCGTAAGTTTATCTGCACTAGTTGTCAAAATTAAATATTTTTGTAAACAAAGCTTATTTAAAAGTGAAAAGTTGAAAGATATAATTGTTTTTTGTGTGTGTTTCCTAGGCGTAATAACAAATTTGAATTCAGTGAAAAGTTAATTTATTTAAAAAAAAAACAAGTTAAAAAACAATGGATAGGAAAAAAAATTATAAAATCGAAGCAGGTAGATGAGTCGTGTAAACAGCATGATTCATAAACTTGCTTCAGAAAGCGAAACAGGAGATTCAAGTTGTCGTGGAAACGTGCTATTATGTGAATTGATTTGTGAAACAAAAGCGATTTCGATAAATTTTGAGTTGTGACTGTTTTGTATTTTGTGTGCGATATGTTGAAATATGTATGTATGTTTATACCTACTTGTAAACATAAACAAGTACAGGTCATTGATCCTTTATTATTTTGTTGTTGCAGAATTACTGTCTGCAGTTTCTTTGCATACCTTGAAAAATATAATAACAACAAGCATTGGTTGACTGTTATAAATAATACTGGGATTGTCACGATCATTAATTAGTTTTATATGTTTGTCATTTAAGTTTACTCTGTAAGCAACAAGATTAGAGATAAGACACCATAGCGTGTATTAATTAATAAATAAATTAATATTAAAAGAACCAACAGTTTGTGTGTATTTATTACACTAGTAATAAATAAATATGATATCCTTCTGTCTGATCCTAGTCAGTAGGTTTTTCATGAGGGCGTGTATTAAATGACGAGTAATCCACACTAATTTTAAACACTCTTGGGCTATACGAAGGTAGCCCAACTGCTCCTATACAGCTACATGAGTTCGATGCAAAATAGCCTATGCTAATCTTTAACACTCTCATTATTATAGTCAGCCGGATATACGATAATTACGTACATATTATTTTGTATTAGCGCTATCCTTCCTTTGGTCCTAGCACCAAACAAAATAATTATCAAAATTTGTTCAAAAATAAAAGAGTTTTGCGTGTACAAACATTAAAAATATACTTATAAGGATGTTTATAGTTTGTTGTTGGCTCAGCTGATTATATGCCTAAATTTCCTTGGCAGAATCTTGTTTGGAAAGCAGCCAAACTTATATACTTATACAAAAACCCACATACTTATATAATATGATGATACCATAGAATTAAAACATACTTACATACATATATAAATGCTTGTGAATTACAAAAGATATAAGTTTAATAGTTTTAGAAAACTTTTTTTAAGTAGACACAACATATGAAGCAATTAAACTCCACCTGCCTCTTTTAATTTTTTACACCTTTACAAAATTAATTGTAGTTTATGTGATAATCTATTGTCTTTAGAGCACTATTTCGAGATTGGTGGAAAGATTACAGTAGAGTATGACATTAATATAACCTAAATTGGTGGAAACCGGAAACAATGTCTTCTCAGTATAGTTAATACAACTTCTAGCGCAAATTCAAAACGATTTTTGTTTAAGGTCATCGTTGTTTCAACGAAATCTAAATTCATTAAAACGTTATATTAATCCTATTCACGATTGAACCCGATCCTTTGCGCCTACTCTTTATTTTTCATATGGAGAAAACGCATCGAAAGCTAGAATGAATGATTTTTTATAGGGAATCAGACTTCTGATCCACTATTATTAATTTTTTTAAGAATTGTCATGTAACAAGAAAGCTTTTGCAGTTATCAAAGGAAGTACTCAGTCTTTTAAGGATTCCAGACATATCTTTGGACTTTGGACTGTTCTCGAGTACGTCGAGTTTTTCTAGAAGCAAAGACATTCCAGGTTCCGAGGAGGACTTGAAGCTAGAATTTTTTTTAGCTGGAATAAATCTTAATGCTTATTCTTAACACATGTGGTCACATACTGGCAACGTACATTACTTTTATTTATTTGAATTTAATAGACATTTGGTTGGAGTTTATTGAATTGATATAAGTGAATTAATTTTTGCGGGAGTTCATTCATTCAATGGGGTAGATTGGTCATTTAGTAAGACAGTATGCATAAAAAAGAGTTGCTGCCATCTAGCCGTCAATTTTTTTAATTTAGAGGATCTATTGTGCAAGATATCAAACATATAATGTCTCTACTGAGATGATAATGAACAACAAAATTCATGAGCATAAGACGATAAAAGTACTAGCAGTTTTGCAAAGAACGCAATCCATTAAAAACATCAAAGTAAGTACTAAATACACCTCAAATATCGGATTGCATATTCGTAGATTTATTGAATAAAAAGATATTTTCAAAAACATTTATAAATTTTATTGCTTCACAACTGGAATACGTATTATGGATATGGTAAAGATTAAAGGTTAAACAGGGTTGCCAACTCTTATAATTATTTTTATTTGTTCTTTAGAATATAAAGGAAATTAAACTCCGCAAGAGAGGGGTCAATCCAAAGTTGAAAAATTGACTTTTTCCCGCCAAATTTGGAAATTCGGCTATAGTGTACCGGCTGTAATGTTTGGTCAGGTGTTTACTGATATACTCGTAAGTAAAAGATGTCCAATAGATTTTTGTATAATTTATTATTTAACAGCATTTCTGAGCGGCAAACTTTGTTAAATAAAGGGATCAGCGCTATATCGGAGATCTATGATTCTTGAAGTCAGAATTCATTTATAACTTTACTTGAAATCTCGAACTTAATATGTATCCGAAAAAATTTATTCAATATAATTTTATTCATACTGGTGATAATCATGCAATGAAAAAATATCAAAAGGCTATTGATATTTTCATTATATTTTCTGTTTGAGGCACAGGTTTGAATTCAATTACTTATTTTTTTGGGTAAACATACCTCATTAGGACTAACTTTTGATGCAATACCATGTGGCTGCTACACGTACTTACATATACACTTTCTTAAAAATCATCATTCAAGAATGCTGTTATTAAATTAAAATGACATAAATGCATATTCTCTTTACCGAAAGTTGAAAATAAAATTCTTTTGCATTTTTCACCTTTTTCTTAAACATCCATTCGGAACCGATTGCCTTTTGATCAACAAACACCAAGGGCGTAGCCATGATATGAAATAGGGTGGTGCCACGAAAATTATGATTTTTTATGATTACGATTTTTTATGATTATTACAATTTCGATCTATTTGAGGAGTAATCTGCGTGGATCTTCTGAAAATTTTACTAGAATTTTTTTCCAAAAATTCGTCCTTCTTCTCGGTTGACGCTTAGCATACATAGTCCTGCAATATACAATACACTTATTTTTTGATAATAAGTAAAATTGCATATTATTTTACCGTTTAAACGAGCTTACAGCGTCATTGTGGAGCGCAACCATGTTTTTATTCGCTTTAAAGTGCTAAATGACCGCTCAACAGTTGCAGTAGTGCACGACTGTGACAATGAAATTAATAACGCCTTCTTTATATTTGGATAAAATAATCCAGCGTCTTTCAAAATACTCGCCAGCTCTAAGTAGGCTAATTCGTCTTTACCCATTTTTTTTTAATGCCAAGAATTATAGCAAAGCTCAATTTCTCCTTCCAAATCATCCAACTCATAAAAATGCTCAAACGTTTTTGTGGCATCTTTAAGCTCTTCCAGCTTCAAAGAAGGCATGTTTGACGGGTGCAAACAATGCAAACGCTAGCCTATTCTCTTCATTAAATCTTCTGTCCATTGATGAAATTAAAGAATCTATATAAGGAATGTATATAAATCGCTTTCAGTATTTAGCAGGTGATGAAAACGGGGGATTTGGACGGTGCGTTTGATTAAAGACTATCCTTGGAACAGACATCTCTATTCCTAAATTGACAGTGTGTTCTTGAATAGAAAAAAGCAATCCGTCCACAATACCCTGTGCATTTTTTAATAATTTTATATTGTATGCATGTAAAAAAAATTGTTGTAGAATTAGGTGGGTGCCACGGCCCTCTAGGCCCATATTTTTATTGTATAACAGATTCTGTACAACTTCTCTTTGAAGTTTACAGGATTTTCTGATTCTTTGTATCCACGCTTTTATGAACGAAAATAAATTACATTTTTATTATTATTTGACATTTTATTTTGTAAACAATTATTTAGTGTCTATTAAAGCGTATACAAGTTTTTAATAAAAGTAACTTTATTGAAGTTGAAAAGTGGAATGAGAATGTAAAAGAAAAAGTTAAATATAAACAGCAAAAGACAGAACGATATTTTCACACTTCATAATTAAATTGATTCATGTAATTTTATGCATAAGCAATATCTGGGGCTTATTTCACTAAGCTACAAGTTCACAATTACAAGTGTTTTTGCCTGTAAAATTGTGAACTTGTGAATAATTGTGTTTCATGAAAATACAATTACAAATTTGTAACTACAAGCGAATTGTACAAGTTACAAGTCTACAAGTCATACTTCTACAAGTGGTTTTGTTTCATTAAACTAAATTTGTACTTGTACAATTGTAGAATTGTAGGAAAAAAAGTGAGAGTCGACGGAGACCCTTAGAAAAAATTTTACAAGTTACAAGTGAATGATAAATTGAATTAAAACTTGATTTTTAAATATGTTTTAATAGAAATTAGTTCAAATAAACACAAAATCAAACAATTTTAATATTAATTAGCATTTATTTATTTTAAATTATTTTAACTAGTTTATGATTTGGAAATGAAAAAAATTTAAAAAAATTTAAAAATAAAAAAAAGTGACAAAAAAAAATTTTAATAAACAAAAATGATATTAACAGAAAAATAAAGGGATGTAAACCCCCTTACGGCGCACGAATTTCTGCTGAGAAGTTTGCATCTGCAAAGCTTTATTTTTCAATTGAAAATTTTCATTCTGCAGCTTCAAATTTTAAAATTGCCAGTCCACGTTTTCTTCATTTTTATCGATAGGTCCATTTTCCAAATATCGTTCTAAATAAAAAAAGAGTAGAAAAAAACTTGAAATAGTATTTAATGGTGCTCACTTCTTTTTCGAGAGCTCTCAGGCATCGACACTAGCTCCTCCTCGTTCTTGGCAGGAGTCACTTATGTATCTGGCAGCGATGAGACAGTGTCATTGCAGTCCTCTAAAGTGATACTCACTAATTCCTGCAATAACACTGCATCACCTTTAGGCTCCTGTGGCCGGATGCCATCACATGTTGCTGACTCCTTTCCAAAAACTTCCAAAACCAGGGTGTCCAGCTCCGTGAGCTTTATGGCCCTTCCGCCAGCCGCCCCCCTCTTTCGGGAGTTGTCTCTCTTGGCCTTAATTAAAAAAATATTATAATATAACCTTAACACTCTGTAAAACCAGCTTACCAGTATCGCACTTTTAATGTTTGCCCAAAAAACATCACGAACGTATTTGGCGTCTTTTGCACTTTATCATCAGTCCAAGTGCAAGACACCGCATACGCACGTTCTCCCACTCATCCATTTTTATCTCTTTGGTTAGTTAATCGCTAAACTCAAGGGAGCGCACAACAAGCCTTCACTGGCTTAGGTGTATGTCGTATGACATGGGCTGACATACCCCTCCAATCAACCTAACCTAACCTAACCTAATCGCTAAGCTTACCGAAGAGAACGTCTTTGGCAGCTAGAATCTCCTGCACCACACTAATATTATTTTTTAGATTTGCCATTATAAAACAAAAATTAAATTAAATTAAACACAAACTACATACATGTGTTTTGATTGATTAGTGTGTGATAACAATCAAAACAAAATATCGATATACATTGGAGTACCCATAATTGCAAAAGTATTTAAAATTACTTTTAAAATTTTCATATAGTTAATGGGCACTCTAAAATACATATATTCACATATATGTTTAATTATACTGCGTTTTTATATGATATTTGAGCATTTTGCGTAATAATAAATAAGAATTGTAAAATTAATATCACAATATATAAAAAGACTTGTAATTGTAGAAATTGTAGTTTACAAGTGAAAAAAGCTACAAGTGTTGTGAAAATTTTAATGAAACACAATTCATCAGCACTTGTAATAATGAGACTTGTAATTGTAACTTGTAAACTTGTAGAATTGTAGTTTAGTGAAACAGGCCCCTGAACGCGTTGTTACTGCCAAATGCATCACCTATTAATTGTTGATAATGGTATTTGGACATAGCATTTTAATTTTTTACCAAGGGTCGAATCAATTTACAGTTTGTCTCTAAGGGCGTCGAGGCTGGCTTACATTCAGCCATGCCGAAACGTTCCAAAACTATTTCGGCATAGTTACGCTGTGATAAGAAAACTTGATTTGCCTTAAGATTTTGGTGAAAATCAATGCGCAAACAACGCTTAACCGGACCGATATCTTTCATTTCAAATGACTGAGTGACATCAAATGAATGAGTGACAGCTTTATACTTTCAAGCCATTCAGGTTCGTTGGAAGTTACGTAAATTAATATGATCAAAATCTCATCGCCTTCTTTCTTTCTTTGAAAACAAACAAAGATCTCTTTTAGTTGCCTTTAGACCCAATTGTACAAAACTATAGTTAGTTTATACATTAGACCAGATTAACGCAAGCCGTACAATGCTTTCTTTAAAAGGCATGCGGAGTTTTTAAGACCAGATATTGCCAGCAGCAACCTGCCAGCAGTTTCCTCGACGATTTGATTATGTTTTTTAACACTGCTACCTCTCATTGATTTAACAGATTCCATTTTATGTAATATAGGCTTCAACTGAGCTGGAATTTCGATATACACATTTTCATCAAGATCGTCGCCCAGGTATGCTGTGATGACATCCATTTGATGAATCTACAGATGTTATTCTGCCATCAATGCTGTTAAAAGTCTTACTGAAGATGGACGAGCCACGGAGGAATAAGTTTCGTGAAAACCTTCACCCGGACGTTGAGCATAGCCTTTTGCTACAAGGCGGATCTTCTTCTTACCATCGTCTTTTGTACGAAACACCAATCGGCCATTAATTGTTTTTCTTGAGTCCGGCCGCTCGACTATTTCCCATGTATTGTTACGTATTTGAGCTAAATATTCATCTTCTACTGTTGCTGCCCAGTTGGTTGTATCATGCCCTTCCATAGTAAAACAAGAAATGTTTATAAAAAATATAAATGTACAGACGTTAAGAAAATTGATTGTTGATACTCTTTACATAGTACATATATTACGAAAACGGCTCAGTAAAATTAAACGATTTAAAACAGAATCTGAAAACTCTCTTTCATATGGTAATAAAATGGTATTATCAAAAAAAGAATTTTAAATAAACCGGTGCAATGTTATAATTGCCAAATGTTTGGTCACGGAGAAAAAGGTTGCTCTATCAAAACAAAATGCGCTCTCTGTTCAGGCCGACACAAAACATCAGGCAGACACAAAACAAAGAGAAGGTTAAATGTGCAAACTGCAATGATGTGCATGCTGCAACAGATCATAGCTGTCAAGTAAGGGAATCGTATTTAAATTTAAGAGAAAATATTCAACGAAAAAATAATCGTCATTCGAATAGTCAAAGATCAACAAATAATAACGGTCCTACTACAATATTTTATAAAAACTCTTTTCCAACTTTACCTCAACCAAGCAATAGACGCGAAATGAGGACAAATGTATAGTCAGTCTCCCAAAATCGTAGTATTCATACAAGCAATATTCAAAATACAAATGATCTCTTTAGTCAACTTATATTAGAAGTTTTAAATAAATTAAAAACTTGTAACTCGAAAGAAGCACAAATTCATGTTATCACACAATTAGCTATTAAATATTTATACAGTAAATAATTATTCGTAATGGCTCAACAATTAAATATTATTTTCTGGAACTGTAGAAGTATTAAAAATAAATACTTAGAACTTTATGATTTTTTAAATAATAATAATGTAGATTTATGTTTTTTGTCAGAAACTTGGTTGTCAAGTTCTGTTCATATACTTCAAAGGGGATACTATTGCATTCGACGTCATCGAGCAGATCGTGTTGGTGGAGGGGTTGCAATTTTTATTAAAAAAGAAATAGGCAATTTTAAACCAATTTTTGCCGAAACTAAACATATTGAAAATATTGGAATTTGTATAAAGACATCTGATAAGATGGAAATAAATATGTTTGCGGTATATTTCGGGAGTTGTTGCAAACTCGGCAACTAAAGGATTATTTAGAAAAGATATTAGAAAACTCCTTGCAGTTGATAAAAATGTCATCGTTTGTGGAGACCCAAATAGTAGACATAGATTTTGGAATTGCAATCGTGCAAATGTTTGGGGAAATATCCTCTGTGATACTGTGTCCATTCTTCCGTACACTATTTTACACTCGGGCTCTCCAACTTATTTTCCCACAAATAGAAACTACACACCTTCTGTTATTGACTTGGTTGTCTCAAATATTCCACAGTGTTTAACCCACCGTACAACCATCAACGACCTTAACTCGGACCACCTTCCTGTGTTATTTAAACTAAATATAAATTCTTCACGTGCTGGGTAATTATCTCATAACCACAATAAGACCAATTGGAATCTTTATAGACATTTGTTAGACAAATCGGTTTCTCATTTACCTTCTGATGTAGGTGTGGTGACAAAGAAAGAAGTTATTGACGTAAACTTAGATTATTTTACGAAAAGCATGATCGAAGCTATTGAAATTGCAACTCCTAAAGTAAATAATGATTTGAACATACAAGTATTACCACCCTACATTAAACAGCTAATAAATACTCGTAACTTTTATCGACGTAATTGGTAAAGATACAGAAATGCATCTGATTTTGAATTTTTGAACAAAAGAATGATTCGCTGTGAAGTATCAAAATATAGAAATAAAACATGGAACACCAAAATTCAAAATTTATACAAAGCCTCAAAACAGTTTTGGAAAATAGTTAATTGTTTAAGAAAGAAACTTATATTTATACCACCTCTAAAAGAAAGCTGTACAACTTATTATACTGATGAAGAAAAAGTGAATCAACTTGCCAATAGTTTCTTAGGAGATCATTGCGTTTCTGAAAATTTAAGTAACCAGCCCCACATCTCTCTAGTTGATACTGTTAACGAACGATTTTCACAATTTAACATTAAGACAGACGAATATGTAACTAGTATTGAAATTGCTACAATTATAAAAGATTTAAAAAGCAGGAAAGCATCAAGTTTAGATGGCTTGAAAAACATCATGCTTAAGCAATTGCCTATTTCCGCCCTTACATATTTATCTTTTATTATCAATTGTTGCCTGAAATTACAACATTTTCCTCAAGGATGGAAAATGGCAAAAATCATACCTATTTTGAAACCTAATAAGCTTCCTAATTCAGTACAGAGTTATCGCCCGATAAGTCTTCTCAGTAGTCTGAGTAAGAATTTAGAAAAAGTTCTTAAAATAAAACTCAATAAGTTTATGGATCTGAATAATATATTACCACTAATTCAGTTTGGTTCCACCCCTTTTCACAGTACAGTTCATAAAATTAAACGTATATGTAATCATATTAATTCCGGGTTTATAGAAGGAAACTCAACAGTATTGGTTACGTTGGATATTGCGAAAGTGTTTGACTCCGTTTGGTATAACGGCCTATATAAAATGATTCAATATAATTTTCCACTGTATATTATTAAAATAATTGAGTCATTTTTGAAAAATAGATATTATTGCGTAAGTCTGAATGATATATGTTTGGATCTAGTTGAAATTCCAGCTGGAGTTCCACAAGGATCGGTTTTAGGACATTTGCTCTATAATTTGTACTGTTCTGATATGCCGCAACCTAGGGGAGCAGAATGTGCAGCATATGCTGACGACACTTGTTTATATGCATCACGCCAGTATGGTCAAAATATTGTTGCAGACTTACGACCAGCTTTGGATCAACGTGTGGCTTATTTCTACAGATGGAAAATCCAAATTAATGAAAGCATGACAAATGCAATATTTTTATTCGTAGAAGAAACTTGTGTTTTCATCCGTCAAGTCAACTCAAAGTCAGTGGCACTAATGTACAATGGAGTGATAATGTTAAGTATTTAGGTGTTTTACTGAACAAAAAACTAATATTTGAACTACATATCAAAAAACAGATTGAAAAATTCAACTTAGCAAAAGCAATGTTATATCCTCTAATCGGGCGTAAACAATTTTTAAGTCGTGACAACAAAATAATCTTGGCAAAAGTAGTTTTTCAATCTATAATTTTGTATGCTTGTCCAGTTTGGGGAGTTTGCGCAAAATCCCACATTAAAAAAATTTCAAATCTGTCAAAATAAGCTATTGAAGATGATGCTTAATTTACAATGGCATTTCTCCACCAAAGATCTTCACGAAGAAAATAATATAAAGCTAATCATCGAAAAAATACATAAATTTTTTAACAGAGCGCTTCAAGGTTTCTTGTAGTAACCCACTAACTTCCGGCCTTTATTAAAGAAGACCAATTTATTTATTTGATTGTGCCACCATACATACGTATGTATATGTATTGCGTATATACTTACTTAAATGTGTATATATGACTTACAATTATATAGGTATGCATGTGTGTATATAATTGTTCAAATCAGAGGTTTTTATAATAATACTTTCCTCTGAAGTAAAATATTTCTTTATAATAAACATCCTCTTATAAACTAAATATTATTTTATAGATGAAAAGTTAGTATAATGACTAAAACTCTGTAAATTGTGTGATAACTTTAGGTTAAGTGTTAAACTTTTAATTAAAAAAATGTCTATGGAATTTCGCCATTAGCTTTTGTAACACAACTATTTCGAATATAGCATGCGGTGTTAATGACCTCTGCCCAAAACGACGGTGGTGACCCCGCATGTCTCATCATGCATCTCTCCATTTCAACCAGGGTCCTATTTTTGCGTTCAGCCCTATCGTTTTGCTGGGGTGTGTGTGGTTTTGTTATACTACGTTTTATACCGTGTTCTTCTAGGTATAAATTAAACTCGCAGTTACAGTATTTCCGTGCTTTAATTTTTCGTGAACATTTTGGCAGCGTCTTTGTATTTTGAAAAGCTGTAACTACGTCAGACTTCTCTTTTAAAAAATATAACTCGCACCACCGACTCTTGTCATCGATAAACAATATAAAGTGTTTTGCGTGAGATGCGCACCTCATCCGCCCACATACGTCACTGTGGACGATTTCGAGTAGCTCGTTGGATCTCATGTTTCTGTTTATCAGAAAAGTCGCGTACATCTGCTTTTGGCTTATACAAATTTCGTATGATGATAATTTAAGTTGTTGATTAAATTTTAATACATAAATATCCCAATTTTTCCGTGTCATTCAATTGGCCCATTTTGTAATGTCATAAATTAAGTTCATGTTTAACTTTAACGGCATTCGTGAATTTTCGCCATTTTTCATATAATATAAATTACCTATTCCTTCTGCACGAAGTCGCACTTTTTTATTTTGATTAATTATTACCGTGTCGTTTTTACGAAAAATAACCTCAAAACCACTGTCTGTAATTTTTGACATCGACAATAAGTTTGTGCGTAAATCAGATATATATATATATATATATATATATATATATATATATATATATATATATATATTGTTACGAATTTGGAATGAATAGTCCTATTGTAATTGCTCTAGAATATACCGCATTGTTGTTATTCTTAATTATTGAATTATTGATTCTTATTACTTAGTTGTTTATTATTTTCTGAATTGTTATGTACTGAATTGTTTACTATTTCTTATTCATTACATTGTTGTTGTTAGTCTTATTTGCTTTTTGCTTACTCATTTTAAATGAACACATAACAGCTATACATACGTGCATACATAGTTACTTGTTTACTAGCAAAGCGACAACAAATAAGATCATGATTATTGCTGTTGTTGTTGTCTGTCGGCATTTAAATATTGGGTACGTGTATGTGTGTATGTGTGTATGGCTTGTGTTTACGTTTAATTTGAGTGTACGATAATGTAAACAACTTTAACAAACAAACATGATGATTATTCTAGAAATGATCATTAAGAGTATAAAAGCTGGCGCATCAACGTCAGCAGAGTGAGTCAGTCAGTAAAGAGTAAAGAGTTAGAGTTAAAGTTAAACTCAGTGAGAGTCAGAGTTGAGTAGACAGACAGTGTTGAGTCTGTGATTAGTGAGTTGTTAGACTTTACCGTGATCGTGTAAAGCGTATTAAGTGGTTACTATTGCTTTTGAGCATAGTACAGTAGTATTAAATTAAATAAAGAAGTAGCTGTTAAGTACTAAAAATCAAACAATCGTGCGTTTAATTTCATTGCAATAAAAGAACCCACGGAAAACGTTTTTAAAAAGGTAAAAACGTAACAATTGGTGTCAGAAGTGGGATTGCAAAATGAAGTTCGACGAGCTAAAGGAGGAACAGCTAAGAGTTAGAGTTAAAGTTAAACTCAGTGAGAGTCAGAGTTGAGTAGACAGACAGTGTTGAGTCTGTGATTAGTGAGTTGTTAGACTTTACCGTGATCGTGTAAAGCGTATTAAGTGGTTACTATTGCTTTTGAGCATAGTACAGTAGTATTAAATTAAATAAAGTAGTAGCTGTTAAGTACTAAAAATCAAACAATCGTGCGTTTAATTTCATTGCAATAAAAGAACCCACGGAAAACGTTTTTAAAAAGGTAAAAACGTAACAATTGGTGTCAGAAGTGGGATTGCAAAATGAAGTTCGACGAGCTAAAGGAGGAACAGCTAAAGAAGGAGTTGACTAAATTGGGCCTGTCCACAGCTGGTAGTAAAGTAGAGCTGCAGAAGAGGCTATCGGAGGAGTTTGTTCGGCTTGGCCTGGACATCAAGACCCATGCGTTCGAAGCGAAGGAAGAACTGGAGATGGGTACACGTTCAGCTACAAGCAACATCGACATAAACTCTATGTTTGCAGTGATGATGCAGAAAATGGAAGAAAATTCTAAGAAAATGGACGAAAGCTCTAAGGCCAATAATGAGATGATGCAGTTTATCAATGAGGTCAAACAAAGCATTAAGGACAATAATGAAATGATGTTCCAGAAAATCGAAGGAAACTCTAAGGTGCTGGAAGCAATAAATAAAAGGCTGGATGATATCTATGAGGACGCGAATATGAGGGTTAACATCCTTAAAGATAGATGGAATTACAAGGAGAGAGAAGTTCACAGCGTCAATAAGAAATTCGATAAAAAAGATGTTCACGAAAAGTTTTATATGCAGGAGAATTGTGTCGATCAGAAGCCACACAGCCTGGCAGCAAGGGAATGTGATCTTCAACCGCTAGAGGGGCCAATGCAAGTTATTCCGGAAGCTGCGAGTAGATTTGAAACTGCAGCCAACAGGAATGCATGGATAGCGGAGAAGAAATGCACTGAGTTAATCCTGGCATCAAAAGGCTCTGATGCACAAGTCCTGGAAACTGTGGCCGCTACAGCAAGGAACCAGGATGAGGACGTTATGGCGGCTATGCAACGTAAGTCTGGTGGAGAGTATAAGGGGCAGATCCACAGAATGGAGCTAAAGCCGCAAAAGCTAAGGAAAAATATGAGGATGCTATCAAAGAAATTAAAGCCAATGGCGGCAGTACAGCGAACGGTGGTGGCAAGAGTCGCGGCTGTGCAAGACAAGTATGGTGGAGAGCATAAGGGGCAGATCCACAGAATGGGGCTAAAGCCGCAAAAGCCAAGGAAGACTATGAGGATGCCGTCAAAGAATCTAAAGAAAATGGTGGCAATACAGCGAACGGTCGTCGCGAGAATCGCGGCTATGCAAGACAAGTATGGTGGAGAGCATAAGGAGCAGATCCACAGAATGGAGCTAAAGCCGCAAAAGCCAAGGAAGAATATGAAGATGCTGTCAAAGATTTTGAAACCAATGGCGGAAATACAGCGAATGTTAGTAGCAAGAATCGAGGAAAGGCTGGCAAAAAGAAGGCGAAAAAGGGCAAGAAACCTGATTCCAAGGAAGAGGAGGAGAAAGAAAATGAAAGCCAGGTGCGATGGAGTTGCGGACCCTGATGGATTCCGCGAGGGACAACTGGTTCTACTGTTTAAAACACTGAGGAAGATAGGACTGTCTCCCAAACTACAAACACAGTGGGATGGACCATGCAAAGTGGTAATGAGATTGAACGATGTTGTGTATGGGATACAGAAGCACAATAGCCCCCGGTCTAAAATGAAGGTGGTACACTTAGAGCGACTCGCGAAATACGGAAGCAGTGGTTCTGTGCCTGTTCGGGACGAACAGGCTTAAGCGGGCGGCAGTGTTACGAATTTGGAATGAATAGTCCTATTGTAATTGCTCTAGAATATACCGCATTGTTGTTATTCTTAATTATTGAATTATTGATTCTTATTACTTAGTTGTTTATTATTTTCTGAATTGTTATGTACTGAATTGTTTACTATTTCTTATTCATTACATTGTTGTTGTTAGTCTTATTTGCTTTTTGCTTACTCATTTTAAATGAACACATAACAGCTATACATACGTGCATACATAGTTACTTGTTTACTAGCAAAGCGACAACAAATAAGATCATGATTATTGCTGTTGTTGTTGTCTGTCGGCATTTAAATATTGGGTACGTGTATGTGTGTATGTGTGTATGGCTTGTGTTTACGTTTAATTTGAGTGTACGATAATGTAAACAACTTTAACAAACAAACATGATGATTATTCTAGAAATGATCATTAAGAGTATAAAAGCTGGCGCATCAACGTCAGCAGAGTGAGTCAGTCAGTAAAGAGTAAAGAGTTAGAGTTAAAGTTAAACTCAGTGAGAGTCAGAGTTGAGTAGACAGACAGTGTTGAGTCTGTGATTAGTGAGTTGTTAGACTTTACCGTGATCGTGTAAAGCGTATTAAGTGGTTACTATTGCTTTTGAGCATAGTACAGTAGTATTAAATTAAATAAAGAAGTAGCTGTTAAGTACTAAAAATCAAACAATCGTGCGTTTAATTTCATTGCAATAAAAGAACCCACGGAAAACGTTTTTAAAAAGGTAAAAACGTAACAATTGGTGTCAGAAGTGGGATTGCAAAATGAAGTTCGACGAGCTAAAGGAGGAACAGCTAAGAGTTAGAGTTAAAGTTAAACTCAGTGAGAGTCAGAGTTGAGTAGACAGACAGTGTTGAGTCTGTGATTAGTGAGTTGTTAGACTTTACCGTGATCGTGTAAAGCGTATTAAGTGGTTACTATTGCTTTTGAGCATAGTACAGTAGTATTAAATTAAATAAAGTAGTAGCTGTTAAGTACTAAAAATCAAACAATCGTGCGTTTAATTTCATTGCAATAAAAGAACCCACGGAAAACGTTTTTAAAAAGGTAAAAACGTAACAATTGGTGTCAGAAGTGGGATTGCAAAATGAAGTTCGACGAGCTAAAGGAGGAACAGCTAAAGAAGGAGTTGACTAAATTGGGCCTGTCCACAGCTGGTAGTAAAGTAGAGCTGCAGAAGAGGCTATCGGAGGAGTTTGTTCGGCTTGGCCTGGACATCAAGACCCATGCGTTCGAAGCGAAGGAAGAACTGGAGATGGGTACACGTTCAGCTACAAGCAACATCGACATAAACTCTATGTTTGCAGTGATGATGCAGAAAATGGAAGAAAATTCTAAGAAAATGGACGAAAGCTCTAAGGCCAATAATGAGATGATGCAGTTTATCAATGAGGTCAAACAAAGCATTAAGGACAATAATGAAATGATGTTCCAGAAAATCGAAGGAAACTCTAAGGTGCTGGAAGCAATAAATAAAAGGCTGGATGATATCTATGAGGACGCGAATATGAGGGTTAACATCCTTAAAGATAGATGGAATTACAAGGAGAGAGAAGTTCACAGCGTCAATAAGAAATTCGATAAAAAAGATGTTCACGAAAAGTTTTATATGCAGGAGAATTGTGTCGATCAGAAGCCACACAGCCTGGCAGCAAGGGAATGTGATCTTCAACCGCTAGAGGGGCCAATGCAAGTTATTCCGGAAGCTGCGAGTAGATTTGAAACTGCAGCCAACAGGAATGCATGGATAGCGGAGAAGAAATGCACTGAGTTAATCCTGGCACCAAAAGGCTCTGATGCACAAGTCCTGGAAACTGTGGCCACTACAGCAAGGAACCAGGATGAGGACGTTATGGCGGCTATGCAACGTAAGTCTGGTGGAGAGAATAAGGGGCAGATCCACAGAATGGAGCTAAAGCCGCAAAAGCTAAGGAAAAATATGAGGATGCCATCAAAGAAATTAAAGCCAATGGCGGCAGTACAGCGAACGGTGGTGGCAAGAGTCGCGGCTGTGCAAGACAAGTATGGTGGAGAGCATTAGGGGCAGATCCACAGAATGGGGCTAAAGCCGCAAAAGCCAAGGAAGACTATGAGGATGCCGTCAAAGAATCTAAAGAAAATGGTGGCAATACAGCGAACGGTCGTCGCGAGAATCGCGGCTATGCAAGACAAGTATGGTGGAGAGCATAAGGAGCAGATCCACAGAATGGAGCTAAAGCCGCAAAAGCCAAGGAAGAATATGAAGATGCTGTCAAAGATTTTGAAACCAATGGCGGAAATACAGCGAATGTTAGTAGCAAGAATCGAGGAAAGGCTGGCAAAAAGAAGGCGAAAAAGGGCAAGAAACCTGATTCCAAGGAAGAGGAGGAGAAAGAAAATGAAAGCCAGGTGCGATGGAGTTGCGGACCCTGATGGATTCCGCGAGGGACAACTGGTTCTACTGTTTAAAACACTGAGGAAGATAGGACTGTCTCCCAAACTACAAACACAGTGGGATGGACCATGCAAAGTGGTAATGAGATTGAACGATGTTGTGTATGGGATACAGAAGCACAATAGCCCCCGGTCTAAAATGAAGGTGGTACACTTAGAGCGACTCGCGAAATACGGAAGCAGTGGTTCTGTGCCTGTTCGGGACGAACAGGCTTAAGCGGGCGGCAGTGTTACGAATTTGGAATGAATAGTCCTATTGTAATTGCTCTAGAATATACCGCATTGTTGTTATTCTTAATTATTGAATTATTGATTCTTATTACTTAGTTGTTTATTATTTTCTGAATTGTTATGTACTGAATTGTTTACTATTTCTTATTCATTACATTGTTGTTGTTAGTCTTATTTGCTTTTTGCTTACTCATTTTAAATGAACACATAACAGCTATACATACGTGCATACATAGTTACTTGTTTACTAGCAAAGCGACAACAAATAAGATCATGATTATTGCTGTTGTTGTTGTCTGTCGGCATTTAAATATTGGGTACGTGTATGTGTGTATGTGTGTATGGCTTGTGTTTACGTTTAATTTGAGTGTACGATAATGTAAACAACTTTAACAAACAAACATGATGATTATTCTAGAAATGATCATTAAGAGTATAAAAGCTGGCGCATCAACGTCAGCAGAGTCAGTCAGTCAGTAAAGAGTAAAGAGTTAGAGTTAAAGTTAAACTCAGTGAGAGTCAGAGTTGAGTAGACAGACAGTGTTGAGTCTGTGATTAGTGAGTTGTTAGACTTTACCGTGATCGTGTAAAGCGTATTAAGTGGTTACTATTGCTTTTGAGCATAGTACAGTAGTATTAAATTAAATGAAGTAGTAGCTGTTAAGTACTAAAAATCAAACAATCGTGCGTTTAATTTCATTGCAATAAAAGAACCCACGGAAAACGTTTTTAAAAAGGTAAAAACGTAACAATATATATATATATATATATATATATATATATATATATATATATATATATAAAACATTCTTTAAAGGTAAATTTGTATTGGAACTACCATCATTTATTACAACTTCGACATTTCCTATGCCACTTATTTTTGTATAATTGTCATTTGCCTAACTTAGATCTTGATTTGTTTTTGATACCTGTTTAAAATTATGTAGGCTCGCACTCATATGAGTGGCGCATCCACTGTCCAAACACCACTTAGTATTACCAGCGGAACAAAAATAAACTGATTCCATTGTAGTAAAACAAACGATAGATTTTTAGTTATTTTCTTCGGTATTTTGAGCACTTTGCACCTTGTATGTTTTTTAATCTACAATTTTTTGCAAAATGTCCGACTTTGCCACATTTAAAACACGCGCCATATTGTTTCGATTTCATTTGTTTCAACTTTTGTTGCTCTCTTTTTTTCATATAATACAATAGACACGTCTTTATCTTGTTTAGATTTTCTCGATTCGGATTCTTCAAGAATTTGTACACGAAGCACAAATAAAGAAGTAAAATTGCCAAAGGATCGTCGCCAATAGACAGAAAAATTTCTTTTAACTTTGACACGGCATCGAAAAAATCATTTAAATTTTCATGTACTTTGTCGTTTTCACGCATACGCGACAACGCGACACCGTTTTAACAATGTGGCTTTACGAGCAAAGCCTTTCTATTGATATGTCGATTCTAACCTCAACCACACTTCCCTTGCAGTTAAACACTCTACAACCAATCCCAATTCCGACGGGCTCATTGCAAGCATGATATCTGCAGCAGCCTTTTGATGCTGTTTTTTCGTTACACTTAACTCCACGGGATCTGGAAATCACTTAATGCTATCGTCCACATATGACCACAAATCATTTTTTTTTTCAATATAGCACGCATTTGCATTTTCCACGTATCATAGTTAAACGCTCTTAGCGGCTCTATACGCACTACACCATACTTAGCGAAATATCTTTTTTTTTACGATATTAAACTTAAACAATTATCGCGTGAGTTTTTCACTCGACAATAGATTAATTTTGCCTAACTGGGCCCATAACCTATTAAAGCGTATATACGTTTTTAATAAAAGCAACTTTATTGAAGTTCAAAAGCGGAATGAGAATATAAAAGAAAAAGTAAAATATAAACAGCAAAAGACAGAATGATATTTGACAGTTCATACGAAATGCAAAATGCAGGGTTTGTAGTTTATCTTCTTTGCTGCTTCAACAGTGTCTATGAAAGCAATATCGCGTGAAATTTTGACTTTGTTCTTTAATAGATCAATAACTCGGCATCCGATAAACACTTTACAAGTCGACTTTAATTCAAGTTTATTTCGCTTTTATTTATGAATATGCATGTAGCATGACCACCTAAAGGGATACGCGCTTTTGAGCGATGAATTGTTTTACTTCGTATCTCATCTCGTAAGGCATTTTCGATGTACTCCTTGACGGTAGACAATTTCGGCAAGTTCATGGTGTTAGAGACTTTATTATTTATTTATTGTTATTGTTATGAATACAATTGCAAATTATATTAAAACTTGGGCTTAACGAACATAGTAACAAAAACTTTCATTCGTTTGTACTGAAGCAAGTTGGAATCGAACCCAGAGACTAGTAGTACGAGACACCCTTGTTGAGGACAACATGCAATAGTATATTGCATTTCAAATCCGCATTCTGAAAAATACTTCTTTACATTTTCACCTTCTCGTATATGTTCTTCAACTCCGTCAGAGCTGCTATAAATTGAACGGTATCTTCTATGATCATGGATAAATGACACAAAATATTTATAGCCACACCTTGTTGGAGGAGACACATATATACATACTCGTATATGTGTATATTTTTGTTGCAATGAACACAAAGCAGCTGCAATGAATACTGAGAAAAACCATGGAATAATTAATTTCCACCTGGGAAAAGCAATACTAAAAGTAGGACTGTGGAAGCCATTGATGAGCTGGTTTTTTAGTAACATGTAAATAAAAACACACAACTTAAAAAAGCACTCGAATAACTATAAACTAATGTAATTGCCCACCATTCATGTAACAAAAGCATCCCATCGCCCTCCCAAATCTATTATTATATTCCTTACATACGAACGAGTACGTAAACATAAAGCAAATACTGTCGTAAATGTATAAAATAATTTGCGGGCACTTAAGTATGTTGAGGTGTCAGTAATGATACAAGCTCGTGGTTTTCCACTTAAACATGAATATTTTCAGTCTTGTTGAACCTTCGTAGTGAACAGACGTGTTAGCGGAGTTTTTTTTACATACTAAACAAACAACAATACAAAAAAAAAAAAATATTCGTAATAAGTACAGTTTTTGTGAAATTTGCTTTATTTGCATTAATAATTTTGCATATAATCTGAAACAACAAAAACAAAAAAAAAAACACAAACAAAGTGACTGAGGAATACTCTGCATGAGTACCTCAAAAACAAAAAATTGTGAAGTGAGTTCTAACGGCAGAAATGCCTATTTTACTGTGAGTTCTGAAGCTCTTAATGCAAACAATAAAAACAAAAAATTGGATGACAGTCTTTTTCTAACGGCAAAGCCAATTATACGCGAGCGATCAACTTCGCTTACTCCAATGCCAAATAGTGATTCGTTAACATTACCGTTACCTAGTTCTTCTCTATTTAAGTCTGCGCCATTATCCGCTCCGGGCTCTTGTTCATCACTTAACCCAGTTATCACAATGGACGATAATATTCAAAAACCTAAAGTGCCTGTCGGAATGGACAGATATGTAACGGTAGTAAAGCGCGGGCGAAGCCCAAATTCATCCAAAATCTCATCTGTTCCGAAAATATCCAGAGACAACGACGCCGCCTCGGCTAATCGTCAAAACCGGTTTAAAATATTACAAGATAACAGCGATAAACCCGAAGAATCTTCGAAAAAAACTTCAAAACCACCACCAATCTATCTGAGACAAAAAAACTCGAACACACTTATTAAAAAACTAATCTCGGCCATTGGTGAAAAGTCATTTCACAATGTTCCAATAAAACGTGGTAACATTGATGAAACAAAAGTTCAAATATATGATGAAAAAGACTTCCGCAAAATGGTTACAGAATTTGAGAAAAATAAAACAAGTTTCTACACTTTCCAGCTTAAGAGTGCTAAAGGCCTACAGATCGTATTGAAGGGCATAGATTCTTATGTTGTTCCTGAGGAAATAAAAGATGCTCTCACCCTCCAAGGCTTTCAGGTAAAAAATGTCTCTAACATTATAAACAGGGAGAAGATCCCCCAACCTTTATTTCGTGTTGAACTGGAGCCAAATGATATAAAATTGAAGAAAAATGAGACCCATCCAATTTATAATTTAAAATATCTGTTATACCGGAAAATTACAGTCGAAGAACCACACAAGCGCTCAGGACCCGTACAGTGCCATAATTGTCAAGAATATGGCCATACGAAAACTTATTGCAAATTACCTAATGTTTGTGTTGTGTGCGGTGAATTACACAACACTGCTATTTGCAATAAGTCGAAGGACCAGAAGGAAAAGAAGTGCAGTAATTGTGGAGGTAATCACACTGCTAACTACAGAGGATGTCCTGTATTCTCTTTTGTTAAACAAGCTATGAGCCAAAAGCCTAAAGTAACTCCAGCTCAAGCAGGAAATACGTTCACCGCTACTCCTACCCTAATGGCCCAACCAATCACTTCACATGTATCGTATGCTGACGCTGTGAAGATCAACTCTATTCCCGTTCAAAAAGTGTCTCCACCAACTAAAGCTTTAATTTCAGTCGCCTTGAAGCTACTATAGACAATTTGGTGCAAACTATAAACAACTTTACAACAAATATGACTAGCATGATGCAAGAAATGCTGCGAATGCAGAATACACTGCTTCTAGCATTAGTTAACAAGCCATGAACACGTTAAAACTATGTTTCTGGAACGCAAACGGCATTCGCCAACACAAATATGAACTTGAGCACTTCTTCTCGGTAAAAAATATTGATATAATGTTGGTATCTGAGACTCATTTGACTTCGAGAAGCCTTTTTAAAATGAGTGGCTACACCTTATATGATACAAAGGACCCGAGAGGAAGAGCATGCGGAGGATCAGCAGTTCTAATAAAGTCAAGACTCAAGCACTATATTCTTGAAAACACTTGTGAAGACCATCTACAAGCAACGAATATTTGTATCGAAAATTTTTGTTCAAATCTCGTGATATCATCCATTTACTCCCCTCCCAGATTTTCAATCACTGAGGATCAATACGAGGATTTTTATAAAACTATTGGCCCTTGTTTCATAGCAGCTGGCGACTACAATGCAAAGCATACGTTCTGGGGGTCGCGTCTTATTACACCTAGAGGTCGAGCATTGTTCAACACAATTTCAAAAATGGGTTTGGATGTCATTTCTAGCGGGGAGCCCACTTACTGGCCTACTGACATACAAAAAATTCCGGATGTTATAGATTTTGGGGTCATGCAAAATATCCCTAGGGATTTAATTCATGTTGAAGCTTCACATGATCTCTCCTCCGATCACTCTCCCACGATCGTTACAATTTGTAGCCCACTAAGAAGTGACTTACCTCACCCATATATGAAGATGATAAATCGTGTTAACTGGCTGAGGTTCAAAAAATATCTCAGTACTCATTGTACGGAAAATATCAGGCTTAGAACTCCCGATGATATTGAATTTAACATTGCCAATCTTACCGATAATATTAAACAGGCTGCTAAACATGCCACTACCTCCCATCCGCAGACTGGGTTTAATAGAATTTATTCTGCGGATATTGAACGTCTCGTATGTGAAAAAAGAAGAGCCAGAAGGGAATGGCAACAATACAGATCGCCCCAACATAAAATCAGACTTAGAGAATGCACTAAACGACTCCAAGAGTTGCTTTCAGCTGAAAAATCTGCTTCTCTCAAGAACTACCTGGAAGGTCTCGATGTCACAGCAGCATCTAATTACTCCTTGTGGCGCGCTGCTAAAAAACTTAAAACACCCGTTGAGTCTAAACCACCCCTGCGCACTTCTACCGGAGGTTGGGCAAGAAGTAATACTGAAAAAGGTAACATATTTGCTGGGCATTTAAAGTACGTATTTACCCAAACACATGTACTGGTGCTGTTGATTTACCGAGTGTAGTAGCTCTACCCCCTCGACCCATGAAATTTAAGATGCGTGATGTACAAAAACTAATTGCTGAAACCAACCCAAAAAAGGGTATTGATGGAATTAGTAACAAGATGCTGATGAAGTTGCCTCGTATTGCTATTAGAATCCTCTTATTAATTTTTAATGGCATTTTACGAGTGGAGTATTATCCACACAGCTGGAAACTTGCCATGGTCAAAATGATTCCAAAGGCGGGCAAAGATCTTACCAAGGCTGAGTTTTATAGGCCAATAACTTTACTGTCAACAATTTCAAAGCTCTTCGAAAAGCTGCTCATGACAAAATTGTCCCCAATTCTAACTGATAATGGGTGCATACCGGACCATCAATTTGGTTTTAGAAGTCAGCATAGCACCATTGAACAAACTCATAGATTGGTCCATTTCATAAGAAGAGCATTTGAAGAAAAAAAGTATTGTTCTTCCCTCTTTATTGATGTCTCTCAGGCATTTGATAAAGTGTGGCATGAAGGCCTAATTGTAAAATTGAAGACATATCTGCCAATAAACATTGTAAATCTATTGGAAAGATATATTCTTGCCCGGAAATTCACTGTTGTGGAAGGAGACTTCATGAGTGAGCCCGAAACTATCTCATCCGGTGTGCCACAGGGGAGTATACTGGGTCCAGTTTTGTATTTGATCTATACCTGTGATATGCCTTTAAGCAGTAATATCCTCACCTCTACATTTGCCGATGATACAGCCTGCCTTAGTATGCATGAAAACCCTCACGAGGCATCCCGTTATCTTCAGCAACATATTAACCTGTTGGAATTGTGGTTGAACTTATGGAGAATAAAAGTAAATGAACAAAAGTGTGTTCATGTCACATTTACACTACGAAGAGACACTTGTTCCCCCATTCAAATCAACAATCAAGTTGTTCCTCAACATTCACATGTGAAATATCTTGGAATACACCTCGACCGACGGCTTACATGGAAAAACCACATTGACTCTAAGCTGACACAAATAAAACTTAAATTGACTCAGATACATTGGCTGATTGGTAGAAATTCTACCCTCAGTCTAGATTGTAAACTTTTAATATACAAGTCGCTTTTGAAACCCATATGGTGTTACGGAATTCAGCTATGGGGCACTGCTTCAGCTTCCAATGTAGAGAGAATCCAACGAATGCAAAACAAAATTTTAAGTTTAATAACATCGGCTCCTTGGTACATGAAAAATTCAATTTTACATCGTGATTTAAATATGCCACTTGTGACCGCTGAAATTGCAAAATATGCTGGAAAATATTTAACAAAACTCGAGTCCCATCCTAATCCCCTTGCTCGTAACATCTTGAACTTTCCTGGACACATCCGCTTAAAAAAGAGGGATACTACGGCCTTAATACGCCACACTTCAGATTGAATTTTTTGAATATTTTTGTGCTTAACATATTTATGTATTATTAATTACTATCACTAAGTTTATGTCCGACACTGGTTGGGCCTAATTATTATATTTATACTTAAGATTTGAACACTTATTGTTAGTTCTATTTGAAGATACAATAAATAAATAGCAGTTGAAAAAAAAACATGAATATTTGACAGGCTCAATACCAAGCTAGCATTTTCAATCGTAGATGACTCTTCCGCGATCGGACGTAGCGATTAAATAAATCGTCGACGATGTTGTATTTCGATCGTGCAAGTTCAGTACAGCCCATCCGGCGACTGTTCCGTTTGAATCGTCTACGATGCGTGTTAAAGAATCGTGTAAGACGCTTTAATTGCTACTTCAAACGAGCCTTGTAACAATCGCCTAAACAAGTCTTCTGCGATGCGCCAGAAAGAATCGTCTGAAGGTTCTTGCAACTAATACCACGACGATCTTTAATTGATCCCTAAATGCTTTAAAATAAAAAGCATTGTTATGCATTGTTCATTTTTTATTGAAATATTATAATTCAAAAGTAAACATATTGAAATCCATTGTTAAACTTAAAAGAAAAGAAAAGAAATAAAAATATATATATATATATATATATATATATATATATATACATACATATATATATACATATATATATATATATATATATATATATATATATATATATATATACATATACATATATATATATATATATATATATATATATATATATATATATATATATATATATATATATATATATACATATATATATATATACATATATATACATATATATATATATATATATATATATATATATATATATATATATATATATATATATATATATATACATATATATATATACATATATATACATATATATATATACATATATATATATATATATATATATATATATATATATATATATTTAAAAAAAAAAACTTTAAAAACTTAATTTATTTGTGTGTTCCGTCATCTTTCTTTGTACGATCACCCTTCCTAAGTCGATCACCAGCATGAACAAAATGTTGTTGCAACACTTTATTTATTCCTGTATCGTCAGCTTTGGGGAATTTAAAATGACAGACATCTTAAAAATAAAAACAAATAAGGAAACTGTAAGGGCATGAAAAAGGTACTTTTTTGTTATATCTCGAAGAATACTAAATTCTTAGAAACTTGGCTTACGGTTTGTCCCACGCCAGCTCAATTTTGCAGCCAAATTTTTTTGAAGAGCTACATCCAATTTCACTATACACAGATTCCATCATTTGTTTTGCTTCTCGTTTGCTTTTTAATCTTATTGCTCTAGTAGATTTTTTTTTTCACGCTTATATTTATTTATTGTATCTTCACAAGTGAACTAACAATAAGTATTCAAATCTTAAATATATAAATAATTATTAGGCCCAACCAGTGTCAGACATAAACTTAGTGATAATAATTAATAATACATTAGAATCGTATATAGCATAAGTATATTTTTAAAAAGTTTCATCTGGAGTGTTGCGTACTAAAGACGTAGTATCCCCCTTTTTTAAGCGGATGTGTCCAGGAAAGTTCAAGATGTTACGAGCAAGGGGATTAGGATGGGACTCTAGTTTCGTTAAATATTTGCCTGCATATTTTGCAATTTCAGCGGTCACAAGTGGCATATTTAAGACACGATGTAAAATTGAATTTTTCATGTACCAAGGAGCCGATGTTATTAACATTAAAATTTTGTTTTACATACGTTGTATTCGCTCTACATTTGAAGCTGAAGCAGTGCCCCATAGTTGAATTCCGTAACACCATATGGGTTTCAAAAGCGACTTGTATATTAAAAGTTTACAATCTAGACTGAGGGTAGAATTTCTACCAATCAGCCAGTTTATCTGGGTTAATTTAAGCTTCATTTTTGTTAACTTAGAGTCAATGTGGTGTTTCCATGTAAGCCGTCGGTCAAGATGTATACCAAGGTATTTCACCTGTGAATGTTGAGGAACAACTTGATTGTTGATTCGAATGGGGGAACAAGTGTCTCTTCGTAGGGTAAATGTGACATGAACACACTTTTGTTCATTTACTTTTATTCTCCATAAGTTCAACCACAGCTCCAACAGGTTAATATGTTCCTGAAGATATCGGGATGCCTCGTGAGGGTTTTCATGCATACTAAGGCAGGCCGTATCATCGGCAAAAGTAGAAATGAGGATATTACTGCTCAAAGGCATATCACAGGTATAAATCAAATACAAAACTGGCCCCAGTATACTCCCCTGAGGCACCCCAGATGAAATGGTTTCGGGCACACTCATGAAGTCTCCTTCCACGACAGTGAACTTCCGGGCAAGAATGTAGCTTTCCAAAAGATTTACAATGTTTAATGGTAGATATGTCTTCAATTTTAGAATTCATGCCACACTTTATCAAATGCCTGAGAGACATCAATAAAGAGGGAAGAACAATACTTTCTTTCTTCAAATGTTCTTCTTATGAAATGAACCAATCTATGAGTTTGTTCAATGGTGCTATGCTGACTTCTAAAACCAAATTGATGGTCCGGTATGCATCCATTATCAGCTAGAATTGGGGACAATTTTATCATGAGAAGTTTTTCAAAGAGCTTTGAAATTGTTGACAGCAAACTTGTTGGCCTATATGACTCAGCCTTAGTAAGATCTTTACCCGCCTTTGGAATCATTTTGACCATGGCAAGTTTCCAGCTGTGTGGATAATACTCCACTCGTAAAATGCCATTAAAAATGAATAAGAGGATTCTAATAGCAATACGAGGCAACTTCATCAGCATCTTGTTACTAATTCCATCAATACCCGGGGCCTTCTTCGGGTTGGTTTTAGCAATTAGTTTTTGTACATCACGCATCTTAAACTTTATGGGTCGAGGGGGTAGAGCAACTACACTTGGCAAATCAACAGCACCAGTACATGTGTTTGGGGTAAATACGTGTTTTAAATGTTCAGCAAATATGTTACCTTTTTCAGTATTGGTTCTTGCCCAACCTCCGGTCGAAGTGCGCAGGGGTGGTTTAAACTCAACGGGTGTTTTAAGTTTTCTAGCAGCGCGCCACAAGGAGTAATTAGATGCTGCTGTGACATCGAGATCTTCCAGATAGTTCTTGAGAGAAGCAGATTTTTCAGATGCAAGCAACTCTTGGAGTCGTTTAGTGCATTCTCTAAGTCTGATTTTATGTTGGGGCGATCTGTGCTGTTGCCATTCCCTTCTAGCACTTCTTTTTTCACATACGAGACGTTCAATATCCGCAGAATAAATTCTATTAAACCCAGTCTGCGGATGGGAGGTAGTGGCATGTTTAGCAGCCTGTTTAATATTCTCGGTAAGATTGGCAATGTTAAGTTCAATATCATCGGGAGTTCTAAGCCTGATGTTTTCCGTACAATGACTACTGAGATATTTTTTGAACCCCAGCCAGTTAACACGATTTATCATCTTCACATATGGGTGAGGTAATTCACTTCTTAGTGGGCTGCAAATTGTAACGATCGTGGGAGAGTGATCGGAGGAGAGATCATGTGAAGCTTCAACATGAATTAAATCCCTTGGGATATTTTTCATGACCCCAAAGTCTGTAACATCCGGAATTTTTTGTATGTCAGTAGGCCAGTAAGTGGGCTCCCCGCTAGAAATGACATCCAAACCCATTTTTGAAATTGTGTTGAACAATGCTCGACCTCTAGGTGTAATAAGACGCGATCCCCAGAACGTATGTTTTGCATTGTAGTCGCCAGCTGCTACGAAACAAGGGCCAAGAGTTTTGTAAAAATCCTCGTATTGATCCTCACTGATTGAAAATCTGGGAGGGGAGTAAATCGATGATATCACGAGATTTGAACAAAAATTTTCGATGCAAATATTTGTTGCTTGTAGATGGTCTACACAAATGTTCTCAAGAATATAGTGCTTGAGTCTTGACTTTATTAGAACTGCTGATCCTCCGCATGCTCTTCCTCTCGGGTCCTTTGTATCATATAAGGTGTAGTCACTCATTTTAAAAAGGCTTCTCGAATTCAAATGAGTCTCAGATACCAACATTATATCAATATTTTTTGCCGTGAGGAAGTGCTCAAGTTAATATTTATGTTGACGAATGCCGTTTGCGTTCCAGAAACATACTTTTCACGTGTTCATGGCTTGTTAACTAATGCTAGAAGCAGAGTGTTCTGCATTCGCAGCATTTCTTGCATCATGCTAGTCATATTTGTTTTGAAATTGTTTACAGTTTGGACCAGATTATCAATAGTAGTTTCAAGGCGACTGAAATTAAAGCTGGCGTTTGCATTCGTTGAATTATTTGGTTGTGACACTTTTTGAACGGGAATAGAGTTGATCTTCACAGCGTCAACATACGATATATGTGAAGTGATTGGTTGGGCCATTAGGGTATGAGTAGCGGAGTACGTATTTCCTGCTTGAGCTGGAGTTACTTTAGGCTTTTGGCTCATAGCTTGTTTAACAAAAGAGAATACAGGACATCCTCTGTAGTTAGCAGTGTGATTACCTCCACAATTACTGCACTTTTTTTCCTTTTGATCCTTTGGCTTATTGCAAATAGCAGTGTTGTGTAATTCACCACACACAACACAAACAGTAGGTAATTTACAATACGTTTTTGTATGGCCATATTCTTGACAATTATGGCACTGTACGGGTCCTGAACGCTTGTGAGGTTCTTCAACTGTGATTTTCCGGTATAACAGATATTTTAAATTATAAATTGGATGGGTCTCATTTTTCTTCAATTTTATATCATTTGGCTCCAGTTCAGTTGGGGGATCTTCTCCCTGTTTATTATATTAGAGACATTTTTTACCTTAAATCCCTGGAGGGTAAAAGCATCTTTTATTTCCTCAGGAACAACATAAGAATCTATGCCCTTCAATACGATCTGTAGGCCTTTAGCACTCTTAAGCTGGAAAGTGTAGAAACTTGTTTTATTTTTCTCAAATTCTGTAACCATTTTGCGGAAGTCTTTTTCATCATATATTTGAACTTTTGTTTCATCAATGTTACCACGTTTTATTGGAACAATGTGAAATGACTTTTCTCCAATGGCCGAGATTAGTTTTTTAAGTGTGTTTGAGTTTTTTTTGTCTCAGATAGATTGGAGGTGGCTTTGAGGTTTTTTTCGAAGATTCTTCGGGTTTGTCGCTGTCATCTTGCAATATTTTAAACCGGTTTTGACGATTAGCTGAGGCGGCGTCGTTGTCCCTGGATATTTTCGGAACTGATGAGATTTTGGATGAATTTGGGCTTCGCCCGCGCTTTACCACCGTTACATATCTGTCCATTCCGACAGGCACTTTAGGTTTTTGAATATTATCGTCCATTGTGATAACTGGGTTAAGTGATGAACACGAGCCCGGAGCGGATAATGGCGCTGACTTAAATAAAGAAGAAGTAGGCAACGGTGATGTTAACGAATCACTACTTGGCATTGGAGTAAGCGAGGTTGATCGCTCGCGTAAAATTGGCTTTGCCGTTAGAGAAAGACTGTCATCCGATTTTTTGTTTTTATTGTTTGCATTAAGAGCTTCAGAACTCACAGTAAAATAGGCATTTCTGCCGTTAGAACTCACTTCACAATTTTTTGTTTTTGAGGTACTCATGCAGAGTATTCCTCAGCTCTTTGTTTGTTTTTGTTGTTTCAGATTATATGAAAGATGTTTGTCGGATAAGATCGCCATTAATTTTATTTTATTTTTATATAATTGAATTTATTTAATATTAATTTGTTTTAATTAATTTGTTACGGGCCACCCTAATATAGACTTGTTACAGTTTTGCCGAAGCAACAACAAATTACATGCATATTCTTATTAGTTTCTTTGGATCAATATGTTTGTGCATTGTTGTTGGTATATTTATTTTTTGATCTTCAGCAAAAGTAAATAAAAGGAATAATGTCAGTAACGATTGCAGCGCAGCAGTAGTTGTTTACTCCAACCTTCCATTCAGCCACTGCATTGTTGTTGACATTCCTTTTGCTTAAAGTTAATGCCGTTAGATTTTGTTTAATATTTTGTGGTCCGACAATTAATATATTGTAAATTAGGTTAGTTGATAATAAGAAACAGAATAATAAAGTTCAAGTAATTCGCACTTGAAACTTAAATCGGTTTTTTTCTTAAACATTAGTGAACTACTTCTAAACAAAGTTTCTGTGATACATTTTGGCGACCGTGACAGGACGGTCTGTAATAAGTGATACTACATAATTAATTCAGTTAATTCGTGAGCCGTAAGCAGTAATTTTTTGTTCGAGCTACGAGAAAGTGACAAATTTTATTGGTACATCGTAATTTCAAATTTGTTGCTCTATCAATACGCTTATCCATTGCTGTTATTACGGAGAATTTGGTCTACAACTTATTACAGCCGACCGAATATTTTTGGAAGAAAGTTACATTTGGTAATTTTTCAAGCGGAAACTTTTATCGTCGTTAGTGGTTCAAAATATTTTCGAAATTTCTACACTTTTGTTTCGAAAGTTGCACATAACTGTACAGTCGTGATCCGTTAGTTGTCACGTAACTGTTCGTACATACATATATATTGTCGTTCAATTCGTGAAAGACAATTGCCAACAACAACGCTGATGGTGTGACGGAGGCTCCTGCTGCGAGCTCAGAGTTGGTAATGCTAAAACAACAACGCAGCAACATGAAGAAAAACATCACCAATATTCAGAAAAAGGTAGAAAAGGATGGCGACAATGCTGACTCCACCATTTTGGAATGTAGGCTTCAAATTTTGGAGTCCTATTTTAAACAGTTATGTCACATTCAAGGGCAAATCGAAAAACTTAGCCCTACTGATGCTGCAAGGAGTGATTTGGAAGAAATTTTTATTGTTGCTAAGGCAAAAATAATGGGTTTACTGAACAAACAACGTGGCTCTATGCAAATGGATCAAACGTTATTTAACGCATCAGTTTCTTGTACCCAACATCATACTCGTTTGCCTTCACTCAAATTGCCCAAGTTCGATGGAAAATATGGTGATTACAAACGTTTTATCACCACATTTAACAACATGGTACATGGAAATTCTTCGATAACTGGCGTCGACAAATTTAATTATTTATTAAATTGTTTGTCGGGTCCAGCTTTAGCAGTTGTGGAACCATTCCAGGTAACCGAGGAGAATTACCCAAAGGCGCTAAAGAGGCTGGAGGACCGATACGATAACAAGGTGCTCATATTTTTAGAACATATTTCTACGTTGTTCAATATTACTTCGATGTCCAAGGGTGACAGTAACTCACTACGAAACATCATTGATACTGTTGCGGCAATTCGTGGTTCGCTTCTATCACTAGGGTCAGAGATGGATGTTCTTAATGGACTTTTAACTCATATTGTTTTATCGAAATTGGATGCTGATTCTAAAATAAGCTATGATGAAAAATAAGATTTCAAATCTTTGCCTTCGTGGGATACCTGTTATAATATTTTAATCCATCGCTGTCAGTTTTTGGAAAGTCATGGAAAAAAGGTTGAAGTACATGACAAATCGAAAGATGCAACCCCAAAGCCAAACAAATACAAGCCTTCTCATACCTTTGTAAACTCAAACTCGAATTGTGCATACTGTAGCTCTTCGGATCACAATATATCAACATGTTCATCGTTTTCATCGCTTGCTGTTTCCGAAAGATTTAATTTTATAAAAGGTAATAATTGCTGCATAAATTGTCTCCGTAAAGGTCATATGATGTCGAAATGCTTATCGAAATCTCGTTGTCGTGTGTGCCACTCTCTGCATCATACCCTGTTGCACAAATATTCTGGTTCTGCACAGGCTGATAATTCAATACCACAAGCTCAACCTCAAACATCTGTTGGAAATCAAAACAACCCAGTCTCATTCGTAGTCCGCTCATTCAAACGAGCGATCATCCCTACTGCTGTTGTTCTTTTGAAGGATTCCACTGGCACCTTTCATCCGGTAAGGGCTCTGCTTGATTCGTGTTCCGAAATTAATTTCATTTCAGAGGAAACTGCAAAAAGATTCCGATTGAAGTCTCAGCCATATTATCAAGAAGTTTCTGGAATTGGCGAAGTGCGCACAAACATTAAATCATCTGTTTGCGCTACAGTAAAATCTCGTGTGAGTTCATTCCAGTGGTCTTCTACTTTTGCAGTCACTAAATCAATATCAGCCCGGCAGCCTGGTGAGTACATTCAAACATCTCATTGGAAAATACCACAGGCTTTAGAACTAGCAGATCCTTTGTTCTACAAACCACAACATATTGATCTATTAATTAGTACTGAAATATTTTTCGATTTGTTGCTCGATAACCGAATTTCATTGGGAGAAGGTATGCCGAGTCTCACTAATACAGTTTTTGGATGGATAGTTGGTGGAACGTTTAACGCAGGAGCTAGATCTTCATTGCCCACATGCAATCTCGCCACTAGTTTCTCAAACACTGACTCCATTTTGGCCAAGTTTTGGGAAGTTGAGGAGTACGCTAATTCTCCAGCAAAATATTCACCAGAAGAAGAAGCATGCGAACGTCACTTTATGGAAAACGTGCGCATAGATCAAAATTGCAGAATTGAAGTTCGTTTGCCGTTCAAAAAGTCGCCCGAAACATTAGGAGACTCATTTGAAATGGCTCGTAGACGTTTTCTGTCGCTCGAAAGACGATTGGAACGTGATGCAACTCTAAAATCAATGTACGTCGAGTTTATGGAAGAATATTTATCGCTTGGACATATGTCGCCCTACAATAAGTCGTTGAGTGGCCCGAATTATTTCATTCCACATCATTGTGTTCTTCGGCCACAAAGTACTACAACAAAAATCCGAGTCGTCTTCGATGCGTCGGCTCAAACTTCGTCGAATCGTTCGCTTAATGATATTCTAATGGTAGGCCCTACAATTCAGCAGGACCTTATTACAACGCTCTTTTCGTTTCGCTTAAATAAATTTGCTCTCACCGCAGACATATCTAAAATGTATCGCCAGTTTCGTGTCGATGAGCGTGATGTAAAATATCAGCTCATATTGTGGAGAAGCAACAAAGAACAAGAATTAAAAGTGTTTTAGCTGAACACTGTCACTTATGGTTTATCGTCGGCTCCATTTCTAGCAATACGTAGTTTGTTCTTCATTGCAGAAAAATATGGCAGCTCTTATCCGCTTGGCTCGCAAGTTCTTCGTGATGACCTCTATGTCGATGACGTTCTTACTGGATCGAACGAGGTGGGAACGTTGCTAAGAAAGAAACACGAACTTGTGAAAATTCTTGAATTACATGGTCTAGAGTTAGCAAAATGGAACAGCAACTATGGCGACATCAACAACACGCAAGATGACGAAATTCAATTTAAAATGGCTGAGGATGACGTCACCAAAACATTAGGTATGTCTTGGAAACCAAAAATTGATATGTTTTGTTTTCGATTCCAGTTGCCCGAGGTTGTCGCCCCCACGAAGAGATCCATTTTGTCAGTCGTTGCAAAAATTTACGACTTACTTGGACTTTTGAGTCCAATTGTTGTTCGTGCCAAAATTCTACTCCAGGAGATATGGGTCCAAAATTGTGACTGGGATGATATCATTAGTAATCCCCTTAAATCATTTTGGCTACAAATTCAAGAAGACCTCGAAAATATAGAAAAAATTGAGGTACCTCGATATGTGCTTACTACCCTAGAACACAGAGGAGAAATTCATGGTTTCGCAGACGCCTCTCAACGAGCATACGGTTGCTGTATTTACTATCGAGTTCGCATTGATGGTGATTACAAAACTTCTCTTTTGATCGCAAAATCCAAGGTTGCTCCTATCAAGGCCCAATCACTTCCTCGCCTCGAATTATGTGCCGCTGTTTTGTTAAGCAAAACTTGGCACAAAATAAAACCAAAAATTGAAAAATTCGTTTCATCAATCTATTTTTGGACAGATTCAAAAATAGTCCTACAATGGCTGAAATTACATTCATCAACTTTACAGTGTTTCGTCGCTAATCGAGTCTCAGAACTACAAGAAAACACTAGAGATATTTTTTGGAGACACGTTCCTTCGAAAAGCAACCCAGCGGATATCGTTTCCCGGGGTTGCAGTGCTCAGGATTTACCCCATACAATTTGGTTCAGAGGTCCAACTTTTCTTCAGGAACACAATTCAAATTGGCCACCTACTATAGAAGACACATCCGTTAGCCCATTGGAACGGAGAAAGGCAGCTGTTTTTAAATACTCTGACGTCACATCAAACATCATAGAAGGCGTTATCGATAAGCATTCATCATATTTTAAAATTATTCGAATAATTGCTTATATTTTTCGTTTATTCAACAGATGCCCAGTAGACCGTTCATTGAAGCCCCAGGACCTTGTTCATATTCAACCTATCGAGCTAGACCACATTTTCTTTCGAATCGTTGCTCACATTCAGCGATATTATTTTACAGATGACTTGAATGCTATGGCTAAAGGAAGAATTGTTCATCCATCACTGCAGAAATTATCTCCATTTCTCCATGAAACCAATGTCGGCAGCGGTGTCGTCAATTTAATTCGAGTTGGTGGACGATTATCAAATGCTCCAATTCCGTACGACGCACGATTTCCAGTTTTGTTGCCTAAAAACCATCGCTTCGTGAAATTATATATTGAACATTTGCATGCAGGTCCTAAGGTTTTACTGGGCATCTTGCGGCAGAAGGTCTGGATAGTCAATGCTAGAGACGTGGTTAGAAAGGTTGTTCGTGACTGCGTTCACTGCTTTCGCTATAAACCGAAATTGTTAGAGCAAATCATGGGTAATTTACCAGCTGACCGCTTCAGAGCTCAACGTCCATTCATAATTACCGGCGTGGATTTTTGTGGCCCTTTTCTAACGTCTCATCGTATTCGAGGTAGAGTTCCATACAAAACTTATATTGCCGTTTTCGTTTGTTTTAGTTCAAAGGCAACGCATCTAGAACTGGTGTCAGACTTGTCCACCAACAACTTCATTTTGTGCCTCAAACGTTTCGTTGGTCGCAGAGGAATACCACAAAAGCTTTATTGCGATAATGCTACTAATTTTGTTGGAGCTCACAATAAGCTACATGAGTTGAAGCAGTTGTTTTTTCATGAAAATATGGCTCATGAAATACGAGCATATTCATCACAAACCGGATTTGAATTTTGTTTTATACCCCCTCGTGCTCCACACTTCGGTGGCCTATGGGAGGCTGCCGTGAAATCTGTAAAAACGCTCCTCGTAAAAAATATTGCCCAAGCCTACCTCACTTTTGAAGAATTGCAGACCCTTATCATCGAAATCGAAGCAATTTTGAATTCACGCCCATTTGCCCATTGTCAGATGACCCTAATGATGGCGAAGCGCTCACACCAGGCCATTTGCTTTATTGGCTCATCACTTGTCGCTTTACCAGATCAAAACTTTGATGCTACCAAACAAACGTCGCTCAACCGTTGGCAACGTATTTCATTTTTAAAGCAACAGTTTTGGCATTTGTGGCCCCGTGATTACATTTCATCGCTGCAACAACGTTCAAAATGGTACCACATACAACCTAACATCACGGAAGGGCAACTAGTCGTAATTCATGAGGACAACACTCCCCCGCAACAATGGCTATTGGCTCGAGTAACCAAAACTATAGCTGGCTCTGATGGACGAGTTCGAGTGGTTGAGTTAAAATCAAAAAATAGCTTATTTCGTCGTCCCATACAAAAGGTGGCTCCCTTACCCTCTTCAGATGAAGGTTGAACCAAGAGCTTCAACGGGGGGAGCATGTCGGATAAGATCGCCATTAATTTTATTTTATTTTTATATAATTGAATTTATTTAATATTAATTTGTTTTAATTAATTTGTTACGGGACACCCTAATATAGACTTGTTACAGTTTTGCCGAAGCAACAACAAATTACATGCATATTCTTATTAGTTTCTTTGGATCAATATGTTTGTGCATTGTTGTTGGTATATTTATTTTTTGATCTTCAGCAAAAGTAAATAAAAGGAATAATGTCAGTAACGATTGCAGCGCAGCAGTAGTTGTTTACTCCAACCTTCCATTCAGCCACTGCATTGTTGTTGACATTCCTTTTGCTTAAAGTTAATGCCGTTAGATTTTGTTTAATATTTTGTGGTCCGACCCCTTGCTGGGATAACTACCTTGTCGTGGTGTGAGGGCTTAAGTGTGGGCTGAATTGCACACCTCTTCTGAAGGCGAACGAGGGTCCTCTATAGGATCCATAGTTTAACTGAAGAAGGCGGTGGGCATAAAAGCCTGCATACTAAAAGTTATCCACCCCCAAACAGAGGTGTTACGCGACCCGTGCCTATCTGTTCTCTTTGCAGTCGGGGGCATGAGACTGTATTCAAACGGAGCTTTGCTGATACCTGGGCACCTCAGCAAATAGACTACGCCCCCTCCACGTTATCGGGGGCTATGACGTGGAGGAGATCCCTTTCCCCTACACTCGTGGGACCAAGTATGAAAAAAAGTATTCCAAATAACACAGAAACGAAAGATACAACGATGACGACAATGGACACACAAACGGACAACGGAACGGAAAATCGGACAAGGACAGCGACACCAAAACGAGAGGAAGAGGTGGTAATACCCGGGGGGGACTTAAAGTCAACCCAGCCTTCAGTGGCAGGTGGGAACACCTACTCTGACTCTCATGACATAAGCCAGTCAGGTAGAGATTCTTCGCAGAATCTAGACAGACTGGTGGATGAGGTGAGCGACAAAATCGCGAGCCTAAACACTGGAAAAAAGCGGCTCTCTGGGGCTCAAAGGCGAAAACTTGCCAAGAAGAACCAGGCAGCAGCTAAAAATGCGCAAGATGCCCTAAAGGAAGCATCGGAGACTCCCTCCACCTCGGTAGAGACTGGTAAGAGGATCCGATCTCCAGAAGAGCAGAACATTGCGGAGCCGAAGCATAAGAAAAGGTGCTCCTCGTCGACCAGTAAGTCGCCAAAACCGGGCGTCTCCCTTCTTAAAGGAGTCTCTATGAAGAATCCTTCTAGTAAGGGGGTCAAAGGAGCAGCACTTACTGAGAAGGCGGGCACGTCGGTGAAATCTTCCGCGGAAGCAGAGAACGCCAAAAAGCGGAATCTCTTCACGCGTAAGAGGAAGCTAGACGTAACTAAGGAAAAAGAGCCGCCATCTTACGCTAAAGTAGCCAGGAGGCAATACAGGGACAATCTCCGCTACGCGGTCATTGACACCTCACGTCCGACTGGCAAAATACCAGAAAATCAACAGCAAGTGGTTGAGGATCTGGTAAATAACGCGATATTGGAATACGTTATGGCAACCGATAACGGATCTCCAATAAAAATAAATAGCTGCGAGTTTCAAAGGGGCGTGCTGTTGCTAAGATTAGCATCGCAGACCTGCGCAGCTACCCTAAAGAAGCTGGTAGAAGGAATCCCTCCGCCATGGGAAGGCTGTAAGCTGGAACTGGTGGAAGGGAGAAATATACCAACTCTTACCAAGGCAACCTTCTACGTCAAAGGATGGGGATGCAAATTCACATCCGACCGTGTTTTGGAGGTTATTGGTAAACAAAACAAAGAACTGGCGGTAGAGAAATGGGAGGTGTTCCACAGAGAGGAGGACCAAAATGGAACTCTTTTTGTGGTGGGCATCGACCAAGGATCTATTTCCAGCCTTTCCAAATCTGAAGGGAAGGTGTTCTTTGTGTCGAAAGCTGTATATGTCAAAATAGGCAAGTCCTGTATCGGCAGCCAGGGGAAAACCACCCCCAGCAACGACAGGACAAGCACAGTACAGGCTGCAGCTAGCCAAAATCAGGCGGGTGTCTCGGAGGTCCAGACGGCCAAGGAGGAGTTGGAGCAAAATATCACCAACTCCCAAGAGTACCGCCTATTAGAAGGATGATGTGGGAGGTCATCCAAATTAACCTCCACCGGAGCGAGACGGCAACTCACGCTTTGATGGAGAAAATTAACAAAGGTAAGATTCATGTGGCATTAATACAAGAACCCTGGACGACAAAAAACAGGGTTAATGGATTAAGCCATGTAAACTACCAATTATTTTATGCTAAAACAGGGAATCGTCCGAGGACCTGTATTCTTAGTCACAAAAATTTATGCTTTCTTTTATCCACAGAGTTGTCAACAGCAGACGCAACAGTACTGAAGCAGGGAAATGGAAACATATGCCTAGCATCAGTATACTTGCCGTATGATGCACCGACACTACCACCAACGTCGGAATTACAACACTTGGTAGAAGATTGCAGAATAAAAGGTAGGAAAGTACTAATCGGATGCGATACTAATTCGCATCATATTGCATGGGGTAGTACTAACATTAATAAAAGGGGACAGGCTCTTTTAGAATTTCTAAATACTAACGATCTATTAACTGTTAATACTGGTAATACGCCTACCTTTATTAATAGAATTAGAGCGGAGGTATTGGATGTAACCATATGTTCTGAAAACGTAATCGATGAAATTGCTGAATGGAGGGTTCTGAACGAGCACTCATTCTCAGATCATCGTTATATTATGTTTAAAATTGCAAGGCAACCGCCAGAACCTATAACCTTTCGAAACAGGGCTAAAACTGATTGGGCAAAATTCGAAAGGTCACTTGATTCTCATTTAGGGCAGGTTTCTTTCAATCGCCTAGGAAGAGAGGACATAGACGGTAAAGTCAAAATCATTACGGACGCTTTAGTTGAGTCGTTTGAAGAGAGTTGCCCACTTCGGGAAAGAAAATCCCCATACGAAAAACCCTGGATGACAGGGGAGATTCGGGCAATGGGGAGGGAAGTCCGCCGACTCTATAATAGAGCGAAACGTAAAAGATTACCAGTATATTGGGAGGATTATCGTGATAAACTCCGAAATTACAACAAGAGAATAAGAACTGCTAAACGTACATCCTGGAGGCTTTTCTGCGAACAGGTGGACAGTGTAAGCGATGTTTCTAAAATTAAAAAATTTTTGTCAAAAGCCCACATCCAGGCTGAATCATTAGTGGATGAATCGGGCAGGGCAATTGAAAATGTGGAGGAAACCATTAAACTCCTCATGGATACACATTTTCCATGCAGCCCGGCCGAACTTTCGGCTAGGCTGGACGATGGGAGAAGTGGTGAACATGAGGTGCCTATTATCAGCGATAGGATGGTTATGGAAGCGATAAAAAGCTTTTCTCCATTTAAGGCTGCGGGTCCGGATGGTATCTTTCCGGCGCTCCTGCAGAAAGGGATGAATTTAGTTTCGTCACATCTTGCAGGAATTTATAATGCATGCCTAACACACGCATATATTCCAGTAGGCTGGCAAGAAGCGAGGGTAGTGTTTATCCCCAAACCTGGCAAGCCAAATTATTCTTCACCAAAGGCTTATAGGCCAATAAGCCTAACTTCCTTCTTGCTGAAAACCATGGAGAGGATAATTGACGACATGGTTAAGGGCAGGATCGCAGGCCATATGCTGAGGTTCAGGCAACACGCATATGTCAAAGGTAGATCAGTGGACACTGCATTGCATAATGTGGTGTACTTTATAGAAAGGTCACTTAGTGAGAAGATGTACACACTCGCGGTTTGCATTGACATTGAGGGGGCTTTCAACAACGTGCATACCGACACACTTATCCATTCTCTGGACCAATTTAATGTCAACCGGGCGATACGCGACTGGATTGGCAATATGCTAAGGAACAGATGGATTAATTGTGAGGCGCACAATGTAAGTATAAGAAAAAGGGTACAATGTGGAACTCCACAAGGGGGGATTTTATCACCCCTTCTCTGGACCACAACAATACATACCCTTATTAGGACTCTGACCGATGAGGGATTCGAGACAGTCTGCTACGCAGATGACGTCATGATACTTCTGAAGGGAAGGGATCCAAATCATTTGTGCAGGAAGGCCGAGGAGGCATTAACCCTGGCACACAACTGGGCTCAACCAAGAGGGTTGAACGTTAACCCAGAAAAAACTGAAATTGGCCTATTTACAAGAAAGACGAAGATAGCTCCATATGATGAGCCGCGCTTTCTTGAAAGGACAATAAATATTTCCGACAGGGTGAAATATCTAGGAGTCATTCTCGATCGGAAATTAAAATGGAAAGACCACATAAACGAAAGAGTCAAAAAGGCTCATATATGTTGGTCAATCTGTAAACGGGCCATAGGCACGAGATGGGGGCTGAATCCAGAGATGACACACTGGCTTTATAGTAGCGTTATCAGGCCGATTATGACCTATGCCTCTATAGTGTGGTGGACATCGATGGAATATAAATGCAACATCAAAACAATACAGAAAGTTCAGAGAACCTGCTGTCTTGGTATAAGTGGGGCCTTCCGAACGACATCAACAGGTGCGATGGAAACAATATTATCTATCCAGCCAATCGATATTCGTATAAAATACGAAGCGGCTCTAGCAGCAAAACGACTAAAGGTGATGGGTGAGTGGATCGATCAGGAACACGAAGCGTATCATCAACGAATCTTTACGGCCATAGGAGAGTCCATACCGGAAAGTGTCGCAAATGACCGCATACCGGAGACTAGACTAGAGGCCAACTGCGGAACATTGATTCCCGACATCCATTCCTGGTTGACCGACCCTTGGAACCAGATCCCCATGGGGCTTCATTGCTACACGGATGGATCAAGGTCGAGAGGGAAAACGGGACTTGGTGTTTATATAGAAAACACCACGGAACTGTTTTTCCGCCTGCCGGACTATTGCACAGTTTTGCAGGCGGAAGTTCGGGCGATAACGGAGTGTATCAGGGAACTCAATGTAATGAGGAGGTCAGGACTTGTGAATATATTCACAGATAGTCAGATGGCCATCAGAGCAATCTCAGAGGAACGCACTAAATCACGTACAGTTTGGGATTGCAAAAACGCCATTAACAGTTACTCGACACATGGTGAACTACGCATCATATGGGTGCCGGGGCACGCGGGGATAACTGGAAATGAGAGGGCAAACTCACTTGCTTCTAGGGCAATAGAGTTAGGTAATATAAGCTTGGAATGCGCGAAACCTTTCGATGCAGTTAAATCAGAGCTAAAGACTTGGGCACAAAGGGCCCATTCAACTCTCTGGAATAACGGAACCATGGGAATCACTACAAAAATTCTATGGGGAGATCCAGACGAGAGAAGAACGAGGGAGCTGCTAAGACTCAGCAAGCTCGAACTAAGTAGAATAATGGGAGTGGTCACAGGGCACTCTCAACTACTGGCACATCTTAAACGCTTGGGAATAGCGGGAGGAGATGAATGTAGAGCATGTGGGGAGGAGAGCGAAACATTGGAACACTATTTGTGCCAATGCCCCGCCTTCTCACAAATAAGGTCCCGATATCTTGGGAGTGACATCTTACCGGACATAAGCCGATTACGGGGAATATGCTGGAGGAAATTAAGGAACTTTGTGAGTGACACGGAGTTTCTCTAGAACTTTGGTTCAATATCTTATGGTTAACTCAAGGTTAACTCAAGGGAGCGCACAACAAGCCTTCACTGGCTTAGGTGTATGTCGTAATGACATGGGCTGTCATACCCCTCCAATCAACCTAACCTAACCTAACCTTGTGGTCCGACAATTAATATATTAAATTAGGTTAGTTGATAATAAGAAACAGAATAATAAAGTTCAAGTAATTCGCACTTGAAACTTAAATCGGTTTTTTTCTTAAACATTAGTGAACTACTTCTAAACAAAGTTTCTGTGATACAATGTTATTAGTGCAAATAAAGCAAATTTCACAAAACTAATACTTATTACGAATCAGTACTTATTACGAATATTTTTTTTGTTTTTGTTTGTTTAGTATGAAAAAATACTCCGCTAATACGTCTGTTCACTACGAAGGTTCAATAAAGGCTCTAGTAGATAGCATTACATATATATTTATATTTTTTATTTTTATAGAATCTTAAAGGTGAATTCACCCGTTCGTTCTGCAGGAAATTTTCGTTGAGAGACAATTTTAGTTTACTGAGAGTTTGCTCACAGAAGATTCACCCGCGTCGAACAAATACTCTGTAGAAACAAAGCGACCATATGCAACAACTCTGTAAATGTTGTGTGTTACTTCTACAAGCAGGCAGCACGGTGGCAGATGATTGCAATTTGCTGTGTTCAAAATTAAAAAAAAATTTATAAAATAAAAAATATACAAATGAATAAAAGTCGAGTGCATGTTCTAATAGCTATTTTGTTAAATAAATATAAAAAATTTACAAATATACTCTGTATATTATTATACATACATATGTACATATAATATGATGTGGCAGCTTATTTCAATTTTGCATAAAAAATATATGTATCTGGCAGCACAGTTCAATTCGTTCGGGACGATAATTAAAATTTAACCAATTCAAGCAAAAATTGTTCCGTATTAAATTTACTCTCTTTCTCTCACTCTCTCAAAAATAGAGACGTCAAAACACATATAAAAAAAATCGTTCGGAACGTTCAGAACGTACGGGTGAATTCACCTTAAGTAACGAAATAGTAATAACTAAATAAAAATACACTTTTGTCTCGACACGTGTTGAATGCTCTGCAACTGACTTGAAACATTTGTTCTATGTAAAATTTCTGAACATAACGGGTTAATTCGTCAAACTATCGCGAGAAAGCGTACGATTTTTGAGTAAAACAATACAAAAACTTCATTCACTCGCGAAACAATCGTCACAACGACGTGCAAGACCAGCATTTGGAAGAGCAAAGAATAGTTCTACTTCAACAATCGTCTATATGATTAAAATACGCGAAATGATCGCGCTCGTCATACAATCTTCCAAATGCTAGCTGGGTACACGTGTGTAAACTAACGATTGTGTTTGTGTGAGTATGTGTGTGTTATTTTGTTTAAATTACATCAAAATTCTATTGGTAGATATGTACTCAAACTTGTTTGCTTACGTTCGCGTTATTGCTTAAGTGAATTATTCAAATTTTTAAGTACAATAACGTAATAATTCAAAAAAGGTTGTTTTGCAGAAATTGATTTTAAAGTTTTGCATTTACATACTTCCAACTTAATGGTAAAAGAAAATTTGGTTCTTTTCTCAAGAGCTGAGTATACAAAATATTTTAATGAAACTTTTACAGAATATAAAAAACGACATGGCGAATAATTTCGCAATATAACCTTGAAAACGACATATTTTGAGTTATGCCGCTATTGCAGCAAAGGCTCGATATGTATGTACATATGTACGTAAGTATGTACGGGTACATACACTTTGTAAAAATTTCGTTTAAATTCGGCGGTACATATATACATACGTATGTACATACCTTAACATAAATCTATGTAAGTCCGTAAAAAGCAAGAGAGGAAATTAAAATAAGGCTAGCAGATCTACATATGAATCCAGGGGAGTTACTCTCTATTGCGATGTGTAAGAAAAATGGTACCTAATGGGATAATTGGTACCCTTTGTTGCGTTTACGCATTTTCCTTTCGCATTTAATTTTTGCACTTTCCAAATCTTGCATCAGTCTGCTCTGTAATACGAAAGCGTATGTTAAAATCTTTCGTTAAAACTAAATATCTTGCGCTAACAAAATATCAAACGCATCGAACCAGCTTACGCATCGCAATAGAGAGTAAACCCCCAGCTCTTGGCAAATACTGACCTCCATTTGTTACGCTTTTATCTGAGGGCAATTAGCGAGATATTGGCAATTGATTAAACTTAATACAAAATGAAATTTTTTGATTTTTTTGCTTAATGCATTTTGTCTTAATCATTGGCGAATTTATGAAGATACCGCGCATATTTTAATTACACAGGTCAAGTCATTATAGTATACATAAATACTCGTAAAAGACGTCAATACCAAATCACTATTTAAGAAACTGTTTATACGAGCTATTAATGCTTTCTTTGGCTATTCGTTTGGCCGCTTTACGGCTTATCGTAACTTCTTAGTCCTTTTCAGAGTTACACAAGGTGGACACCTGCGTCAACTGCACACAAGAAAAGTGTTTTCCTGTTCACCTAGGAATCCTTAAATTTTTCTACTTTATATCCTTTTCTTTATACTCTTGTTATGCTGATTTCATCAAATTTTTTATATACTCGTATTCATCTACATATGTATGTACATATGGAAGTACATATTTACATATGTATATACATACATACTTTTTTGTAATATACATATGTACATATTTCTCTTTACTATTGTTTTTCTAACTACTCCTTCTAATCTTTTTATTCGCCTTTGCAATATACACGTGCATATGTATGTATGTACATATATCTTATTGGGGAATCCTTTGAATTGAATAAATAAATAAACCAAAATGTATTTGAATTTTTAAGTAAATTTTTATTTTGTTGTGTTAAGAAATCGTTGCAAACGAGTGACATTTGCACAAGCAACAACTCTGATCAAATAAAATTTTTTTTATGTTGCCCATAAGATTATGTAGAGCTACTGATATTGTTGTAAGATTCTGATCTCACTAATAATGGATAAAATATTTTCAGATGGTGAATTATCGATTGCGATGAAAAAGTGAAAATCGAAAATTATGTCAGTTACGTTTTGATGACAAAAGATCATTCCCCTTTCTGCATGATTGTACCGCAGAAATAAAGAATACTAAAAAATTTATTAAAAAGTCTTCATTTTCGGAATTTTTGTGCCGTCTTTATAACTTTTTGTCTTGACATTTATATATGTTTTAACAACATTTCTTTGCCATTTTGACCTCGCCCTAAACGTACATACATACATATACATATGTCAACAGGGTGGCACAAATGTAATGTGTGGGGCGATAATTTCAATGCAAATGCATATTTATTGTCGACACTTTAAAAGCTCTTCTGAACAATTTTCTTTGCGTTTCATAAGATTTCCTGTAAAACAGCATCAATTCGTTTTTGCATATTTTGCATATTTTAACAAAAAACAAAGCTCTCTGCATATTTTTATAATAAGTGCATATTTATTTGCATATTTTCCAAGTTTTTCACAGCTATAACAATATTAAAAAAATCCTCCATGAAACTTGCACTGAATACTTTAATATCATCTCTGAAATAACCTCTATTTGATACAAGATACAACGTGCATACTATGTACATACATACATACCTGCATATTTAAATGTTATTCATTATACCAACTGATGTGTCAGTGCCGGTGAAAATTTATATAGCCCCCTTGTTAAACACAACGAAATCGCATTTTTAAAATACGAACGACGTCATTCACTACATAGCCGCCGCTGTAAAAACCAAGCGCTATAGCCCAAGATGTACTTATGTAGTCTACATACATCTAACCATAGCCGTCTAAAGTTTCCACTTAATTAATCTTCAAACTACAGTTTCCTTCGCGAATCCATAATAAAATTAGAGGGATTAGGATCTTTGAATGAGCAGATTAATTTGATTGGCGATGCTGTTACCAAAATTTTTGATGTGGAAGATAATATTGCAGAAATGATAAAATAAAAATTTCAAAATGTACTACAGAAAAATAAAGGATTCCTCCAAATTAAGAAAAGTGCCAAAAACGTTTAAACTAAATTTAGATGTGCTTATTTCTTTAGAAAATTACATCTTCATTCAAGTATGCTCCAATAACTTCCGTCGATGTGGAGCGAACATTTTCGATGTACAAAAACTTTCTGCGTCCCAACAGGCACTTTACGTTTGGAAATTAAAAAAAATGTATTTATTTATATAAACAAAAATTTATGTTAATATTACTCGTTTAAATGTACAGATTCTATGGACTGGTTTTATTTTTACATTTAAATTTTTATTTGATTGTGTAGACACAATTTCACCGAACTGAATTTTATTTCTTTTTGTGTTATGTTATTTTGTTAAATTTTAACAAATCTAGTTAAAACTAATTGTTTTTTTTTGCATATTTTTATTTATTTCCGCATATTTTCATTATTTTGGTGCATATTTTTACTTCTATGGTGCATATTACATGTGCATATTTGTAATTTTATAGTGCATGAAATTTGTAGCCCTAGTAATGTGTAATATCATATGTAGGGTTTGGGAATTCCCGGACTGTTTCACTTCCCGGGATTCCCGGGAAAATGTAAAATGTAATAAAAAGTAATTTATGGCCTAGGATGTTTTTTTTCGTAAAAGTTAGTTTTTTATTTCCCTTGCTGGGATAACTACCTTGTCGTGGTGTGAGGGCTTAAGTGTGGGTTGAATTGCACACCTCTTCTGAAGGCGAACGAGGGTCCTCTATAGGATCCATAGTTTAACTGAAGAAGGCGGTAGGCATAAAAACCTGCATACTAAAAGTTATTCACCCCCAAACAGAGGTGTCACGCGACCCGTGCCTATCTGTTCTCTTTGAAGTCGGAGGCATGAGACTGTATTCAAACGGAGCTTTGCTGATACCTGGGCACCTCAGCAAATAGACTACGCCCCCTCCACGTTATCGGGGGCTATGACGTGGAGGAGATCCCTTTCCCCTACACTCGTGGGACCAAGTATGAAAAAAAGTATTCCAAATAACACAGAAACGAAAGATACAACGATGACGACAATGGACACACAAACGGACAACGGAACGGAAAATCGGACAAGGACAGCGACACCAAAACGAGAGGAAGAGGTGGTAATACCCGGGGGGGACTTAAATTTAACCCAGCCTTCAGAAACAGGTGGGAACACCAACTCCTCGTCGACCAGTAAGTCGCTAAAACCGGGCGTCTCCCTTCTTAAAGGAGTCTCTATGAAGAATCCTTCCAGCAAGGGGGTCAACGGTGCAGCACTTACTGAGAAGGCGGACACGTCGGCGAAATCTTCAGCGGAAGCAGAGAACGCCAAAAGCGGAATCTTTTCATGCGTAAAAGGAAGCTAGACGCAACGAAGGAAAAAGAGCCGCCATCTTACGCTAAAGTAGCCAAGAGGCAATACAGGGACAATCTCTGCTACGCGGTCATTGACACCTCACGTCCGACTGGCAAAATACCAGAAAATAAACAGCAAGTGGTTGAGGATCTGGTAAATAACGAGATATTGGAATACGTTATGGCAACCGATAACGGATCTCCAATGAAAATAAACAGCTGCGAGTTTCAAAGGGGCATGCTGTTGCTAAGGTTAGCATCGCAGACCTACGCAGCCACCCTTAAGGAGTTGGTAGAAAGAATCCCTCCGCCATGGAAAGGCTGTAAGCTGGAACTGGTGGAAGGGAGAAATATACCAACTCTAACCAAGGCAACCTTCTACGTCAAAGGATGGGGATGCAAATTCACATCCGACCGTGTATTGGAGGTTATTGGTAAACAAAACAAAGAACTGACGGTAGAGAAATGGGAGGAGTTCCACAGAGAGGAGGACCAAAATGGAACCCTTTTTGTGGTGGGCATCGACCAAGGATCTATTTCCAGCCTTTCCAAATCTGAAGGGAAGGTGTTCTTTGTATCAAAAGCTGTCTATTTCAAAATAGGCAAGTCCTGTATCGGCAGCCAGGGGAAAATCACCCCCATCAACGACAGGACAAGCACAGCACAGGCTGCATCTAGCCAAAATCAGGCGGGTGTCTCGGAGGTCCAGACGGCCAAGGAGGAGTTGGAGCAAAATATCACCAACTCCCAAGAGGACGATGTGGGAGGTCATCCAAATTAACCTCCACCGGAGCGAGAAAATTAACAAAGGTAAGATACATGTGGCATTAATACAAGAACCCTGGACGACAAAAAACAGGGTTAATGGATTAAACCATGTAAACTACCAATTATTTTATTCTAAAACAGGGAATCCTTCGAGGACCTGTATTCTTAGTCACAAAAATTTATGCTTTCTTTTATCCACAGAGTCAACAGCAGACGCAACAGTACTGAAGCAGGGAAATGGGAACATATGCCTAGCATCAGTATACTTGCCGTATGATGCACCGACACTACCATCAACGTCGGAATTACAACACTTGGTAGAAGATTGCAGAATAAAAGGTAGGAAAGTACTAATCGGATGCGATACTAATTCGCATCATATTGCATGGGGTAGTACTAACATTAATAAAAGGGGACAGGCTCTTTTAGAATTTCTGAATACTAACGATCTATTAACTGTTAGTACTGGTAATACGCCTACCTTTAAGAGGCATTAGATTTAACCATATGCTCTGAAAACGTAATCGATGAAATTGCTGAATGGAGGGTTCTGAACGAGCATTCATTCTCAGATCATCGTTATATTATGTTTAAAATTGCAAGGCAACCGCCAGAACCTATAACCTTCCGGAACAGGGCTAAAACTGATTGGGCAAAATTCGAAAGGTCACTTGATTCTCATTTAGGGCAGGTTTCTTTCAATCGCCTAGAAAGAGAGGACATAGACAGTAAAGTCAAAATCATTACGGACGCTTTAGTTGAGTCGTTTGAAGAGAGTTGCCCACTTCGGGAAAGAAAATCTCCATACGAGAAACCCTGCATGACAGGGGAGATTCGGGCAGTGGGGAGGAAATTCCGCCGACTCTATAATAGAGCGAAACGTAACAGATTACCAGTAAATTGGGAGGATTATCGTGATAAACCTCGAAATTACAATAAGAGAATAAGAACAGCTAAACGTATATCCTGGAGGCTTTTCTGTGAACAGGTGGATAGCGTAAGCAGTGTTTCTAATATTAAAAAATTTTTGTCAAAAGTCCACATCCAGGCTGAATCATTAGTGGATAAAACGGGCAAGACAATTGAAAATGCGGAGGAAACCATTAAACTCCTCATGGATACACATTTTCCATGCAGCCCGGCCGAACTTTCGGCTATGCAGGACGATGGGAGAAGTGGTGAAGATGAGGTGCCTATTATCAGCGATAGGATGGTTATGGAAGGGATAAAAACTTTTCTCCGTTTAAGGCTGCGCGTCCGGATGGTATCTTTCCGGCGCTCCTGCAGAAAGGGATGAATTTAGTTTCGACACATCTTGCAGGAATTTATAATGCATGCCTAACACACGCATATATTCCAGTAGGCTGGCAGGAAGCGAGGGTAGTGTTTATGCCCAAACCTGGCAAGCCAAATTATTCTTCACCAAAGGCTTATAGGCCAATAAGCCTAACTTCCTTTTTGCTGAAAACCATAGAGAGGATAATCGACGACATGGTTAAAGGCAGGATCACAGGCCATATGCTGAGGTTCGCGCAACACGCATATGTCAAAAGTAGATCAGTGGACACTGCATTTCATAATGTGGTGTACTTTATAGAAAGGTCACTTAATGAAAAGATGTACACACTCGCGGTTTGCATTGACATTGAGGGGCTTTCAACAACGTGCATACCGACACACTTATCCATTTTCTGGACCAATTTAATGTCAACCGGGCGATACGCGACTGGATTGGCAATATGCTAAGGAACAGATGGATTAATTGTGAGGCGCATAATGTAAGTATAAGAGAAAGGGTGCAATGTGGAACTCCACAAGGGGGGATTTTATCACCCCTTCTATGGACCACAACAATACATACCATTATTAGGACTCTGACCGATGAGGGATTCGAGTCTGCTACGCAAATGACGTCATGATACTTCTGAAGGGAAGGGATCCAAATCTTTTGTGCAGGAAGGCCGAGGAGGCATTAACCCTGGCACACAACTGGGCTCAACAAAGAGGGTTGAACGTTAACCCAGAAAAAACTGAAATTTGCCTATTTACAAGAAAGACGAAGATAGCTCCATATGAAGAGCCGCTCTTTCTTGAAAGGACAATAAATATTTCCGACAGGGTGAAGTATCTAGGAGTCATTCTCGATCGGAAATTAAAATGGAAAGACCACATAAACGAAAGAGTCAAAAAGGCTCATATATGTTGATCAATCTGTAAACGGGCCATAGGCACAATATGAGGGCTGAATCCAGAGATGACATACTGGCTTTATAGTAGCGTTATCAGGCCGATTATGACCTATGCTTCTATAGTGTGGTGGACATCGATGGAAAATAAATGCAACATCAAAACAATACAGAAAGTTCAGAGAACCTGCTGTCTTGGTATAAGTGGGGCCTTCCGAACGACATCAACAGGGGCGATGGAAACAATATTATCTATCCAGCCAATTGAAATTCGTATAAAATACGAAGCGGCTCTTGCAGCAAAACGACTAAAGGTGATGGGTGAGTGGATCGATCAGGAACACGAAGCGCGTCATCAACGAATCTTTACGGCCATAGGAGAGTCAATACCGGAAAATGTCGCAAACGACCGTATACCGGAGACTGGTCTAGAGGCCAACTGTGAAACATTGATCCCCGACATCCATTCCTGGTTGACCGACCCTTGGAACCAGATCCCCATAGGGCTTCATCGTTACACGGATGGATCAAGGTCGAGACGGAAAACGGGACTTGGTGTTTATATAGAAAACACCACAGAACTGCTTTTCCGCCTGCCGGACTATTGCACAGTTTTGCAGGCGGAAATTCGAGCGGCAACGGAGTGTATCAGGGAACTCAATGTAATGGGGAGGTCAGGACTTGTTAATATATTCACAGATAGTCAGATGGTCATTAGAGTAATCTCACAGGAACGCACTAAATCACGTACAATTTGGGATTGCAAAAACGCTATTAACAGTTACTCGACACATGGTGAAGTGCGCATCATATGGGTGCCAGGGCACGCGGGAATAACTGGAAATGAAAGGGCAAACTCACTTGCTAGGTAATATAAGCTTGGAATGCGCGAAACCTTTCGATGCAGTTAAATCCGAGCTAAAGACTTGGGCACATAGGGCCCATTCAACTCTCTGGAATAACGGAACCATGGGAATCAATACAAAAATTCTATGGGGAGATCTAGACGAGAGAAGAACGAGGGAGCTGCTAAAACTTAGTAAGCTCGAACTAAGTAGAATAATGGGAGTTGTCACAGGCCACTCTCAACTACTGGCACATCTTAAACGCGTCGGAAGAGCGGGAGGAGATGAATGTAGAGCATGTGGGGAGGAGAGCGAAACATTGGAACACTATTTGTGCCAATGCCCCGCCTTCTCACAAATAAGATCCCGATATCTTGGGAGTGACATCTTACCGGACATAAGCCGATTACGGGGAATATTCTGGAGGAAATTAAGGAACTTTGTGAGTGACACGAAGTTTCTCTAGACCTTTGGGTCAATATGTTATGGTTAAACTCAAAGGAGCGCACAACAAGCCTTCACTGGCTTAGGTGTATGTCGTATGACATGGGCTGACATACCCCTCCAATCAACCTAATCTAACCTAACCTAGTTCTTTTTTAAATTAAATAATAAAGAACAATTCAATTTCTGCATTTAAAACAAAAATATAACATTAATTCAATAACTTGAGATCAGTTTTAGTTTAAAAAGAAATACATTAAAATAAAATTAAAAAATATAAAAAAATAATTTTTATAAAAAAAAAATTGTACATCACTTAAGCCTGAATTCACAGTATTTAGTTAGCAGCTGACAACGTATTCAGCAATGTTATTTCTTATGATAATGTACTAAACTAATGACTGTGAATTCAAGCCTTAGATGAAAAATAAGTTTTTAATACGACTAAAGCATTTAGTAATTTGCCCGACATGCTATTTCGAATTTTTGTGACAAAGTTCCCAGCAACAGAGAAAACCCGTTCACTATCCACTGATGTTGGCTTTATTGTTAACAGAGAATTATATAAATCATCTAAATTGTTTGTCCGAATATTGCTCGCTTCATATATGTAAAGCAAATTATTTCTTTAACAAATTGGCTTGATTCGGTTTTGGATTTTTTGGATTAGCGTTTGCATTGCCTATGGAATTTTTTAGTTTCATTTTGAAACATTTGTCGACTTGGGTTTCAGACACATCAATGTCACTGTTGGACATTTCTGAAATTAATTGATCAAACAGGCGTTTATATATTGGTTCAGCGTACAATTTTAACAAAGTTTTTGGTATTTTAGAATTGGCATAGGAAGTTTTTAAATAATTTATTAGTGCTAACATTTTATCATTACGTCTCTGATTGACTTAGCCATTTTTTCAGAAAGTGGTATTTTTATTAAAAAAATCTGATCAAACAGTGAATTTATAATAGCATCAGCTACGACGAGATTAGAATCTCGTCGATTTAGTGCTTCAACATCATCTTTTATTGGATCCAAAACTTACACTAACATCTCCAGAACGGATTTTTGACAGCTGTTTTTTGTTTTGCTATTTTCTCATGTGCTGCTAAAAAGCGTTCGTTTTTAATAAAGAAAAGTTTATGTATAAACAGCGTGTTGTGAAAATTAATTTCCTTACGTTTGAAATTATTTAGCCAAAATATTTTGTTTATTATACAAAATGTTTTATTTCAATAAAATTAAAAATAAAAATGTGGAAAAATAAAAGTTTATCGTATTAAATAATCATAATTTTTAAAAAATTTCCTGGGAATTCCCGGCGAAATTTTTTTTAGAACTTCCGACGTAATTGCATTGGGTAATTGCTGAAATCTTCCATGTATGAGTATATAAAATCGTGCAGAACCAAAAAGAGGTAAATCAACTGAATTTTATGACAACTCTTTAAGTCTTTTACTACCATCAAATTGATGAAATCATTAAAGTAAATCGTTTAGTGAAGTGTTTTTATTTTATTTTTTTATTACATAAAAATGAACACGAACCATTTTTGGGTTTGTTTATCACAAAAATCGTCATAAACATCATCAATCAATATTGACCAACTTAATTGAGACATTTTACACTTGTGTATTTTGCCCAAGTATGTAAAAGTGGACGTATCTGGTTTGAAATAGTTAGAGGAATATATGCACCACATTTTGTTTCCTCTTTTTTATTTTTTACACGTATTTGTTATATTTTAGTTTTTTAAATCACACAAACTGATTCAATAAAAGAAGTTTACAATTAACACAGTTCTAACAGTATAATAAATAAATAATCATAAGTGGTAATATCTGGCTCACAAAAGAGAAAAATATATGTATATGTATACACATACATACACATGTATACACACATTTACATACATATGCACAGGTTATTGCGGATACCCAGAGATCATTTTGTTGTCGATTGTTTGACTTGGAATTTATAATTTCCTTAGTCCTGTTTCACACACATCAAGTTTTCTTGATCAAGTTTTAATTCAGCCGGGAGAGCGATAGGGAGAGTATGTATTCTTTTCTTTATCTCTCTCCCAGCTAAATTGAAACTTGATCAAAAAACTTGATGTGTGTGAAACAGGACTTATAGACGTTGCACAGTGGTTCGAAACAAAAAAGCTTATAAAAAGTTCAGAAACAAGTTGGTTTTTCATAGGAAAAGTCTCACAGTTTTTAACTTTTGTGCTTTGAAGCATCATATCACAGTAGATAGTTGCGCAAATTGCTTCAAAGTTGCAACCAATGGAACGTATAGATGCCAATGCTGCATCCTTAACCGAGTCCCATATCGGTTTAAAGATCGGGCTTCATAATAAGTATAATTTCTTCCAATTAATAAATAAGTCTTGCAGTCTGTGTGACTCCTCTACGTGAGAGGACGTTCAATGTGTATGCCAATTGATTTAATCTCAGAGCGTTGCGGTGCAGAGAAAAGCTTATTAAACTTATTAAAGAAAAAATTATTAAATAAGACAATGTATCGAAAAAGCAAGTTTTATTTTAAACAAATTATTAAAAATTATTGCATTTAAGCTTAAAAATTTCTTTGTACAACCCTTAGGAAACGAAACAATATTTGTTACGCATAATTTTTTGTTGGACTTGAAAAATTAATTTTCTCTGTGTATAATTTGATTATTACTATAAAGTGAAGTTTATATTTTTTGTGGGGCTATGTTAAGGCTCACGTCTATGGAGACAAGGCCGCAACGGTTGATGCATTGCAATCCAATATTGGAGAATTCATTCGTGAGATACCAGCCGATATATTTTTGAGGCGTAGCCGCGGTCAGGAAATCATCTTTAAACATTGAATTATATAGATCGTTCTATCGACTCAAATAAAGATTTTATACATTTCTCTAAATTTTATCTGTTTTTATTTTATCAAATATGAAAGCTCTTAAGAAATCACCCTTTTCATAAAATAAAAAATATGTATAATTTTTTTAAAAAACAATATTAATTAGATATTGTCCCAATTAATTATTGAAATAGTTGTTGTTGGTTGTGAGTTGAAATCATTTAATATTCGTGTATATAGATTTTCTGTTGCAAGATGCAACTACATATTAGAGCACGACAATTCATACATATTAGACTGGTTCCTGTTTGACGTTCATATTTTATTTTTTCAAATTTCCAAAGCAGGAAAATCGCCCCGTAAAAATATCAAACCGATATTTTAATTTTAAAACGTCCGTATTGATATATACTCGTAAAAGGCGTATAATAGAAATCTATGGATTTTATACAACTAAAGTATCAAAACATTGTCGCATTTTCTGTTGACGTTCGTTTAAGCATATATTTGTTGCAAAATATTATATTAACACTGGTTATCTGAAAATATTATGTTGGTATTCGGAATACGTATGAAGGTTCATATGTAGATCGTGCGACAATAACTTTTGTAATGTTTTTCAAAATTTGTTATTCGAAATATTCTCCAAAATAACTATTTAATATTTTATTGTTTGTTGAGTATATGGCTGAGTATATGCCTGAATTTTATTGGCGCTAACCAAATCATCAGTATACATATAGAACATGTCGAATAACAAATTTTATAAATATTGTTATTACAAATTTTGTTTTTCATTTTTGCCTTATAAATACTTGTATTATCACCGAAAGGGCGATTAATCGTATACATGGGTAAAAAGAAAAAAAAAAAAACGTCGATTATAAGTAATTGTTTGTTGTGTTGTGTTTGTTTAAAAGCTTTCTAAAGCTATTATACGTATGTGTTTTTGTTGATTACAAATAGAAAAATATGATTGAGTTGTGTTTGGATTCTCATATAGTATCTCTAGTCTTTGGCATAAGCATAGGAGCTTGAATGCTCAGCTAAGCCAACAACAAACAATAAAATATTCATTAACTTTTTTAGGTATTTATTTATTTCTTTACACTGTACTTTTTTATAGTAAATACTTTAGAAAAATAATTATTGCCTTCTTCCACTTTCAAAACAACTCCTAAGAGCTCCGATATTCTTCCAGGATCGGGTAAAGAAATTTCTATTATGGTTTTCGATACTTTGGATGAATGGATTTTTTTTATTAAGATAAAATTTTCGTGTTTGGTAAAACACCTTCCGGCAGACTTAATGGAGCTTACACACTGCCAGATATGAATTTCCTGCCATGTGGCTACACATGATATTCTTTAGACTTAGAATTATATTCTTAAAGTCGTTCTGACATTTTACTATTCAAAGTTTATCTCTCACAATATCTTATTGCTGAAAACCACGAGGGAAACTTTTTTAATATGAACTGATCACTAGCTACCTTTCTTATCACTAGACAGAGCTCTCATCGCTCATATCTATGATTTTGGGAGGAACGCTTCGAAAGAGCAATAAATAATGGATGGCCAAAGCCATCTATTCCATTATAATTTTCCTGCTATCTAGTGAATTCACAACAGCAGAAGCTGGTTAGAAAGCATTATTGAGGATACAGTACGAACTCGGTAACCGCAACTAATAGAAATCAAGGTAATTGCACTTATTGAGGTTATTGCACCCAGCGAGGAAAAATATATAACAAGTGATAAATGAAAACCTTTTTATGAAACAGAAAGCTTATTTTTTATTAAAATATTTATTTTTTATTAAAATATTAAAATTAAAATAATATGTATATTTATTTTTTAAACATATCGTTTATGTTTATCGTTTTCTTATTAATATTTTTTATAATAGCCGTCTCAAAAAGCTCCTTCAGAAATATGATATCTTTTATTGGAATATCGTTTTTGCTATTATCTGAACTTTCAATTTCCACGGCTTCTTTCTCCAGTTGTTGATAAGCATCACTTTCGTGCATCCATTCACTAAGCTCTTCATATGTGAAGGAGTCATTTGGTGCAAGTTCTTGGAGCATTGATGAAAGAATTGCGCGTTCATTTTCAATTTCCCTTTTTCAAAACATATTAAAATGTAAAGTTGCAGTTATAGAGGTCAACTTTTTTGGGTAGTTGCACTTATTATAGTGTTGCAAAAATCGAGGAATTGCGTGTATCGAGGGTTGCGATTACCGAGTTTATACTGTATATAGTTTTGTTGTAGGTAAATTGCGGGAAATGTTTGTCGATTGTTCCAAACTAACTTGTCCCATGACTTGTAAAAATAGTACCTGTGCATATAGGAAGGTACCGCGATCGGTTAAAATAGAACCAAACACTTAACTACTGTAAATATTCTAAGAATTGCGTGAGTAGTCAAAAAATATTATTTGTTTAATGATTTTAGGTTTACAAAAGTTGTGATCGAGTTCAACGAGCGGAAAGGAAAATTTAGCAGAAACTTGTATTTCGAAAGCTTGAAAATATTGACATTTTTATATATTTTGTTTCATATTTTCATATTTGTTTTTTATAAATTTTAATGATCTTCCTATATTACAATACTCTTCGGATATCTTCTGCAGAATTGTAATTATAAATGTTTAAAAATATTTCTAAACTTCCAACAATTTAAGGAGAACATTGAATTGAAGAAAATTTAAAGAAATGCATAAATATAGTATTTTCTCATGCATATACGAGTATTTTAATTAAATTGCTCACGGACAGGCGTGATAGTTTTATATTAGTGGGCTAATAGCTTGTTTCCACGGCACCTGCTTCGCTCTCTATTCTTGCTTCACACCCCAATCATGAGCGAATCAACTTGCTTCGCCATACAAAATTTTGAGAGCGAAGCAGGTAGATTCACATTGAATCTACTTGCGAATCAAGAAAAAATTCTCTCTTCTCTAATTTTTATCGTAATTTTATCTGCACTAGTTTTCAAAATGAAATATTTTTGTAAACAAGGCAAATTTAAAAGTGAAAAGTTAAAAAATATAATTGTTTTTTGTGTGTGTTTCCTAGACGTAATAATAAATTTGAATTGAGTGAAAAGTTAATTTATTTAAATTTTATAAAAGTTAAAAAACAATGGAAAGAAAAAAATTATAAAATATAAGCCGATAGATGAGTCGTGTAAAGAGCATGATTCATAAACTTGCTTCAGAAAGCGAAACAGGAGATTTAAATTGTCGTGGAAACAAGCTATAAGCAAATTCTACTACATAATAATAATAATATAATAACGTAATTTCTAAATCTCCTTCCCGCGAAGCAAACCATCATTATCAAATTTTTAATTTACACATCTTTGTAAGCGTAATTCATGCAACAAGCGACTACATGAGCATTTGAATGCTCATGGGTGACTGACTGATATGTGTCTATGTGTATGAATACGTACATAAGTGTGAAATAACAGGAGATGAAACGCATGCGTGAGCCAGTTTGACTGTCAATATTTTATACACTTAGATATGAACTGTGCGTGGCAGACGTGATAAATTTTTTCTACTCATAAGACCACGCACGCATGTTTATTAGTTCTCATATGCATTTGTTAAAAACAAATTGTTCTATGCAGTTTATTACTTGTCTTTAATTCGGCTCAAGCAATTCAATTGCAAAAGAATATATAATAAAAATATTCGAGAAAAATATATGGTACCCATAAGTCGGTGAAACATACACAATTTCATAAATTTCATAACGACGGTAATGATACTCGTATTAAGCAAACATGCAAGATATGAAATCTATAATTTTTGATTGCAACAAGAAAAAAAAAATATAAGCAAAATAATTTTAAATACTCATAAATAAATTTGGTACTATGTAGGTTTTTCTATTTTATCTGAAACAGTTTCCTTGAAGTCAGCTCTGTGACTAGTTTTCTTGGCGCCAGTGTCATAGAAACCGTGCTAGGAAAGTTCCTTAAGAAAAGTTGGTGACCTATCGCAAAAGTGTCCTAAAGGTATCGATTTTTTCCTCTTATGATAAGCCCATATCAAAGTACATGCATAGTGTTAGAACTAAAACCGGTCCCTATCCCTAAACGACTAGTTATGTGACATGTTCTTTGTGAGTTTCCTTCCCCGTGGGATAATTACATAAAACCATGGTGTGCAGTACCCTCTTTCCTTTTTGGAGAAAAGTAAGGAACGACTGAAAAGCTGCAGGGAGCTAGTTCATAGATACCAGAAAGTATTTACTACTTCATGATGAATTGAATGAGTTTTTAGCAAAAGATTTGCTATATGGGTTTCTTACCAAAAACACTTTGAAATTATTTAAACGTTTCAAAATCAGCATATCATTTAATTAACTCCGTATACGACTTTTAGGCACTAAAAGTCGGCTCATGCGGCTTCTTCCTGATCGTGTTCCACTTCTCATTCTACACCCGCAACTTTAAAATTAAAGTATACAAACACAGAAAACATGTGGAAGGAAGATGGAAACCCCCAACTGTCCAACCCCTCTGTGGTCACCTAGGCATCACAGGAATAGAAAGTAATTCTGGCAATACAAAGTTCCAATCGAACGAATTACAAAACATAATCAACTATGGGGTAGTTTAAAGTCTTAAATACCTTCTTCAAAACTGATTGTTTGATTGATTGTTTTATTTTTATTTTTATAATGTTTACATATTTACAGCTTTTATTTTTTTATACACAAGAGTTCAAGAATTTTATTAATTAACGTACTCAAAATTAATATTTTAACATATGTCATATAACATTCACGAGGAGGAAAAAAGTTTCTGAAAACCCTATTTGTAACTTACAAGCTACTTAAAACCATTTAAAAGATAAACTAGAATGGTATTAGATCCTTAATATGCGAGTAATCAGAATTCAAGCATCTGGCGTTGAAAGTATTCGTCAGTCTATTAATCTGATCAGTAACTAGTTCCAGAGAAGCAATTTTACGAAGTCGTGTAGTAGAAAAGAACCACATTAGGTTGTAAATAAGTTTCAGTAATTTGTTGTCAATTATATGAAGTTGTTTAATATGACAACATGCACTAGAAGACCAGACAGGCGCAGCATAGTAAATAACGGCATGTAAATAGCCTTCAGAATGACTTTTTTATTGCTAATGCTCATGCTAGATTTTCTGTTGATGAACGGGTATAAAATCCTAACTAAGATATTCACTTTGCTCACAATATAAGGAATATGATAACGAAAATTTATCTTAGGATCGAGCATGACACCTAAATACTTAACTTTTTGTTCCCATTGAATATCAGTATTGTTTAGAATAATGTTGGACTGGGGTACACAAATATCTTTGCTTTTTCTAGTGAAATATATAGCTCTCGTCTTTTCACAATTTCACAAAATCTTCCACTTATTAAAATATGATGATATTTCCATAAATGCTCTTTGAAGATTGACGACTATGTCAGCAGCCATAATATGAGAGCTGAAAATTGCTGTGTCATCAGCAAAAATGGACACAGTGCAGTCATTAGGTAGTGGAAAATCTGATGTGTAAAGGTTATACAGAATAGACGATAGGCATGATCCTTGAGGACAGCCAGCCGTTAACGAATAACATTGCGAGCTATGTAGACTTATATGCACTTTAAATTTTCGAGAGGTTAGAAAACATTGAATTATTTTAATTAAATATATAGAAAAATATAACTTAATAATTTTAAAAATAAGGCCATCATGCCAAACAGTGTCAAAATAAAATCATTCCTGTTGATTTTTGTTGGGTAAACTTTCTTATTATAATAAGCGGATGAACCGTATTATGATCCCTAGGAAAACCAAATTGATGTAGTTGAATGATGTTGTTAGTGTCCATAAAATCTGTTAGTTTGTTTTTCAATACTTTTTCAAGAATTTCACTTATGATGGACAATAGATTTATTGGACGATATGAAGACGGAGAGTCTAACTGCTTACCATGTTTAAGAATAGGAACTACTTTTGATTGCTTCAAAATTTTGGGCAAATAACAAAGTTTCACACAAGCATTCACTATGATTGTTAATAATTTAATAGCCTTACTAGAAAGTGCTTTAAGACAACTGTTGTTTATGCCATCTAAGCCCAGTGATTTTCTGTTCTTCAAAGTTTTAATTCTACAGCTGATTTGCGTTGGATGAATCAAGTCAACATTTGATGGAATCTCATTCAATAACCTAAAAGAATTCAGTTCATTATTAACCTCTGTTGTTGTTATTTTGTCTCCGAGTTCAGAAGAAAGAGAATGAGTCAACATTTGATGGAATCTCATTCAATAACCTAAAAGAATTCAGTTCATTATAAACCTCTGTTGTTGTTATTTTGTCTCCGAGTTCAGAAGAAAGAGAATGATTCGACAAAAAAGTTTTTGCTAGAACTTCACATTTCTTGATTGGTGGAAAAATGAGTGTCGTTCAATTTTAATATTGGAATGTTTCTTGACGTTTTTCTTAAGACCTTTGTTATATTCCAAAAGGTTGGACAAGCTTTATCCAGAGAAGACAATAAATTATTCTAATATTTAACTTTAAAAGTTATTATTTGTTCACGAATTTTGTGATTCAAGATCTTGACTTGAGATAAGTTGAATAAATTCCTATGGTTGTGCCATTCTCGGCGGAAATAATTTCTCTGTTGAATTAAAGTCCTGATCCGTTCAGGGAGAGCTTTGTTTTTTCTTAATGTGTATTTCTTATGTACACTAACATTGATAGCTTTTTTTAGAATATTTTCAAAACTTACAAAACTTTCGACAATTTGTTCGCCATTAATGTTCAGAAAATTATTCAAATTTAGCTGTCTGCTTAGCATTATTATAATCATATCCAAAAAAAATTTTGAGCTATAGCAATTGTCATTTAATGAAACTTCAACTGGTAAATGATTTGAGCTCAGATCGTCAAATGCGGTTCATTAGTAAGGAAAAAGTCAAGAGTTGAACTTTGCCTAGTAGAACTAGATGGGATGTATGTATTATCACAAGGGAAAACAATGCCTATATTAGAGGATTCTAGTTTTTCGTGTAAAATCTTACTCTAAAAATTGGACCTAACACAACCCCCTGATAAGTACCTGCTGTTAAAATCACCACCTAAAATATATCTTTCACTTGTAATAAGCTTATGAATATCAGAGGCAACAAGTTGTTTTCTAATGCCACAAAATCCTGCTGAACATCCCGGGAAGTAGCATGCAAAGATGTCAATAGAATCTCTTCCTGTATGGAGTTTAATGCCAATATTTTCAATAACAGGTAGTAACTTATGAGCTATATTCTTCTTAATGATAATTGCTATACCAACCCTCTAGAATCAGATGTGTGGTTTCTATATACTTTTGTTTCTAATTGATATGCTTGAATTCAGTTTCTGATACTAAACATATATGAGTACTATTTTTAGTTAAGAATTGAAATAATTCTAGGTATTTAAATCGAATGCCTCTGGCATTCCAAGTTACAATATTAATTCCATTAATTTCCATTATGATAAAAATTTATAAGCAAGATTAGTAATGACCTGGAACTGGTCAGTTTTACTTTTGCAGCCTCTGAAATTAGCAATTAATTCTAAAGTTAAATTTTTAATTTCTTGAAGAGAAAAAAGATCGCTGGTACTTGTACCTTTTGGGTGTTTGATACTGCTAGTAGCGAGATCTCTCTGAGTGTGCCAGATGGCATTAGATGTTGATTTACTTTGATGGAATGTGCCAGGAAAGTTGCTCTCATAGTTAATATTGCTAGAAACTCTTGGGCCAAACCCAGATTTTCGTGGCACAGACTGGTAACGTTGTTTCGGATTCATAAAGCTTATCTTGCTTGGGAATTTTGTTGTCAATTCTTTGCAGTCAGATGTCATATGTTGGCCGGCGCAATTAGCGCAGAAAGTTTTCACCTTACAACGGCTAGAACCATTTCCAAGCATTTGACAATTGTAGCATTGGGTAACCTGATTTTTATTAGCCTGCTGGAAATCCCATCTTACCTTCAGATAGCTAATTATGGAGAATTTTCGCCGACTGTCTTTTAAAATACACAACATAAATTACATACTCCGCATTGTATGGACTCTTTTTAAATACAATTTTAACGTCAAGACATTGTAGCGCCATGTCAATGAGTTGTGTTTTAATCACTATAGGATCACGTTTATCCACGTTCATCTTTAGTAGCATAACAGAAAAATTCGTAATTATCTTTGAGTTTATTACACACAGTTTCGTAATCATCCATATTTGTAGGAAACAATTTTAAGCCAATCGAAATTTTTTAGCATAATCTTTCAAATTATTTATTTACACATATCAGAATCGTCAATAATTTCAGTCATCCACATTTTGTAGAGGAGAATAATAATTACAATTTTGAGTTGCACTAGGTGGTGCATTGTTAATTGTTTTAGTTTTCTTTTTATTCATTGTGTTAACGCTTAATTATTACACAACAATTTTCTTTTATTTTGTTGCAGCAAAATGTTATAAATATATGTATTCCTTTGTTATTTAATATTTCTTTTTGACTGACCTTCGTAGGCTAGTAGGTAGTGTACTAGACTCGTAGTGCGAAGGTCCCAGGTTCGAATCCTGCCGCAAAACTCTGGCAGTTGTGTTTGATAAATAAAGGGAGCACACAACAAGCCTTCACTGGCTTAAGTGTATGTCGTATGACATGGGCTATCACACCCCTCCAATCAACCTAACCTAACCTAACCTAGTATTTCTTTTGCTTTAAATCGTTGGTTTATTTAATTTAATTTAATAAAATTTTTCAAATTTGATTTTTAAGAGACACTTCACAGCACGGCTACTAGATGTCGAATGATAATATTAGTAAATACAAATAATTTCAATAATAATGATTTCAATGTTTTTATAGAAAAAAATTCAATTTATTTAAAGAAACAAACTTGTGTACATTTTTTTTTGCTAATTTGGAAGGGAAAACAGAAAAATTTGCGGGAAAGATGCCTTTATACAGTTTGTGGAAATTCAGTCCGACATTGCTATTAAACGCGATAAATCTTTGAAAGGATTTGACTAAAAAACTAAATTTTGTTTTGTCCTCCGATGCACGATTTGTGTGGTTTGAAAAAGTAAGGATTTAAAATGCTAGTTTGTAGGAAATATATACATAATTTATTTTTTTACAGGTATGTTTTCAAACTGCTTAAACTTCACTGACGATTTGGTTTTAGCAACCAATAAAATGTCGCCATATGAAGAGCTAAAGCCACAATAAACAATACATTTTTCATTTTACTTACTAAATATATTTGCAATTTCACGTTCTCATTTTCCTTCCAAAATGTTTTTAATAACAATTTTTTCTTCTTCTAAAGTTGACTGTGTAATTTTTTGTGACATTGTTAAAAAAATAATAATACTAAGACCTGATGGCAGCAAGTGTACAACTGATGTTCTTGTACCAAAAATATCATAAAATATGGCTTGTTCGCCTGACTTTCAATGTGAGAATATTTCTTCACATTTTGGCAGCCGAACAGGGACTTTGATTAAAAAAATAAAAATTAAAAAATTTTAAGTTACTTCAGTTAAAAAAACTTCATCAATTTATAAAGTGATTAACATTTTTTTTAAATACAACAATCGTGTGCAAGTACAGTGTTTATTTTTACAATTAATTAAAAAAGTACATACAATTAAAAAAACAAAATTTTACAAACAACACAAAACATTAGAACAATGGAAAACTTCAATGTCTTGCCTAGATGTCCCGTTTGTAACCAGGGGAGTAATTCCGATTCTGAGCAAGAGGCAACAAGTGAACAAAAAATTTGTGTTTTTATACCCTTTGTTGTACCATATGAACTGTCAATTCCAACACATAGCTAAGCTACGTTTTTTATACTTTATATATCAACTCTGTACACACATACTTATATTGTGATATTCTTATTCTTATTCTTTATTGATATCTTTTTTATACACTCACTCCAGTAAATGAATTGAAACGAAACGGTCGTGTTTTTTTTCCATTGCTTAATAATTGCAACAAAGGTTATGGGCCTTCGCCATACACGTGATTAAGATTAGTAAAAAAAGGGAATTCGAAAATTAAAATATAATGTCGGTCAACGTAAACCAGGTGGAAAAACTAAATGGCGAGAATTACGCTACTTGGTCGGTGCAAATAAAAAGTTTGCTAATAACGTTGGACTACTGGGATGCCGTTAGTGCGACGTGTCCGACTGGAGTCGATGAAAAAGCACTATGGAACATCGCCGATCAAAAAGCTCTCGCAACGATAATGTTAAGTGTAAAACCTTCGGAGCTAATACATATTAAAAATGCAAAAACTGCCCAAGAGGCATGGAACTCATTGAATGTGATATATAAAGCTCAAGGTCCAGCTCGCAAGGTTTCGCTTTTCAAAAGTCTAGTGCGGTTTAAATTCGATAAAAATATTAAATTTGCAGATCAACTTAATAAATTCTGTTTAATAATTGAAGAGCTTAAAGAAATTGATGTAGAATTAAAAGATGATTTATTGTCTATTATGCTTTTATGTAGTTTGCCCGAAGAGATGGAGAGTTTTGTTGTTGCTGTAGAGGCGCGTGACACATTGCCAACAGTAAAACAGTTAGTCTCGAAAATTCTAGATGAGGAAAGACGACAAAATGAAAAAGAGAAACAGTGCTGGCAATTACATCGCGTAATAGAGAAAACAATAAAAACAACAGTGATCACCGTAAGTCGAAAAATAGAAAAACCATCAAATGTTATGAATGCGGCAAACGTGGGCACATTCGTGCACAATGTGGTAAAAGCACAGATTAGAAAATAATTCATCGCAAGTCGTTTTTAATATGAGTGAAATAACTAGTCAAACAACAAAAACAAATAATTGGATTCTCGACAGTGGTGCCACGTCACACATGTGCAAAGAGAAAAGATATTTCACATCATTTAAAAAATGCCAGGAAAAGATATTATTGGCTTCTGGTGATGCAGTACAAGCACAGGGCATTGGTACAGTAAAAATAGTAACAAATGATCCATGCCATGCTTGCACTCGAATTTCTTGTCGGTGTCAAAAATACTGAAATACGGGTCGACATAAAGTTTTCCGAAAATTATGCGAAAGTAGTAACAAAATACAATGAAACAATATTTACCGCTATTGAAAAAAATGGAACCTTTTATGTTGAAGTGTCTGCAAAAGCTGGAGAAAGTGTAAATGCAGTTGCTAAGGCTGATAAAAACTTTATTTCTTGACATAAAAGATTCGGACATTTAAACAACAAAGATTTACATAAATTGTCAAAAACAGAAATGGTGCATGGTATGAAAATTAATACGGCAATGGACTTTAAGTGCACTACATGTGCAATATGTAAGATAAATAGTATACCATATCACGAAAATTCGGGTATTTCGTCGAAAAAACTACTTGAGCTAATTCATACGGACATTTGTGGACCGATGAAGATAACCTCACAGGGTGGAAATGTCTACTTCATAACTTTCATAGACGATTTTTCGAGATATACAACAATAAATTTTTTGCGAAAAAAATCAGACGCATTCGATGCTTTTAAAAACTACAAGGCGTATGTGGAAAAACAAACAGGAGAAAAAATAAAAGCGATCCGCAGTGACAATGGCCGTGAATATGTAAATACAACTTTTAAGAAACTTTTAAATGAAAATGGCATAATGCATCAAACCACAGTAAGCTACTCTCCGCAGCAAAATGGTGTTGCGGAACGTGCTAATAGAACATTAGTGGAAATGGCACGATGTTTATTGCATGAGTCCGATCTGCCTCAGAGTCTATGGTCTGAAGCTGTGAATACGGCAGCTTATATTAGAAACCGTTCTCCCACAAAGATGTTAAATTGCGTTACTCCATTTGAAAAATGGGTTGGCAGAAAACCATCTGTGGCACATTGGCGCACTTTTGGCTGTAAGGCTATTGTTCTCCAGAAAGGGCCGAGGTATAGCAAATTTGTTCCAAAGGGGGTGCAACATACGTTTGTTGGATACGCAGAATTTACAAAAGGATATCGCTTTTATAACGCGGAAACAAGGAAAATCTCGATTGCGAGATATGTAGTTTTCTTCGAAGATATTATGAATCAAACTGTTACCAGAACACAAAGTGATGAAGATAAAGGTTCGTTCTTTGAAGTGGCAGTACCCGTCGAGATGCAACCAAAATTGACATATGGGGAAAATAACGAGGAAGAACTGCAAGAAGATGAATTCTTTCCCAAGGACGATGGAAGCGACCTTCAAAGTGATGTGAAACAAAAGTACGTACATAGCGATTCCGAGCAGCTGCTTGAGAAACAATTACGTGGTCGAAAAATTGTTGCAAAAATAAACGAAAATAAACAGGGTTTTCGTAAAACTGAGATGTTGAATGCTGTTAGTGAAAATCCAAAGACATTAAAAGAAGCATTAAACTCGGAAGAAGCTGAGTATTGGCAGAATGCTATGGAAGCTGAATACAATGCGTTGATCAAAAATGGTAATTGGGATCTAGTTAATAGACCACCAAATAAAAATATTATTGGCTGTAAGTGGGTTTTCGCTGTCAAACGTAACTCTTATGGAACCATCGAGCGTTATAAAGCAATACTTGTCGCTCTTGGTTGCGCACAAAAGTTTAATGTCGATTATTCAGAAACTTTTGCACCGGTTGTCAGACATTCCATTCATCAATCAACATACGTCAAAAATCTGTTAGAAAAATGGAACATGTCGAATTGTAAGGCAGCATCTACACCTATGGCTGGCGGAACTGTACTCAGTAAATGCGTGGGCGACTGTACCGAACCAATTTGTGAAAATATCAATCACTTATTGGAGAATTAATGTATCTGTCCGTCATCACAAGACCGGACATTGCACATGTCATCGCGAGATTGTCGCAGTTCAACATCCATGCACACAAAGATCACTTTTTGGCAGCGAAGCATGTTTTGAGATACCTAAAAGGCTGTCCAAGAGGTATAATTAAATTTTGTCCACATAAAGAAACTTTGATATGTTTTTCAGATGCCGACTGGGGTTCAGACAATACGGACCGTAGATCCTACAGTGGCTCTGTGTTATTTTTGAGTGGTGGTCCTGTTGCTTGGGAGTCCCAGAAGCAGAATGTCGTGGCACTCAGTTCGATGGAAGCTGAGTACATTGCCATGTGTCAAGGTGCGAAAGAAGTTTCCTTTCATCGTAGCTTACTACAGGAATTGGGTTTCACTTATCTGGTATCTGAGCCAACAACCATATGGTGCGACAATCAAAGTGCACAATTTCTGGTAAATAACCCAATGGTCCACAAACGTAGCAAACATATTGATATACGGTTCCACTACATACGGGATAAGTGTTTGAAGAAGGAAATAGCCGTAAGTTACGTGGCCTCTTCGGAAAATGCAGCTGATATACTTACTAAACCTTTGGAAAGAGAAAAACATGGCATTTGCTGCAATCTATTAAAAATGAATTTCGATTAAAATAATCTTATTAGATTTTTTGTGTGTTTGAATTGAGGTAGAGTTTGTTGTACCATATGAACTGTCAATTCCAACACATAGCTAAGCTACGTTTTTTATACCTTATATATCAACTCTGTACACACATACTTATATTGTGATATTCTTATTCTTTATTGATATCTTTTTTATACACTCACTCCAGTAAATGAATTGAAACGAAACGGTCGTGTTTTTTTATTCCATTGCTTAATAATTGCAACACCCTTAAATTTGTAATTTAATCAAATTTAGGAAATTTTTGTAAATTAACCAAAAATGATTCTGCCTGGCAAGTCAAACACAAATATGTATATTTTTACACTTGAAATTTTTTTAAACAATTTATTTATTTAATATTTATATTAAACAAAACCTCCCCTTTAAAGTGAAACAATTCGCGGGCGATTATATTCTTATTATCAAAGCTGGGGAATTTCGATTAGAATTACAAATCATTCCGATTGGAGAAATAAAATAATCTAATCATTAGAATTGAATTTTGATAAAAATTTCATATTACTAATTGATTTGATTAGAAATAATCAAAAATCTAATCACAATTAGTGACGATTAGCATTTCTAATCAAATCTAATCAAACCTAATCCAAAAAATAATTGATTAGATTTCTTGGTTATTTTTGATTACATTTGATTAGATCAACTATTTTTAACTATTTTTGTGAAAAGAAAATATTTATTTATCACATTTGTTGCTATATTTACATAATGTAACAATTTTTGAATCTATATATATAAAATTGGATGTGTGTATGTATGTATGTATGTGTGTATGTATGTAACGTAATGGCTCCAAAACGGCTGGGCCGATTTTGACGAAATTCTCAGGGAACCTTCAGAATACTCGGGCGGGTGACACTGTGAAGTCAGATTTTCGGTGTGTGGGCGGAGGGGCGTTGCAAAATCCAATAATGCATAAAATGAGAACGGCTTGGCCGATTTCTGTAAAACTTTTTGCCAGTTGTTCGTATTTTCGAGAAGAAGGTTTTTATGGAAGAAAATCCCTCCGGAAAAGTCGGAAAATTGAAAAAATCGAAAATCGATTTTTTGTATGAAATTTTGTTTTGAAAATTTGGCATTAGACTTCATTAATACCAACTTTTCAAAAGAAAAGTCTGACAATGAATTTCGTGTTGGACTATTGATGATGCCTGCAAATAAGAATACTCGTTCAACGGGTGCTGACGACGTCAGTGGGGTGTTACACAATTACGCAAAAGATTCACGTCAGTACCTGCCTGAAGGCCTAACCTGACGGTGCACTTCTGCACGAGGGTGAATAAAGCCGTTCACCACCGTCCCAGTCGCCCCTCCCAGAGGAACATACAGGGCGGACCTTACATGTGCCCCCAATAGGGGCGAGATGGTAGCAAATTCTGCACAGGCTGCAGAACCATGTAGAGACACTTTGCTGAAGTGTTGCAGCTATCTAACCTCCTACCACCCCAGTGGAAACCATCAGGGCAGCTTTGTCGAATAGCAACAACACCTAGAAATATATGGCCTGAGGAGAGCATCTACAGCAGGCCACCAGCACCATATTGCAGACGTACTCACCTGACCCATACCTCTTCCCGCGTATCTTTGGGTTTTAACCACAGCCACCACGTGATCCCCGAAGGGGCCTCACCAACAACTAGTCTAGGACAAGTCCTAGGGGCTACTGGTTCCCGTGGCACCAGATGGGACTCTGGTCGGCCTTGTGTTAAAAATACCTCCGAGGTATCGGTAGCACCTCTACCCAGACAAGCATAGGCAGAGCTACTTCCTTTATAACTTATATGTACGCCCGTTGCTCTGATATTTCAGGGATTGGGTAGTAACATATTAAGTTCTAGGGATAATTGACCAAAGGTCAAGGTCTGGAAAAACCATATTACCTATCCGGACGAGTGAGCGAATCCACTTTTACATTTAATTTACTTGCATGCGCGCCCGTTGCTCTGTTAATTCAGGGATTGGGTAGCAACATACAAGTTTTTAGGGGTTATCAGCAAAAAGGCCTAGGTCCGGAAACCTGATAACCCTATACCCCAGGAAGCACATCAACCCCACGCCAAAGACAAGATGTATAAACCGTGCCCCCCGGGGGTGGGGTGTTACACAATAGGAATGCTTCCTTCAAAACATTATATTTGGTCCAAATTTCAGGGCGGGGTCTGGGTCATTTAAGTAAGCGTAAAACTGATTGCTGATTGCAATTTTATGCAATATTCAAAAACTGTTACATTATGTAAATACTAGCTGACCCGGGCAAACGTTGTTTTGCCTTCAAATTTGCACTAAATCGACATAGCAATTATTGTTCAAATAAAAGTATCGGCTAATTAACCCCACTACACGCTGGTTAAGGACCCAACGCCTTCAGCAAAACGCAGCATAGGCTCATCGCGCTAATCTGTATTGGGCAAAACACAAAAAACAAAATATTGGGCCATCTGTCGGACGAACTTCAAACTACACAGAAACACTCCTCCCATAGAACATGTATATAAAGTTTGGTCAAAATCGGTACAGTAGTTCTTGAGTTACGGTGCAAAAACACACAAAAAACGAAATATTGCGCCATCTGTTGGACGAACTTCAAACACAGAAACACTCCTCACGACCCATAGAGCATACGTATAAAATTTGGTCAATATCGGTGTAGTAGTTTTTGAGTTTAGCGATCACGAACATACAACAGCTCAAAAGTTATATTACCATACGATTTAAATTGAGCGTTTAACGAAATTTACGGCCTTTAAATAAAAATCCGTGGAATACATATCATAAAGTTTTTGGAGTCCATACGTTACATATACATATATATCCTCTTTTATATGTATAGATCTTTAACTTATTGTACAATGTTGCACCTTGGTAAGCGCGGAATATCTTGTGTTATCGAATGATGTAAATATTTTGTAAATAAACCGAAAACTCGGATTTTTTAATGCAACATTTCGAAAGTTTTAAAATTTTGATATTGAATCATTATTAACATAGATTTTTTGTAAATATCTTCGGAACTACATAACCGATTTAAGAGTTTGATATCTCGTTTTGAAGAACATGACAAAAAAAGTAAAATAAAATAAAAAAAGCACAAAAAATAAATATATGTATATGTCATTGGTGGTGCAATATGAAAATTGGATTTTGTCACGCCCTTCCGCCCACAGTTCCGATCAGACTTCACAGTGTCACCCGGCCGAGTATTCTGAAAGTTCCCTGAAAATTTCGTCAAAATCGGCCCAGCCGTTTTGGAGCCATTACGTTACATACATACATACATACACACATCCTATTTTATATATATAGAAGATAGACAGCAATAAATATGATAAATAAATATTTTCTTTTAAAAAAAATAGTCAAACATAGTTATCTAATCAAAAATAATCAAGAAATCTGTTCAATTATTTTTTGGATTAGTTTTAATTAGATTTGATTAGAAATGCTAATCGTCACAAATTGTGATTAGATTTTTGATTATTTCTAATCTAATCAATTAGTAATCGTCTAAAATGGCTAAATAATCATAATTAATAAATTTTTCAGCACAATTAAAATTTCTAATCCAATTGCTAATCATTAGGATTTCTAATCATTATTCCCAAGCTATGCTTATTATTAATACACTTTCGTACATAAATGATTTATTCTCTTTATTTATGAGAGAAATTGTAACAGTAACTTTGTTACGATCAGTATTTCATTTCATGCGCTCCTACACCACTTGAATATAACAGCTGTAACAGCTTAGCGCGTTTACACTAGCTTCGTATAGTTAATTTCCGTACACAGTGAAGTTATATGGTCGTTCGTGTATTCACACTAGCATCGAAAACTTTGATTTTATATAATTCTGTATATTAATTGCTTGTTGTGTGCACTCGCACGATTTACTTATTGGTACTTGGCAAAATTAACTGAAATTGATTTCGCTTGGTATATATAAGTTCCTTTCACTCCCAGAGGGAGCATAGGGCCATATTTCGCTTGGTAGCATAGTACCACTTACCAAAGGCTGTTGACCGTGGTTACAATTTATTAATTTTGGAACAAATTCCAATACTGGTAAAGACAAAAATAGTATTAAGAGAAATTATGAATATTATATATACGGCGAGAGATTATATTTATAAATCTTGTGAACAAAAATAAACTTTGATCTCTTATTTTATTTATATTTTTGCCAATAACTTAATTTGGCAATTCTTAAGTCCAAATGTTTTGAGGAGTTAATTTGAACAACTCCAAGATTCTTCTTTTAGATGGGAAACTTTAGAGAAATTAATTTCTAAGAAAAAGTTCCTGAGGAATATAGTTCGAGTTCGATAGTCTATCAGAGACAGAACTAATTCGTTTATTCCTATTGAGCTAGAATGCCGCTTGGATATTTTGAAAACATACATTGACCAAGCAATGAAGCTTCAATCGGAGGTGGATAATTTGGATCCCCATATCGATGACACAGCTGAGCTTGAAGAAACTAGTTGAGAAACAGACAGTAAAGCGTGACTGAAACTTCATTCAGTGTACAGTCAAATCACTCCAGAATTCCGAATATGAAAAAGGAACATACAGTAGTGAGATGTTCATCTTCCAAGTGCAGAGTATGTAACGCTACCTCATCGATATAAAATGGGCTCTAAGAACGTATATAACGTAATAACTCTGATCAGCCATCTACCTTTCATGCTCCTGTGAATTATTCATCTTTTGATGAAAGAATCGTTATACGATAGCTGTAGTAAGAGTAAGAAATAGTTCTGGATAATTTATACCAGCTATAGCGCTTTTAGATTGCAGCTCACATCCAAAATTGATTAGCGAGGATATTGAGAAAAGGGAGGTAGACTGAATTTGAATAGCATTAGTGAAACAAATTTTGTTTCAAAATCGTTTATTAACTTGACTTATTTTAAAATTTTGGGTATTGATTTAAATTAAAAATTTTGCAACCTGATCGTGGATTGAGTAGAGCTGACCCACGCATCCACAAACTACAAAAGATTGATTTCTTAATTGGGGCAGAAGTTTCCTTTGACTTAATGTGTCTGGCCCGTGCTTTCTAGTTCTTCAGAAAAATTCGCTTGGTTGGATTGTTGCTGAAAATACAACCAGTCAAAGGGTCCGAGTAATGGTTTTCGACTTCTAAAGAAAACAGGAGCAATATTGATTCAACTGTCAGAAAATTCTGGGAGGTAGAAGAATTTTCAAATGAATCAGCAAAATTGTATGCTGAAGAACAGCAACAATGTAAGGATGTATTTAAAAATAAAATACGGTGTTTGGTGTCAGGATAAAATTACAGGTTTTCAGTGTGTTTAGCGACCTCAGAGTAGAACTAATGAATTTCGAGCAGTTTTTGATGCGTCGTGAAAAACTTCTTCGCATGTATCACTTAACGATGTATTAATGGTTGGCCCCACAGTTCAAGAAGAATTATATGCTACATTTCAGTTTATTCAATGACGATGTCTTCACATTCACCGATTTCACGTTTGTTTTTGTTTTCTCGTTAGAGATCAAAATTTACAATTTTTTAATTACTTCAACAAAGCGCAAGATATTTCTTAATGTACTTGCCCCGACATACCTTGTGAATTGAAGCATCAGCAAATCCATGAATTTGAATTCTTGCTCTTAAGTTGTGTTCGCGAATCAGGGGACTGTGATTGAATCAAGTTTCGGTAAATTAAATTTGAAATTTGTCTATAAAGTATATATTTTCATCGGTATTGATCGAACCCAGTCAACTCTTTGAATCCACACAGTTCTTGCAATATTTATATTTAGTTACCAATTTGCACAAAAATCTTAGAGGATCGAATATTTGGTGCAAATTTCAATGTTTGAAAACTATCTTCCAAATAACAAAATGTATGTCTAGAACTTTAGCAGCATCTGAATCGCTTGTAACAGTTTTGTCTTTTGTAATGTTCTTATGAAATCCGGATGATTTGAAACCAACTTAGTGAGTTTAAAACCAGCTGAACTTAGAATTTTAGTAGCCTGAATACGAATTCCAATTAGATCCTGGTAAGTTTCAGCTTCAGTAAGTAAATCATCGACACAAAAATCAATGCGAATAAACTTCTAACCAATAGGTAAGGTCTGTTTCTACAAATGTTATGGCTAAAAACGGCTCTACTGTAAATCATCGTGTCCAAGTGGAATATCCTTAAATATCACATTAATTCTCGCTCCAAAGGAGACCTGACGGATAATGGAGATCTGAACTTATCTTGAAGTAGTTCCTATGCATGGTTTCTATTTTCCCTTCAAATTATACACACATTTTTCCCGTAGTATCCATTGTTTTGTACTCTTTCTGTTATGTTTAACGAACCAAGTTGTTCTTCGTTAAATATTTTAGGGGAAATCCTTATAAAAACGTCAGCAGGGCTGAAGTGTCAGCTACAGTATCTCTTAAAATTTTCTGAAGTAATAGAGAAATCAAAATATATACATAAAAATATATACATACATACAAACAATTGGAATTTTTCCAATTGCATTGGAGCGAACGACAGCTTACATACTGCTATTGTCAGCCACCTGAGAGCGGCTCACTCTACAACAACTATAAAAAGGTATTTTTTTGCACCATGAATGCAACTTTTGAACTTATAAATACGATTGATATATTTCAGATGGTTGTTGTTTAAGGGTTTCGGGAGGGCACTTTATAACGAATTCCTGAAACATCGCAATTATCAAATATAACACACTACTGCTATATGTTTTTGTTGGAGACAATGCTTACCAAATGAGGGAAAGCGTTCTGAAACCATTCTCTGGCTCCAGTTACACAAACAAAGAACACATTCCCAACAATGTTTTTGAAATATTGGTCAGTTAATGAAAGATATCTGGAATATAATGAATAATGCATTGAAACCACTGTCATATTCATATTTCAGTTTGATGACAATGTCTGACTACCTGCGCCTGTAAATTATCAATTGAGTGAATTTAATCAAGATAGCTTTTAAGAAGTCCTTGTCGGTACTCCAACGTCATTAAGGAACTCCGTTTCGCCATAACAAAATAAATGTGGCTGGAGCGAATCACAGAGAGAGACACAGAGAGTTTCGCAAGATTTTTCTGCAGCGAGTAATGGATTGATTACTCCGAAATCATTGTTAGTTTATTGACATTGTAAAAAGTAATATTTTTTTAAATATGGGTAATTGCTGAAATCTTTCAAGTACGAGTATATAAAATCATGCAGAGCCAAAAAGAGGTAAATCAACTGAATTATATGACAACTCTTTAAGTCTTTTACTACCATCAAATTGATGAAATCATTAAAGTAAATCGTTTAGTGAAGTGTTTTTATTTAATTTTTTTATTAGATAAAAATGAACACGAACCATTTTTGGGTTTGTTTATCACAAAAATCGTCATAAACATCATTAATCAATATTGACCAACTTAATTGAGACATTTTACACTTGTGTAGTTTGCCCAAGTATGTAAATGTGGACGTATCTGATTTGATATAGTTAGAGGAATATATGCACCACATTTTGTTTCTTTTTTTCTATTTTTTACACGTATTTGTTATATTTTAGTTTTTTAAATCACACAAACTGATTCAATAAAAGAAGTTTACAATTAACACAGTTCTAACAGTATAATAAATAAATAATCATAAGTGGTAATATCTGGCTCACAAAAGAGAAAAATATATGTACATATATGTATACACATACATACATATGTATGTATATACACATTTACATATGTATGTACATATGCACAGGTTATTGCAGATACCCAGAGATCATTTTGTTGTCGATTGTTTGACTTGGAATTTGATTTCCTTATAGACGTTGCACAGTGGTCCAAAACAAAAAAGGTTATAAAAAGTTGCGAAACAAGTTGGTTTTTCATAGGAAAAGTCTCACAGTTTTTAACTGTTGTGCTTTAAAGCATCATATCATAGCGCAAAAATGCTTCAAAGTTGCAACCAATGGAACGTATAGATCTCTATGAATTCGCTAATCAGGGAGCAGCAGTTACCGTGAAAAGGATTTTATTTTGTGGCCTTTAAATCAAATCTGCGTTATATATTGCAACAGCATTAGAGGATGTTGATGTGTGAATATCATTACATGTTGGCATATCGGAGTCATGTATCAAATACAATACAAGGCCTATGATTCTGACTTCTAGAACACCGCTTTCAAAGGACCGGAGTTCCACTATGCGCACTTGAATAGCTTTCCTATAGCTAAGGAGTGTTTGAGAGTATACTTTGTTTAAACTGTTGGTGTTATCCCTCGTGCCATTCCCTCTCAAGAAGCTGAGAAGCGTCAGTGGGATGGCACACTATTTATTTTCTTTGAATTCATTCCTAATCACATTCATAAGTCTATAGTATATGGTTGTTCTATACTTCTGCTGTCACCTAAATCCAAATTGGTGATTTGGGATACATTAATTTTCAATTAGTATGGGTGTCAACTCACTACTCACAAGTAGTTTTTCCAATAGCCACGGCGCGCACTGGGGATTTTTGTATGGAGGTGAGGAAAAAAATATATTTTTCAAAAAATGTTGTGATTTCATCACAAATTTAGTTTTATTTATATAGTAATACACAAAAGTAATCAAAATGAAGAAAGTTATGCAATAAACACATTCGAGACAGCAGGTTACCGACTACAACCTGTCAAAAATAGAATACATGTATGTATATGAAAATGATTATTTTGAAGACGGCACGGCAGGTTGTTGTCTGTGCTACTTTTGTGGTGTAGTCAAAATTAAACTAATTTCTATTTTTGTTGGCTACAAAACAAAAAAGATTTGACAATACAACAAAATGTGTAAAGCAAATTAGCGATTAAAAATATTTTTTATTGCAAAATGAAAAATAAAATTCCAAAATTTATATGTTATAATATATATGCATCAAGAATTTTTAAATAAATAAATGTATTTGTTTTATTGTGTGGTTTTTCTTTCTTGGCCAATTTAGATTTGATTTGCGTTATTAGTTCCTTGTTTTTTCAGCTAATCAGGCCTTATGTGTTTTTATGACAATAAATTTCAAAAGTTATTTATATCATATTTTCCCGACGTTTCGTGAATTTTTTGTTCACTTTATCCAAGGACTCGTTTGTTTTATTAAAATATTAAAAACATCAAGATTTTACAATTGTTTATAATTTATAATTTCTGTTAATGTTATATATCATATTGACTTGAGCCAAAAATATCAACATTGTTAAAGATTAAAAAAATCATAGGGTAATAGCCCTTTTTAACATAAAAATTAATTAGTAAAATTTATTGAAGATGTAAGGAAAAGAAAACTATCCTGAACAAGAATTTTAAAAAAATAAAAGCGCTAATATGCACCACTGAAATATACATAAATGAATTCTTGCAACAGCTGTTTACCATGTAGCTGCCGCTTTCTAAATAATTAAGTAGCTGACTACATGGTGACATTTGTAGACAACGACAATTGTAGCCTGCTGTCTCGAACGTGTTTATAGCATTAAAAGGCAAAAATATTTATTTAACGAGTAAAATAAACTATATATATAGGTATATATATATATATATATATATATATATATATATATATATATATATATATATATATATATATATATATATATATATATTTAAATATATATATATATATATATATATATATATATATATATATATATATATATATATATATATATATATATATATATATTTAAATATATATATATATATATATATATATATATATATATATATATATATATATATATATATATATATATATATATATATATATATGTATATATATACATATATATTAATATTTATAAAAAACAAAACATAAAAAAGAAACCTTCGTAGTGAACAGACGTACTAGCGGTTTTTTTTACAAACAAAAATACAAAAAAAATCGTAATAAGTACTGATTCGTAATAAGTATTGATTTTGTGAAATTTTCTTAACTTGCACTAATAATATTTCTCATATAATCTGAAACAACAAAAACAAAACAAAAAAAAAAACAAAAAAAAAACGCAAAAAAGTGACTGAGGAATACTCTGCATGAGTACCTCAAAAACAAACAATTGTGAAGTGAGTTCTAACGGCAGAAATGCCCATTTTACTGTGAGTTCTGATATTAATGCACACAATAAAAATAAAAAATCGGATGATAGTCTTTTTCTAACGGCAAAGCCAATTTTTCGCGAGCGATCAACTTCGCTTACTCCAATGCCAAGTAGTGATTCGGTAACATTACCATTGCCTAGTTCATCTCTATTTAAGTCAGCGCCATTATCCGCTCCGGGCTCGTGTTCATCACTTAACCAAGTTATCACTACAGACAACAGTAGTCTGAAACCTAAGGTGCCTGTCGGAATGGACAGATATATCACAGTGGTAAAGCGCGGGCGAAGCCCAAATTCTTCAAAGATCTCATCGGTTCCCAAGATATCCAGGGATATCGACGCCGCCCCAGCTAACCGTCAAAACCATTTCAAAATATTGCAAGTTGACAGCGACAGACCCGAAGAGTCCTTGAAGAAAACCTCAAAACCACCACCAATATATCTGAGACAAAAAAAAAATTCAAACACTCTTATTAAAAAGCTAATCTCGGTTATTGGTGAAAAGGCATTTCACATTGTCCCAATAAAACGTGGTAATATTGACGAAACAAAGATCCAAATATACGAAGAAAACATTTCCGTAAAATGGTTAACGAATTTGAAAAAAGTAAAACAAGTTTCTACACATTCCAGCTTAAGAGTGCTAAAGGCCTACAGATCGTATTAAAGGGCATAGATTCTTATGTTGTTCCTGAGGAAATAAAAGATGCTCTCTCCCTCCAAGGATTTAAGGTTAAAAATGTCTCTAACATAATAAACAGGGAGAAGATCCCCCAACCCTTATTTCGCGTTGAACTGGAGCCAAATGATATTAAACTGAAGAAAAATGAGACACATCCCATTTATAATTTAAAATATCTGTTATACCGGAAAATCACAGTTAAAGAACCACACAAGCGCTCAGGACCCGTACAGTGCCATAATTGTCAAGAATATGACCACACAAAAACTTACTGCAAATTACCTACTGTTTGTATTGTGTGCGGTGAATTACACAGTACTGCTATTTGCAATAAGTCGAAGGACCAGAAGGAAAAGAAGTGCAGTAATTGTGGAGGTAATCACACTGCTAACTACAGGAGATGTCCTGTATACTCTTTCGTTAAACACTATGAGTCAAAAGCCTAAAGTAGTCTCAGCGCAAATAGGAAACACGTACTCCGCCACTCATCCTGTAATGGCCCAACCAATCTCTACACAAGTATCGTATGCTGACGCTGTGAAGATCAACTCCGTTCCCATGCAAAAAGTGTCACCACCAACTAATACAGCAAATGCAAATGCAAGCTTTAATTTCAGTCGCCTTGAAAATACTATTGATAATTTGGTGCAAACTATAAACAACTTTACAACAAATATGACTACCATGATGCAAGAAATGCTGCGAATGCAGAACACACTGCTTCAAGCATTAGTTAACAAGCCATGAACACGTTAAAGTTATGTTTCTGGAACGCAAACGGCATTCGCCAACATAGAAACGAACTTGAGCACTTCCTCACGGTGAAGAATATTGATATAATGTTGGTATCTGAGACTCAGTTGACTTCGAGAAGCCTATTTAAAATGAGTGGCTACACCTTATACGATACAAAGGACCCGAGAGGAAGAGCATGCGGAGGATCAGCAATTCTAATAAAGTCAAGACTCAAACACTATATTCTTGAGAACACTTGTGAAGACCATCTACAAGCAACAAATATTTGCATAGAAAATTTTTGTTCAAATCTCGTAATATCATCAGTTTACTCCCCTCCCAGATTTTCAATCATAGAGGATCAATACGAGGATTTTTACAAAACTCTTTGACCTTGTTTCGTAGCAGCTGGAGACTACAATGCAAAACATACGTTCTGGGGATCGCGTCTTATTACACCTAGAGGTCGAGCATTGTTCAACACAATTTCAAAAATGGGTTTGGATGTCATTTCGAGCGGGGAGCCCACTTACTGGCCTACTGACATACAAAAAATTCCGGATGTTATAGATTTTGGGGTCATGAAAAATATCTCTAGGGATTTAATTCATGTTGAAGCTTCTCATGATCTCTCCTCCGATCACTCTCCCACGATCGTTACAATTTGTAGCCCACTAGGGAGTGAATTACCTCACCCATATGTGAAGATGATAAACCATGTTAATTGGCTGGGGTTCAAAAAATATCTCAGTAGTCATTGTACGAAGAACATCAAGATAAGAATTCCCGATGATATTGAATTCAACATTGCCAATCTTACCGAGAATATTAAACAGGCTGCTAAACATGTCACTACCTCCCATCCGCAGACTGGGTTTAATAGAATTTATTCTGCGGATATTGAACGTCTCGTATGTGAAAAAAGAAGAGCTAGAAGGGAATGGCAACAGCACAGATCACCACAACATAAAATCAGACTTAGAGAATGCACTAAACGACTCCAAGAGTGGCTTGCATCTGAAAAATCTGCTTCTCTTAAGAACTATCTGGAAGGTCTCGATGTCACAGCAGCATCTAATTACTCCTTGTGGCGCGCTGGTAAAAAACAAAAAACACCCGTTGAGTCTAAACCACCCTTGCGCACTTCTACCGGAGGTTGGGCAAGAACCAATACTGAAAAAGGTAACATATTTGCTGAGCATTTAAAACACGTATTACCCCAAACTCATGTACTGGTGCTGTTGATTTGCCGAGTGTAGTTGCTCTACCCCCTCGACTCATAAAGTTTAAGATGCGTGATGTGCAAAAACTAATTGCTGAAACCAACCCAAAGAAGGCCCCGGGTATTGATGGAATTAGTAACAAGATGCTGATGAATTTGCCTCGTATTGCTATTAGAATCCTGTTATTTATTTTTAATGGCATTTTACGATTGCAGTATTATCCACACAGCTGGAAACTTGCCATGGTCAAAATGATTCCAAAGGCGGGCAAAGATCTTACCAAGGCTGAGTCTTATAGGCCAATAAGTTTGCAGTCAACAATTTCAAAGCTCTTCGAAAAACTGCTCATGACAAAATTGTCTCCAATTCTAGCTGATAATGGGTGCATACCGGACCATCAATTTGGGTTTAGAAGTCAGCATAGCACCATTGAACAATGTCATAGATTGGTTCATTTCATAAGAAGAACATTTGAGGAAAAGAAGTATTGTTCTTCCCTCTTTATTGATGTTTCTCAAGCATTTGATAAAGTGTGGCATGAGGGCCTGATTTTGAAATTGAGGAGATATCTACCAATGAACATTGTGAATCTATTGGAAAGTTACATTCTTGCCCGGAAGTTCACTGTCGTGGAAGGAGACTTCACGAGTGTGCCCGAAACTATCTCATCTGGGGTGCCACAGGGGAGTATACTGGGGCCAGTTTTGTACTTGATTTTTACCTGTGATATGCCTCTGAGCAGTAATATCTTCACTTCTACATTTGCCGATGATACAGCCTGCCTTAGTATGCATGAAAACCCTCACGAGGCATCCCGATATCTTCAGGATCATATTAACCTGTTGGAATTGTGGTTGAACTTATGGAGAATAAAAGTAAATGAACAAAAGTGTGTTCATGTCACATTTACCCTACGAAGAGATACTTGTTCCCCCATTCGAATCAACAATCAAGTTGTTCCTCAACATTCACAGGTGAAATACCTTGGTATACACCTTGACCGACGGCTTACATGGAAACACCACATTGACTCTAACCTGACACAAATGAAGCTTAAATTGACCCAGATACATTGGCTGATTGGTAGAAATTCTACACTCAGTCTAGATTGTAAACTTTTAATATACAAGTCGCTTTTGAAACCCATATGGTGTTACGGAATTCAGATATGGGGCACTGCTTCAGCTTCCAATGTAGAGAGAATCCAACGAATGCAAAACAAAATTTTAAGGTTAATAACATCGGCTCCTTGGTACATGAAAAATTCAATTTTACATCGTGATTTAAATATGCCACTTGTGACTGCAGAAATTGCAAAATATACAGGCAAATATTTAACAAAACTCGAGTCCCATCCTAATCCGCTTGCTCGTAACATCTTGAACTTTCCTGGACACATCCGCTTAAAAAAGAGGGATACTACGGCTTTAGTACGCAACACTCCAGATGAAATTTTTTGAAAATATTCTTGTGCTTAATACGACATTTATTTATTTTTAATTACTATCACTAAGTTTATGTCCGACACTGGTTGGGCCTAATTATTATATTTATATTTAAGATTTGAATACTTATTGTTAGTTCAGTTTAATGAAGATACGATAAATAAAATTAGTGGAAAAAAAAATAAAAAAGAAAATAAAAGCAAAACAATTCATTTGAAATCACATTGGTTTCTTAAAGCAAAACAATTCATTGCAGATCAAGAGGGTATACCACATGACTCTTAAAACTATTATCAAAAACATTTTTACTACATACATATTTACATCACATTTAGAGTCTCTTTTGCGTCAGTTCTAATTTGGCTTTTATCAATTGCATTTGTAAATCAGCCTTTTTCTTTCTTAGCTCGTACATTTTTTTATTAATTAATTTTTTTCTAACTTTTTTAACGTTTTTAAAAGTTCCTCCTGGGTCCTTGCCTGTGTTTTTAATAACGCTAAACTCTCTGTTTCCATTTCTGATTTTGATCGGGTGCGGCTTTTTGGTGTATGCTGCTCGGTCTTTCAACTGCTCTACATCGGACTCTTCTGCAACCCCACTGCAGACCCACTTGGGTCAACCTGCGACTGTATCGACGCCAGTTCAATAGTCGTCTGCTCTAAAGGACTCAGGCTTATTTCAGTATATGGATCACCACCAGTAGCTTGAATGCTCCTTTTATTGGCAAGTAGCTTTCTTTTTAAATTTGCCTTATAGTGAGTTCATACCTACATATAAAAAACTAATACACTTATTTTTATATATTCTTTCACATTTCGAATAGGTGGACCCATACTATTTAATTTTGTGGTAAACTGATCTCATTTGTCCTTTAACTGCATTTTATTACTTCTAAATGAGGGCTTGCCACGGCCAATAACAGGATTTTGCGTCAGCAGCTCTACCAGCATTTCCATTTGTTTTTGGTTCGTAATTTTTCTGAAAAATTTTAGTTATATATATTTGCAATAAACAAAAAAAATTTACTTACAAATATTTCTCTATTTCAAATTTCAACTTGCCGTGGCAACAAGACAACAAGTAATAATCAGTTGTAAATTTTTGACACCCGCGTTGGCATAGAACACTCATTTGGGATGTTAAATCAAAGATTTCGGCAACCTTACTACTGTAAACTAAAAGGCAATAAAAAGTTATGCCACTTTATAAAGACGTGCTGCGTACTACACAATATTGCGAAAGAAACCGACATAGAATTTTCGGCAGAAGAAAACGACGATGAAGTTTCGATTTATGCACAACCTGGGGAAACTTCAAAGGGCAACGCGGTTAGAGACTCCATTTGTAAAGAACTTCAGTCGAAATGATATACAACGTTTTAAAATATTGCCTCGATTCACAAGCTGGTATTAATTAATGTCGTATGTGTCGTTAAATCAAATATCCATGCCTGTTTTTAAACGATAGCTATACAACAGAACTTCTGAGTTGAACAATTCATTTAAATTAAAATTGTACATATAACTTATTTTATAAAAGAACACAAAAAATTCATTTTACATGTAATTAATAAATAAACTTATTGAATTATTAAAACAATTAAAAGAAAACGATTCTTCAAGCTTATGACTGTGCATGTCGCTTAACCAGCATCTCAAAAAGCTCTAGTTTCTGCTGAGATCTTTTTTCTTTATTTTCTTCCCTTTCATCTTTTTTTTAATAAATACAAGACAGTTCTGTGGAATTCCTTTTTTTCCTCCTTTATTTCTTCAATTTGTATAATTAGTTGCTCTTTTATGTTACTTTGTCTAACCTTCCTGGAAGTTGAACTAGTACAACTTAAGGCATCATCTGTAATATGAACATTTCATTATTTTTACTTGTAATCACATACTATAAATAAATATAATCACATACTATCCTATTATCATCCCCACTATCCAATACGGGAAAAACTGAGCGTTTCTTTCCGATTATTTTTGATAATTCACTTAAAAAGAAAGCAATAAATTAAAAAAAAATACATATGTATGTAAGTATGTACATCTTCGTTAAAAACATATGTAGATACATACCTTTCAAATGAACAGGTTTGCCTATTACAGCCGGTTTTTTTATTAATCAAAGCCACCTTCTTATACTGACGCTCAAGGCCTCTAAATTTGTTCTTGATTTGAGTGGCTGAAAAATTGAATCCTTTTTGCGTCATCTCTTCCGATATGGCCTTGTACATTTTGTTTTTATTTTTTACTTTCAGGCTTTTGCCCAACTTTAGTAGAAAATCCTCCATAAGTTATAACATAAATTTGGTGGCAGAATCACGCCAATATTGCTTCTCATTATTTATAGGGGAAGATTCGCACGCACCTGTTTCAGATTGTTTTTCATGTTCACCTGGAAAACACATACATATGTATGTACTTATGTAAGCACAACATTCTAGCTAGCAGACATGTACCATACATGGGCATACTGCATTACTTTTTTACTGCATTACGTGTTTTAGTAATCAGTAAAAAGTACTGATTACTGAAAAAAAATCAGTATTCAGTAAATTTTACTGGTTAATGAAAAGAGAAATTAGTAATCAGTAAAAGGTACTGATTACTGAAAAAAGAAATCAGTATTCAGTAAAAAGTGCTGATTGCTGAAAAGAGAAATCAGTATTCAGTAAAAATACTGATTGCTGAAAAAGGAAATCAGTATTCAGTAAAAAGTACTGATTGCTGAAAAAGGAAATCAGTATTCAGTAAAAAGTACTGATTGCTGAAAATAAGATCAGAATTCAGTAAATTTTACTGATTTGTGTAAAAAGAATGCAGTAATCAGTAAATGACTGATAGTAGATACTGTTTTGAAAATGATATGTACACATTGCTCACTTACATGAATAGTGGCATAACTGAAAAAACGAAATATATAAATATGTGTTAATTTTACGAAATTGTGGAGTGTATATTCATTGTAAATTAATATTGATACATAAGTGAACCACCCTGTAAAATAATTACTTTATTAATTGAAAAAATTGAAACTAATAAAAACATAAAAACAAGTTAGAAGTCCGGAAGATATTTATGGCATGTTTCTATATAACAAGTAAGCAAACAAACAAACAAGTACTACTCAGAAAAGTACGTAACAAAATGAGTTTTTATAACCCACTTGTCTAAAGCTGAAAGTCCATACCATCCGTTCTATGCGTCGATGCGTTTCATGCGTCTGTCCAAAAAGTTGATTCTGTGTAATTGTATGTAACAAGTTACAGAGCAAAACGCATAGAACGTATAGAACGCATAGAACGCATGAAGTAGGTTTACTTTCTACTTTTCTATGCGTCTCATGCGTCATGAGAGAGAGGTGAAAAAAGGTCAGTTGTTTTTGTTAACCAGGGATGACAAATTATATTTTATGTTCAATGATATCGATTAAAAATTTGTGTGGTGGATTTTAATTTTCTCTTTTTGTTGCATTAAAAAAGTTTTTAATAATAGAAAAAACCTTTCGCATTAAAGTGTACAACTACTTTTATTGATAAAATATATTAACGTCAATTTTTAACATATTTTTTTCATTAAGAAAATTTGCGTTCTAGTTATCGATTACTTTTATGTACCGAGTGTCATCTCTGTTTTGTTTATTATTTTTTAATCAACTACAAGGGAAAATAATGTTATTGAAGCTGCAAAAATACAACTAAATTCTCATTTCGTGTTCTTTTGCAGCTTTCCGTAGGACCAAAATATTATGTATATAAACTCAATGCCTTCCATAAATTTTTTTAAAGTCACAATTTCACATTCCATTTCTGCATAAATTTGTTCTATTTGATAAAAATATTTACACTACAGCTGATCAAAATAAAAAAGCTGACGCATGAAACGCATTGTATGTAACTTCACGCATAGAACGCATAGAACGCACAACATACGCATATAACGCATACGCATAGAACGGATGGTATGGACTTTCAGCTTAAAGGTGAATTCACCCGTTCGTTCTGCAGGAAATTTTCGTTGAGAGACAATTTTAGTTTACTGAGAGTTTGCTCATAGAAGATTCACCCGCGTCGAACAAATATTCTGTAGAAACAAAGCTACCATATGCAACAACTCTGTAAATTTTGTGTGTTACTTTTACAAATCGGCAGCACAGTGGCAGTTGATTGCAATTTGCATTGTTTTAAATTTAACAAATTTTTATAAAATAAAAAATATACAAATGAATAAAAGTTGAGTGCATGTTCTAATAGCTATTTTGTTAAATAAATATAAAAAATTTACAAATGTACTCTGTATATTATTGTACATACATATGTACATATAATATGATGTGGCAGCTCATTTCAATTGTGCATAAAAAATGTATGTATCTGGCAGCTCAGTTCAATTCGTTCGGGACGATAATTAAAATTAAACCAATTCAAGCAAAAATTGTTCCGCATTAAATTTACTCTCTTTCTCTCACTCTCTCAAAAATAGAGACGTCAAACTACATATAAAAAAAATCGTTCGGAACGTTCAGAACGATCGGGTGAATTCACCTTAACCTACGTACTGTTACCTAGCACTTACGTTTTATTACATTGCAGGATTGCCATAGTTAAAATTTTAGTATTTCGCTTACTTTTTTCCATACAAAAACCAATTTTTTTTATTACTCAATGGCAACTCTAGACCAAAAAAAAGCAGCTGTTTTTTATTTATAAATCAAAATTTATTAATACATATGCATATGTATATACATACATGTGTATATGCACACTTACAACTTTTTATTCTTTAAATCCATATTTATATGTAGTATTATGTATATTGAAAATTAATTACTGTTTTTGGAAAAACTTTAACAAAACATTATTTTGCCAAGCACGCAATCACTTTTTTGTGGTTGTCTTCTTTTGACAGTTTTGACAATTGAAATTGCAATGTAGAAACCACAGCTCTTACGTTTTCACTCAACAAAACTTGACATTTGTGTTATAAACCCCCAAAGCAAATTTTCATGCTCAATTGAGCAACATTTTTGAGTCACTTGTTATGTAGAAACATGCCATTAAAATTTTTCTAAAATTTTATTTGTTGTGAAAAAAAATATTAAAAAAATGAGCGATATTTCCGATTTTGTTAGTGATGACTCGGTTAGAGATCCGGATTTTTTGTATGAAGAAGATCTTCCAAGATCTTCAACGTTTTTAAGTGAAACCTCAAAAGACTCAATAGATTTTTTGTAAACAGAAGTACTCAATGGTGTTAATAAAATTCTTTTTAGTGATGAGTTTTTTAAAATTGCTGAAATGGTAATAAAAAATATGGTATACATAAGCATAATTTATAGTCTTAACCTTAAAATGATTTAATAATCTATCTATCTATATTTATAAAATTTAGACACTGTAAAACGTTTTTCAACTTTTCCTTCTAGAAAATGTGTTTTATATAAATATTTATATAAATATTTTCTAAGATATTAAAACAAGTTTTTTAAATCCGAATTAAAATAAAACGGAAAGAATATATTAGATATGTATGTATATATGTATGATTCGGTATAGCCCAATATAGCAGTCTCACTTGTTATTTATTGATTTTCAATTTTACTAAGATGGACAAAACCCCTCACCAAGGGAAAATGGATGGCTTAATTGGTGTTTGCCAAGTTTGCTGCAAAAAAATTAAAGGGTCTTTGCATGTGAGCTCCAATTTTATTAAACATTTAAAAAAAGAACATCCACAAAAACTTGGAGATTTAAAAGCAAGAAAAGACGAGAACAGGCGGATTAGAGGTCGCGAAGGCTCCTTCGTTGAGGACATTTTGAATTTTATATGCTCTACTACCTCTACATTGTCCATAATTGATGACAAGAGTTTCAAAAACTTATTTCCCGGCAAAAAAATTCCAAGCAGACGTACAATATCAAGGTTGCTTTTAGATACGCAGAACAAATTTATAAAAGACATTATATTTAACTTAGAAAAAGTTGAATACGTCTGTATGACTGCTGATGTGTGGTCCAGTGGGAAAAAATAATTTTTTGGCTACACATGCCACTGGCTTAATGCAAATAATTTAGAGAGGAAATCAGCAGCACTAGCCTGTCGTCGATTTAAAGGAACCCATTCTTTTGATCGCATCACGAAGTTGATATGCGCAATCAATAAAGAATTTAAAATACCTATTGACAAAATTGTTTATACAATAACTGACAATGGATCTAATTTTATTAAAGCTTTTAAGGAATTCGGTGTTGATTTAAGTAAGGGATAAATATTTATTCCAAATTATATTATTAATTTTCTCTAATTCAGCAATATGTAATGAAAATGAGAGTGATGAAGACTCTGGATCTGATTCGGATGACCAAGAAAGTATTTTAGAACCCAATTTCAACCTGTAAATATAAGGTTATCTATGCATTTTTCGTGTGCAAGTCACACACTAAATCTTTTGGCTACAATTGATTTTAATAAAATAATGGACACCTTAAGTCAAGATATAAGAGATATTCATAAAAGATCTTTCAGCAGGTAAAATTGACAAAATTCATACCACAAACTGCTTCGATCTATGTATATTTTACTATTATGCTTATAGATGTACACAGATTTGGAACAAATGCAATAGACCGAAATCTGCAGAAATCATCAGTGGAGTTTTAAATGCCAATTTGTTGACTCCATGTATAACTAGGTGGAACTCTCTTCAAGATTCCGTAAAAAGGTTGCTGCGGCATAAGGAAACTGTGCTACCGGCTTTCTATCCCCACCATTCTTGCGGACGAAATAGAGTACTTGAAGGAATTTCTATTGGTAATGGAACCTATAGCAGAGGCAATTGACTACCTTCAGAGCGAAAATACCATGTACTTCGGTTACTTTGTTCCCACTATAGTTTCGCTAAGGGTAAAATTTTCGCGTTTAGAGCAATCGAAGTTAAAATACTTATCTCCATTGATAAAAAAAATTAAAGAGGCTTTATTGGTAAGGTTTGAAAAATATTTTAAAATACAGCCAGACGCTTGGGATGCTATCATTGCGGCGCACAGTGGCTGAAAATCGTTTTTCATTGGCCAAAAGTCGAATTTTTTTTGTCACCGATTTTTAAAATTTTTACGCCATTTTGGAGCTAATATATCCATATTAAGGTAGCCAAAAAATTAGGTTAAACTATTGATAATTGTGGGCGTGGCATGCTGTCAAACTCAACTGTGTTTGTTATTTCAGAAAAAGGTGTTTTTTATCAGTTTTTTGTCAAAAATAAATGGTTCCTACTCGCAAGCTATCATCGATAATGGCCTGCGGTCTTTTTTATAATGTTGGTAGGATTATAGTCTTTAGTTGTTGTAAGTGGTTACCGCTCTAGCGTTTAATATTAGCGATGTTATGAAATATTAATGAAACTACTATATTTTTCTGAAATTTAAACTTTAGTGGAATAGAACTTCTAGGGAACAAAAGGGAACAAGAAACGTATACCACCCGAAGAAAGGCGAAGGTGTCTTCTTTAACCCCATATATACTTTTGCACCCGCCACGACCCGCCGGTGGAACACTTTTTTAATTTTAATGAAATTACTCTAAAAAAATTCAAATTACGATAATTTAAACAGCCCTATAATTACTCGTATACAATGGTGTATTAAATTTTCACTTTTTTGCCTAAAGGTTTATGTTTTTTACTTTAGAGTACGTAAAACTAAAATAATTAAATATAATACCTGCGAAAGGGTTTTATGACTTTGTTTTGATCAGCAAAAAAATCAGTTATAAAAATATCACAATAGGTTCTACAGTAAACATATGATCTCTTTCTAATATAACTGTTAGGGTCAGCCAAAGTCATAAACAATTTCACAATAATAATCGCGACATTAAACCATTAAAGATAAAAAGAACCCCATATTGGCGAGATACTAATTGGTTTTACCTGATATTAAGGTCTGGATAACAAGTGCAGTTTTTTCAATTTAAGTACTACCTGCTCTGAAATTGAAGATCAATGTGTGAATAACATGTATCTAAAAATGTATAAAACTACGGATTCGATAAGGGATTACTCAATAATAAGTTAATCCTTTACGTGTACGTACGTATATTTGCAAGTGATAAATTATAACAGACTCAAATAAAAATATTCAGAAAAATATGGAGAGCTTCGGTTATAAAGAACTGGCCGAAGAGTATTTTAGAAATAAAAACAGGGAAGATGTTCTTACTTACGTTAAAATAAAATTAAACTTAAATTCGTGTAGCACCGAAATACAAGAACAATTAGCTAATTTTGTAAAAGTACTAAAAAAACGCTACAAAGAAGTTAGCTACAGTAAACAAAAGTTTTATATAAAAAGTGAAAAGTGGTTAGAAGGCCAACTTACTGTCGCTGCAGAAACAGCAAAGCAAGATAAGGTTGGAAGACCACGCAAATCATGGGACAACTGCAGCGATAGATCTAAGAGGCGGAAACTTAAAGATGTTAACGATGCAATTGGTTGTACAAATATAAAAGAATTTTTCCTACATTAATTACGATCACAGAACCAATTAACAAAAGTGGATATCATTGAAAAAGTTATTAAAGCTAGTCCAGTGAGAACAAAACGAATTCTTAAAAGTATACCAACTCCGAGCGATGCAATACAGTACACAAATGAGGAGGCATTAGCCTTATTTCTGGATTTGAAATTAACAAAACAGCAATATATTAAGCTCAGATCGCGTGCTATTGAAAAGGGCCCAAATATCTATCCAGCATATCATCACATAACTGCTGCTAAAATGGACTGTTTGCCATCAAAGGATACTATTACAATCACACCAATTTCGGCAGAGGTACAACTACAATCTCTACTTGATCACACAGCCGAACGCTTGCTACAATCAAAACCAGGAAATGCGTTAAAGAAATATGGAAACACAAAGCTAATTCTTTTTTGCAAATGGGGATGTGATGGTTCTTCGGGACAAAACCAATACAAACAAGTTGTATGTGAAAATATTTCGGACTCGGATATGCTCATGGTATGAAATGTACCATTGCGATTGAAAAAGATTTTGGAAGATTCAGAGCCTTCGACTAGTACAACGCAAAAAATGGATATTTGGAAAAATGAGACACCATCTTATACGAAATACTGCAGTCCAATCAAATTTGAATTCAAAAAAGAAACTCGTGATGCCATTAACAAAGAAATTAGTGATATCAAGGCCCAAATTGCAACACTACAGCCATTACAATTACAGTTAGATGGGCAGCAAATTGAAGTAAGCTACCAATTAGTCCTTACAATGATAGATGGAAAAGTAGGTCAGGCTTTGACTAACACGAAGGCTGCATCCAGCTGCATTATATGCCAAGCGGCATCATCCCAATTAAACCAAGTTCCGACAAAATCATTAGATAATACCGATGCATATGAATTTGGATTATCACCACTACATGCAAGAATACGACTTATGGAACATATACTAAAAATCAGTTATGATTTGGATTTCGGGTCTTCAGGATCCATAAGAAACAATGAAATCAACAAAGAGTTAAGAAGTTCAAAAAAGAAACATGTTCAAGATGAATATCGCAAAATTGGATTGATTATAGGTCAGCCAAAACAAGGGTCAGGCACTACAAATGATGGCAATACCGCACGAAGATTCTTTTCAGATCCAGAAACAGAATCTGAAATAACAGGAGTGGATTTAAACCTTATTTTCAGATTTAAAATAATCCTAGAAGTTCTTGCGTGCAATGAAGAAATTGACTCTAAACAATTTGGAGATTATGCTAAGGAAACTGCAAAAATATATACAACCAACTACCCATGGAGAAATATGTATGCAACAGTTCACAAAATCCTTTATCATGGAGAAGATACCATTAAATATCATTTGGTGCCACTTGGAGATCTATTAGAGGAGCCTCAGGAAAAAAGGAACAAGGATTACAGGTTTTATAGAGAGCACAATACTAGAAAAGAAAGTACTAAAGAACAGAAATAGCACAGAGCAAAATATAGAATATTTGCAATCCATATTTGTGTCAAATGAATAATAATTATAATTGCCTTTCATTGGTATTTAAGTACGAAAAACATAGTATTAGTAAAAAATAATAATAAATAGAACCTACTTTGACAGCAAAAAATAAAAAATTTTTCTGTGGTAACAGCAAAATCTCCAGTTAATTTTACTATTTTTTTAGTGTAAACATTTTTTTGAGCATAAAAATTTTTTTGAGTGTAACATTAAAAAATTCCATTGTCACAAAAAATAATTACAATTATTATTAATTTCCAAATATAAAATTTTTTAATATGCAAATAAAAAAAATAAACCCATATTTCACTCCAAAAGTTAAAAAAAATCAAAAGTTCAACTTTGACCTAGAAGTCCTTAAGAAATACTCAATTAATTTATATGTAATTAAAACTGAGTCAAGCTGAACTAAATTACTTCAATATTTTGATCGGTTCAAAAGTTACAGAATTTTGGCCAATGAAAAACGATTTTCAGCCACTGTGCGGCGGTAACTATACCGGAAATAAAGCTCCGATTTTTAAAACGTCTTCTAGAGACAGCAACATCAAAAACAGAGGAAGATGTAAAACAAATGTTAAATACGTATGTAGTAAAATACGGAAAGATACCGGATGCTGAAACCCGTATTGTGCCTCAAACTCCGCAAAATTCATTTTTATATTTTGGAGAAGAAGATAATGGTAACGTTTGCATCTTACTCTCCTTTTGGTATTTATATTAATATTTATATTAATATGTATATTTGCTTATTCAATATTCATAACCAGATGTTGATGTACAGCCCAATTTAAGCGATGTGGGAACTTATCTCAATGAAACAATTTTATACTTGGCCGAACGGGATACAACAACAAATTGTCTGCATAAGCACAAAGCCATAAAAAACGTTTTTATGAAATACAATACCCCACTACCCTCATCAGCACCTGTAGAACGACTGTTTTCTTTCGCTGGAATTGTAAATCGCTCTAGAAGAAAAAACCTAAGCGATAAAAATTTTGAAATGCTTGTGCTGAGAAAAGCAAACAGCAAATAGTTATGGATGTATTGGTATAGAAGTAGGTGTTTAACTCTCATCTATGCAAATCAGTTTTTATTTGCCCAATAACACAATTCTTTTTTAGATAATTTAAAAAAATAAAAACACGTTAAACTTTTGAAGCCATTTTTCTCGGAATTTCGTTTTTTCAATTATGCCACTATTCATGTAAGTGAGCAATGTGTAGATATCATTTTCAAAACACACAGTATCTACTATCAGTCATTTACTGATTACTGCATTCTTTTTACACAAATCAGTAAAATTTACTGAATCCTGATCTTATTTTCAGCAATCAGTACTTTTTACTGAATACTGATTTCCTTTTTCAGCAATCAGTACTTTTTACTGAATACTGATTTCTCTTTTCAGCAATCAGCACTTTTTACTGAATACTGATTTCTCTTTTCAGTAACCAGTAAAATTTACTGAATACTGATTTTTTTCCAGTAATCAGTAAAAAAAGAAAATACTGAAAATGTACTGGTAATGAAAAATGCCCATCTATGACATGTACATATGTATATATATATATATATATATATATATATATATATATATATATATATATATATATATATATATATATATATATATATATATATATATACATATATATATATATAACTCATGTACTGGTGCTGTTGATTTGCCGAGTGTAGTTGCTCTACCCATACCTTTGCTCTACCCTCGACCCATAAAGTTTAAGATGCGTGATGTACAAAAACTAATTGCTGAATCCAACCAGAAGAAAGCCCCGGGTATTGATGGAATTAGTAACAAGATGCTGACGAAGTTGCCTCGTATTGCTATTAGAATCCTGCTATTCTTTTTTAATGGCATTTTACGACTGGAGTATTATCCACAGAGCTGGAAACTAGCCATGGTCAAAATGATTCCAAAGGCGGGCAAAGATCTTACAAAGGCTGAGTCATATAGGCCAATAAGTTTATTGTCAACATTTTCAAAACTCTTCGAAAAGCTGCCCATGACAAAATTAGAGTCTATAAGGTCATATCCAGGGGATTTATTCGGATAAAGCTTTTTAACTTCTGCCAGTACTTCTGTAAGCCTAAGAGGTTTTATGGGTCGACTCATTTGACATGGAACGTCGATGAAGCGATTTATTTCGTCTGCTTCTTGGGCCGAGCAAAATGAAAATGGTCTAAAAATGCTTTCCAGAAAAGTTTTAAAAGCATCGGCTTTGCTTGTGTCTGACCTACACCATAAGTTGTTGTTGTTTTTTATTGGAATGTTGCGTATCTGAGATCTTTTTAGATATTTTGTAGCTCTCCATAAATTGTGTTCATTGCTGTTTGCTGGGTCTAATTTTATTAAAAAGTTGCGTACAGAATTAATTTTTAATTCCTTAATTTTCCTTCTCACGTGGCTGACTGCTCGATTAAAATTACGTTTATCAGAAGGGTGTCTGGTTCTTTTCCAAATATTTCGTAGTTGCCTTTTCATGTTAATTAGTTGTCTAACTTCCATTGAAATTTGAACTCTTGAAGTGCAGCCATTGTTTTTTTGAGGAGTAGACAGTAATGCAGCTTCGTGAATTATTCGTGAAAAATTTTCAACTGCCTGCTCGATTTCAAACGCAGTTTTGAGTGAGACATTCAAATCAATTTTGGTTTCAATTAGGTGTTTAAAAAGGGAGACATCAGTTTTCGAAGAAAAAAGTTTGATATTGCTTTGACGAGTTTTTACGTTGGTAGTGAAATTAACAATAATAGGACTTTAATCGGAACTTAAATCATCGCTCGATATAATCTCTAGAGCAGTTCTGGAATTCCTTTATATATGAAAAAATCCAGAAGGTCGGGGATTTTGGAACTGTCACTTGGCCAATATGTAGGTGTACCTGTTGAAAGTGAGTTGTACTGGTTTCTAGAAATACATTCAAAAAGTTCTTTTCCTTTCGGATTGGATAAACGTGAGCCCCACCAAATATGCTTTGCATTAAAGTCACCGCCTACCAAAAATTTGCGTCCAAGATTTTTAAAAAAGTTTTCATATTGTTCACATAAAATACTGTATCTGGGTGGAAAGTAAACGGAATATATTGCAATACTATTGTTATTGCAAGTTATCTTTACTCCAGCTGCCTGCATATACAATTCAGTTACAGACTCGAGGACCTCATACTTAATAGTAGATTTTATTAAAACAGCAGCACCAGCATGTGCTCTGTCATTGGTTAATTAGCTGTTATTGCATCATAACCCCTTATTCGAAAAAAAGACTTGCTGGTAAGATGCGGTTCTGATATTAATAGAATATCTATAAAATAATTTTTGAGAAAAATTTCAACTTCGTTTAAATTGTTTAGAATACAGCATTCCATTCTGCAATATTAAGATCTATTTGCATAGTTTAGAAATAAGCATTGACATCATGTTCATTAAAGTACTAGTGAGCTCTATTTGTTTCTCAAGCATTGACTCAATTTTTTTAAGTACATTACTTACTCCGTCATTTGTTCCAGCAACTTGAGCATACATATGTTAAACGATCACTATTCTGTATTGGTTGTGTAAATGAGAATTGTGATTGTAGTTTTGTGGTTCAGGTACATTTCTTGCAGTTTTATGTTCTTTTTTGTTAATGAGCTTTTGATAAACTTCACACCCTTTGTAGCTCGCAGTGTAATTTTTTAAGCAGTGTACGCATTGAGATGGAGTGTTGGGAAGCTTAGAGCATTCAGCAGTTGAGTGTGTTAGACCACATTTTACGCACCTGAACGGTTTTCTGCAATACGTTTTCGTGTGTCCGAATTCTTGACATCTGTAACATTGAACAATGTCATTAAATTTTTTGGGAGCTTCGACTTGTATGATTGCATTACCAAATTCACGCATATTATAAATATCTTTATTGTTATATTTGGGATCTAAGTCCGCAAAAAACATTGGTAGCGCTTGTTTTGAAGAACGACTTATAATGTTACGAATGCTTGTGACTTTGTGTCCTAATACCAAAAGATTAGCTTTGATGTGTTCAACTTGCGTAGATGGATGCAGGCCTTTAAGCACTACGTAAAAGCACGTTCTTGTTTAATTAAGTTGATATGTATGATATTTAATGTTCATACTATCAAAATGTTTCACAGTTTTTCTATAACTGTCAACTGTCTTTATAGTTAAACGAACTTGTCCATCCCTTAAAGACTTATAATAAAAATCGCTACTAAGTATTATTTTATTTAGTTTAATGACCATTTTACCAATATCATCAACATTTGGAATAAATATTGGCGGAGGTCATCATCGTAATCTTGTTTATCATTAGAAGCAAGGGCAGCGAATCGGTTTGAAGTCGATGTTTCTTTCTCAAGTTGTTGACGTTTTGATACAAACAGTTGTGGTGAGTTCGAATTTGTTCTCTTACGATTATTAACAGGTACATTCTGCCAGTCACAGCCATTTTCATCAGATCTAGCGCCACTTAAATTCACACAAACAAATGAGCAGTGCAATTGTTTTTGCCAACAAAATGCAGATCAATTGTACGAATGTACATTGAATGAACGCAATTATTGTAGTATTTTATATTTAAAGTCTCTTGATTTCTAATTTTGATGGTTTTTATTTAATGTTATTGTTTCTATTATAATGATCAAAGAAACTACCCTCAAAGATGCATACCAAGGTATTTCACCTGCGAATGTTGAGGAACAACTTGATTCTTGATTCGAATGGGGGAACAAGTGTCTCTTCGTAGAGTAAATGTGACATGAACACACATATATATATATATATATATATATATATATATATATATATATATATATATATATATATATATATATATATATATATATATATAACTCATGTACTGGTGCTGTTGATTTGCCGAGTGTAGTTGCTCTACCCATACCTTTGCTCTACCCTCGACCCATAAAGTTTAAGATGCGTGATGTACAAAAACTAATTGCTGAATCCAACCAGAAGAAAGCCCCGGGTATTGATGGAATTAGTAACAAGACGAAGTTGCCTCGTATTGCTATTAGAATCCTGCTATTCTTTTTTAATGGCATTTTACGACTGGAGTATTATCCACAGAGCTGGAAACTAGCCATGGTCAAAATGATTCCAAAGGCGGGCAAAGATCTTACAAAGGCTGAGTCATATAGGCCAATAAGTTTATTGTCAACATTTTCAAAACTCTTCGAAAAGCTGCCCATGACAAAATTGTCCCCAATTCTAACTAACAATGGATGTACACCGGACCACCAATTTGGTTTTAGAAGTCAGAATAGTACCGTTGAACAAACTCATAGATTGGTTCATTTTATAAGAAGAACATTTGAAGAAAAGAAGTATTGTTCTTCTCTCTTTATTGATGTTTCTCAGGCATTTGATAAAGTGTGGCATGAAGGCCTAATTCTAAAATTGAAGACATATCTGCCAATAAACATTGTAAATCTTTTGGAAAGTTACATTCTTGCCCGGAAGTTCACTGTCGTGGAAGGAGACTTCATGAGTGTGCCCGAAACTATCTCATCTGGGGTGCCACAAGGGAGTATACTGGGGCCAGTTTTGTATTTGATTTATACCTGTGATATGCCTTTAAGCAGTAACATCCTCACCTCTACATCCTCACGAGGCATTCCGTTATCTTCAGGAACATATTAAGCTGTTGGAACTGTGGTTGAACTTATGGAGAATAAAAGTAAATGAACAAAAGTGTGTTCATGTCACATTTACTCTACGAAGAGACACTTGTTCCCCCATTCGAATCAAGAATCAAGTTGTTCCTCAACATTCGCAGGTGAAATACCTTGGTATGCATCTTTGAGGGTAGTTTCTTTGATCATTATAATAGAAACAATAACATTAAATAAAAACCATCAAAATTAGAAATCAAGAGACTTTAAATATAAAATACTACAATAATTGCGTTCATTCAATGTACATTCGTACAATTGATCTGCATTTTGTTGGCAAAAACAATTGCACTGCTCATTTGTTTGTGTGAATTTAAGTGGCGCTAGATCTGATGAAAATGGCTGTGACTGGCAGAATGTGCCTGTTAATAATCGTAAGAGAACAAATTCGAACTCACCACAACTGTTTGTATCAAAACGTCAACAACTTGAGAAAGAAACATCGACTTCAAACCGATTCGCTGCCCTTGCTTCTAATGATAAACAAGATTACGATGATGACCTCCGCCAATATTTATTCCAAATGTTGATGATATTGGTAAAATGGTCATTAAACTAAATAAAATAATACTTAGTAGCGATTTTTATTATAAGTCTTTAAGGGATGGACAAGTTCGTTTAACTATAAAGACAGTTGACAGTTATAGAAAAACTGTGAAACATTTTGATAGTATGAACATTAAATATCATACATATCAACTTAATTAAACAAGAACGTGCTTTTACGTAGTGCTTAAAGGCCTGCATCCATCTACGCAAGTTGAACACATCAAAGCTAATCTTTTGGTATTAGGACACAAAGTCACAAGCATTCGTAACATTATAAGTCGTTCTTCAAAACAAGCGCTACCAATGTTTTTTGCGGACTTAGATCCCAAATATAACAATAAAGATATTTATAATATGCGTGAATTTGGTAATGCAATCATACAAGTCGAAGCTCCCAAAAAATTTAATGACATTGTTCAATGTTACAGATGTCAAGAATTCGGACACACGAAAACGTATTGCAGAAAACCGTTCAGGTGCGTAAAATGTGGTCTAACACACTCAACTGCTGAATGCTCTAAGCTTCCCAACACTCCATCTCAATGCGTACACTGCTTAAAAAATTACACTGCGAGCTACAAAGGGTGTGAAGTTTATCAAAAGCTCATTAACAAAAAAGAACATAAAACTGCAAGAAATGTACCTGAACCACAAAACTACAATCACAATTCTCATTTACACAACCAATACAGAATAGTGATCGTTTAACATATGTATGCTCAAGTTGCTGGAACAAATGACGGAGTAAGTAATGTACTTAAAAAAATTGAGTCAATGCTTGAGAAACAAATAGAGCTCACTAGTACTTTAATGAACATGATGTCAATGCTTATTTCTAAACTATGCAAATAGATCTTAATATTGCAGAATGGAATGCTGTATTCTAAACAATTTAAACGAAGTTGAAATTTTTCTCAAAAATTATTTTATAGATATTCTATTAATATCAGAACCGCATCTTACCAGCAAGTCTTTTTTTCGAATAAGGGGTTATGATGCAATAACAGCTAATTAACCAATGACAGAGCACATGCTGGTGCTGCTGTTTTAATAAAATCTACTATTAAGTATGAGGTCCTCGAGTCTGTAACTGAATTGTATATGCAGGCAGCTGGAGTAAAGATAACTTGCAATAACAATAGTATTGCAATCCTTTTATTTAAATTTAAATAGGCTACTTAGTTCAATCATATTTTATAAGCCAAATTACATGTGATAGTTATCAAAGAACAAATTACACCAAAGACACACGTGCAAATCATTCTGACAAACACTAGCAGAACGGAACAACATGCTGTTTTCGAAAGCCGCTACACTTTCATCATCAGCGTTCTTGTGTTTGGTCCACTTTTGTGGTGTCAGTTGATGTATATTTTAGCTATTTATACAAACTTTTTCACTGTAAATAGAATACGTGAATTTTTTTGATTCATTCGTATTACAATTTGTGAAAACTTTTTTTGTAATGGAAAGCCCAAATTCCACCTCACTAACTTACAACAGTGTGGCCATTGTTATCTATTCTTTACCAACTATACACATGTTTTTTAATTTGCTTAGTTTGTTTTTAACTTATGACAAACTTTTTTGGTTTGTTACTATAAGTATGTATGTTTATTAATTTTTGCTACAAGCCATTAGCTTTGTTAATTTATATTTTAGGTTTAAGATTTCTCTTTATTTATGAACATTTTTCTTGTTTGTAATCCTTTTATTTAAATTTAAATAGGCTACTTAGTTCAATCATATTTTATAAGCCAAATTACATGTGATAGTTATCAAAGAACAAATTACACCAAAGACACACGTGCAAATCATTCTGACAAACACTAGCAGAACGGAACAACATGCTGTTTTCGAAAGCCGCTACACTTTCATCATCAGCGTTCTTGTGTTTGGTCCACTTCTGTGGTGTCATTTGATGTATATTTCAGCAATTTATACAAACTTTTTCACTGTAAATAGAATACGTGAATTTTTTTGATTCATTCGTATTACAATTTGTGAAAACTTTTTTTGTAATGGAAAGCCCAAATTCCACCTCACTAACTTACAACAGTGTGGCCATTGTTATCTATTCTTTACCAACTATACACATGTTTTTTAATTTGCTTAGTTTGTTTTTAACTTATGACAAACTTACATACTTATAGTAACAAACCAAAAAAGTTTGTCATAAGTTAAAAACAAACTAAGCAAATTAAAAAACATGTGTATAGTTGGTAAAGAATAGATAACAATGGCCACACTGTTGTAAGTTAGTGAGGTGGAATTTGGGCTTTCCATTACAAAAAAAGTTTTCACAAATTGTAATACGAATGAATCAAAAAAATTCACGTATTCTATTTACAGTGAAAAAGTTTGTATAAATAGCTAAAATATACATCAACTGACACCACAAAAGTGGACCAAACACAAGAACGCTGATGATGAAAGTGTAGCGGCTTTCGAAAACAGCATGTTGTTCCGTTCTGCTAGTGTTTGTCAGAATGATTTGCACGTGTGTCTTTGGTGTAATTTGTTCTTTGATAACTATCACATGTAATTTGGCTTATAAAATATGATTGAACTAAGTAGCCTATTTAAATTTAAATAAAAGGATTACAAACAAGAAAAATGTTCATAAATAAAGAGAAATCTTAAACCTAAAATATAAAATAGTATTGCAATATATTCCGTTTACTTTCCACCCAGATACAGTATTTTATGTGAACAATATGAAAACTTTTTTAAAAATCTTGGACGCAGATTTTTGGTAGGCGGTGACTTTAATGCAAAGCATATTTGGTGGGGCTCACGTTTATCCAATCCGAAAGGAAAAGAACTTTTTGAATGTATTTCTAGAAACCAGTACAACTCACTTTCAACAGGTACACCTACATATTGGCCAAGTGACAGTTCCAAAATCCCCGACCTTCTGGATTTTTTCATATATAAAGGAATTCCAGAACTGCTCTAGAGATTATATCGAGCGATGATTTAAGTTCCGATTAAAGTCCTATTATTGTTAATTTCACTACCAACGTAAAAACTCGTCAAAGCAATATCAAACTTTTTTCTTCGAAAACTGATGTCTCCCTTTTTAAACACCTAATTGAAACCAAAATTGATTTGAATGTCTCACTCAAAACTGCGTTTGAAATCGAGCAGGCAGTTGAAAATTTTTCACAAATAATTCACGAAGCTGCATTACTGTCTACTCCTCAGAAAAACAATGGCTGCACTTCAAGAGTTCAAATTTCAATGGAAGTTAGACAACTAATTAACATGAAAAGGCAACTACGAAATATTTGGAAAAGAACCAGACACCCTTCTGATAAACGTAATTTTAATCGAGCAGTCAGCCACGTGAGAAGGAAAATTAAGGAATTAAAAATTAATTCTGTACGCAACTTTTTAATAAAATTAGACCCAGCAAACAGCAATGAACACAATTTATGGAGAGCTACAAAATATCTAAAAAGATCTCAGATACGCAACATTCCAATAAAAAACAACAACAACTTATGGTGTAGGTCAGACACAAGCAAAGCCGATGCTTTTAAAACTTTTCTGGAAAGCATTTTTAGACCATTTTCATTTTGTTCGGCCCAAGAAGCAGACGAAATAAATCGCTTCATCGACGTTCCATGTCAAATGAGTCGACCCATAAAACCTCTTAGGCTTACAGAAGTACTGGCAGAAGTTAAAAAGCTTTATCCGAATAAATCCCCTGTATATGACCTTATAGACTCTAAAGTCCTTAAAGCCTTACCTCAGAAAGCTCTGGTATTTCTCACAACTTTATTCAATGCTGTACTAAGACTTTCCAACTTCCCCACACAATGGAAGCACGCAAAAATAATAATGATTTTAAAACCGAAGTAGCCAGAACATTCTGTTGAATCTTATAGGCCTATTAGTCTGCTGCCAATTATTTCTAAATTACTTGAAAGAATAATTAAAAAAAGACTCTCTCCGATTCTCGAATCGCTACAAATTTTACCTAACCATCAATTTGGATTTCGAAATAATCATGGAACCCACGAACAGTGTCACAGAGTTGTGAGAGTTATTAGAGATGCGTTAGAGAACCAACAATACTGTTAAAACAGCTACTTCCAGCTCCATTCTACGTTTTATTAAAATCATACTTAAATGATCGTAGCTTTTATGTCAATGTCAATGATGAAAACTCAGAAATCAGTCCAGTGAATTCAGGTGTTCCACAAGGAAGTGTATTAGATCCAATCCTCTTTACTATTTGCACTGCAGACTTACCCACAAAAAGTGGTGTCACGATAGCTACCTATGCGGATGATACTGCAATAATGGCAGCCAATGATTCAGCATCTGAAGCTTCATCGCTGATTCAATCACAGCTAGACTTAATAAACAAATGGTTAAAAAAATGGAACACAAAAGTCAATGCTGATAAGTCAACTCATGTTACTTACACACTTAAACAAGGTGATTGCCAAATCAAATTTTGTAAAATATCTAGGACTAAATATTGATAGACGATTAAATTGGAAAACTCACTTGCAGTTGAAAAGAAAACAGCTTGATATAAAAATAAAAAAGATGTATTGGCTATTAGGCTCAAACTCTGAACTAAGTTTGATAATAAAGCCTATCTGGACGTATGGCATTCAGCTGTGGGGAACTGCCTCATACTCTAATATTGACATTATTCAAAAATATCAGTCAAAAACCCTGAGACTCATAACAAAAGCACCTTGGTTTGTTAGAAATAATAACATTCATAGTGACCTTGACATTACCAAAGTTAAAGAAGAAATAAAAAAATATGGCAGCAATTATATGAACAGACTCAGTAGCCACGAAAATATCCTTGCCATAACTCTCCTAGACGATACCAACGAAGTGAGACGGTTAAAAAGACGGCATATATTAGATCTACCTTTCCTACCCTAAGCAAAATTTGTCATAATTTGTCATTTACTCTATACTGATTTATTTTATTTGCTGATTATTCTTAATTGTAAACATATTCTAAACAATGAAATAGAGCAATTTAAGTAGCTAGATACGTAAAAGTAAATATTGGTTAAGTTCAATGGAACTTAACGTCTCTGTTATTTTTAATATGTTATGAAATTTGCCAATTATTTAATTGTTTTTAAATAGATTGCAAATAAATTAATTGAAAAAAAAAAAATAAAAAAAATATTTTTGAACAACAGCTGTTTTTTGTTTTGTTTTATTTGTCGGGCTTGAAATATGGTTTTTTGCGTCATAGCAATTTTGGGCAAATTTATCGTTTTGTGAGAGAATTTTTTTCTTACTGTCATTTTACCGGACTTTACCCGAAATTACCTCGAACAGAGCTAAAGATTACGCCTTGCGCATGATTTACCGTTTGATGACGTAGTAGTTCCCTCACAAAGGTTACCGAGTCTGTAACATACTATGTGAAATTTATAAAATCTTGCAATAAATGGATGTATTTTATAAAACATGGCAGCCCTGTAATTAATTTACTCAGAGAGTTTTCCAAAAAAAGTATTACTTGGGTTCTTAGTAAATAACGAATTTCACGTGAAATTTTATATAAAGTAAGTGTGTATTATAACAAAATAATTAAAATTATAATAAAGTTAATTCTAGTTTGTTTTGAAGTTGCAAAATAAAGAAAAACTACCGAAAATAAAAAACAAAAGAGAGCAGTCAACATGAAGTGTGCAGTGGGCAAATGCAAACAAAGTAACAGCAAAAAAACAAGTGAGAAATTTTGTGAACAATATTGTGTTTGTCCCCTTTCACACACATCAGGTTTTCTTGATCAAGTTTTTATTCAGCTGTGAGAATGATAGAGAACGTATGTACTACCTTCTCTATCTTTCTCACAGCTGAATTGAAACTTGATCAAGAAAACCTGATGTGTGTGAAAGGGGACTTTTTAATAAAATATTTATATATTTGACTATAGCTGATCATTTTACAATTTTCCAAAAGATGCAGCACAAAGAAAGCTATGGGTGTTGCAAGCGAGTAAAACCCGTAAATACGAATAGAAAAAAACTTTGTGCTCTACATTTTGTACAAGAAGATTTAGAAAGAAAAATGAAATATGAAATAGGTAAGTTATCAAAAATTTTATTTTTTTAGTGCATTACTAAGGTACTATGAATAGGCTTTAGCAATCGGCGTGCGCAAAAACTAAAATCCGGTGCAGTTCCGTCCATAGACACAAGTGCTATTGAAAGTAAAATAAAAGTCAATAATGAGAATGATATTGCAAAAGAGTCTGAAATTCAATATCAAATTGAAGTCAAAACTAAAGTTGAAATTTCTAGTGAATTTGAGGAAAAATGCATCGAGAAAAATACTCCAATGACGACTAACATTAAGGAAGATGGCCTTCAGACGTACATAAAAACTTTGGAATTAAAAATGTATGTAAGTTTGTAAAAAAAATTGGAAATATTTATTTAAATCTTTTTTAGAAACACACTTCGCCAGGAGAATGTTACGCTGAAAATGTCAAAAATTCAAAGTGACATCACAATAAAAAATTTGTCCCGTAAAGTTCAGAATTTAAGTTCTGCAAACGTGAATCTTGAGAAAGCATTGCGACGTTTGTTTACTGAAGGCCAAATAAAAAAACTTAAGAGCGGCGATAAAAGGCAGAATTTTACAGAAGCAGATATTTCCCAATCAATAAATTTGTATTCATTTTTTTTTGACGGGCGAGGTAGGGTTGAAAATGCCTTCGCACTTACAGTGACCGTCGTCGACTGCGTTGAGTAGTGTTTTCCACTAAAAAAACTCCCTCCTCCGTTTCCGGTGGGATGCCTTCCCGGGACTGTTTTCTACATTACTTCGGGAAGGCCCAGAAACTTCATCCTCCTAAGAAGGACTTTGCTCGTAACACCCACGTCTGGGTCCGTCATTTTCATGCTGCTGGCTCATTCTGGCTAAGTCTCCGTTGATGGAGACTCATTTTGCCGTGCATCGAGGTCTCTTTTCTTTCTTCTTAAGACATACTCGATGTAGTTACTCACAGCATTCCATGTGTTTTCGCATTCGAGCATTCTGTCAACTATGTTGGCAGGGGTGAAAATGCCAATCTGCTCTCTTAATGCGATTCGCTCAGTATTCCATCTGGTGCAGTTGAAAAGGTGTGTTCTGCATCGTCGTTTGTTGCATCGCAGTAGATGCAACTGGAATTACCTGTTTTGCTCATACGATGTAGATACTTCCGGAAGTATCCATGACCTGAAAGGAACTGGGCCAAGAAGTAGTTAATCTCCCCAAATTTCCTTTGAGTCCACTTTTCTATGTTAGGAATGAGCCTTTTCGTCCATCTACCGGACTGTTCTGCGTTCCATCTGCTTTGCCATCGTTGGATGGTTCCAGATCTCCGCTCTGCAGCACTAATATTAATTTCCGCCTCCCTAGAGTCCCATGCCTCTTTCCGTTCGCGCGCCAGGAGATCAACCGGAATCTCACTACTTACTACGAAAACCGCCGCGCCTGAAACTGTACGGTAGGCTGAAACGATTCTGAGTGCCGCTGTGCGTTGGACTTTTTCTAGAGCCTTACGCTTAGACTTTGCTCTCAGTGCATTGCCCCAAATTTTGCTGCCATATAGCAGTATGGAATTTGTGGTTGTCATAATCAGCCTCCTCTTGCTCTGTGTGGGCCCGCCAATGTTTGCCATTAGCCTGCTCAACATGCCTGAAACTTTTGCTGCCTTTGCAGCCGCATGTTTAATCTGGGTCCAATAAGTGAGCCTGCTGTCGATTTGTACGCCCAGATATTTTGTCGCCCTTTTAGTCACCAGTAGCATGTCATCTACCGGCATGCTAATTTCTAGTGGCATATGCCCTCGTGTCATCATAATTACTTCAGTCTTGTCTACTGCAAGTTAGAGCCCATGGTCCTCGAGCCATGCTCGAGTCCTTATCATAACTTGGTTTAATTTTCTCTTAGCGTCGTCTGCGTCCCGTGCCGAAATGACTGCCGCTATATCGTCCGCGTACCCTACAAGGTGTGTGTCTTCTGGCATATCTATTCCTAATATCTCGTCATAGCGTAGATTCCAGAGGTCAGGACCAAGGACGGATCCCTGGGCTGCCCCCGATGTGATTGTTCTAACTCTCTGTCCATCTGGAGTGTCGTATATGAGTTTACGGTCCCTAAGATAACTCTGGAGAATTCTCATAAGATATACAGGTATGCGGAATCTTTCCCGCAATGCCTTGATAACATTTGCCCATCGTAAGCTATTAAAAGCGTTGCGTACATCGAGTGTTGCGAGAACGATTATACGTTTCGGGTAGGAGCGTCCGTTCTGTGCGTTTTCGAAACTCCTGACTACATCCTTAATGGCACCAAGAGTCGATCTTCCGGGTCGAAAGCCATGCTGCCTCTCCGATAGTCCTCCGGCTGCCTCGATGGATTCTGCTAATCTGCGTTGCAGAAGCTTCTCCAATAGTTTGCCTGTGCTATCTAGCATGCATTAGGGGCGGAAAGCTGATGGTTGCGTTTGGTCGCCTCTTCCCTTGCTAATCAGCATGAGCTTTTGTCTTTTCCACTCTTTGGGAAAAGTGCCTTGGGCTATACAAGCGTTGTACACTTCGAGCAGAGCGTCTGGCCGATTTTCGGCTAAAAGTATGAGTGCCTCCGCTGGTATTCCATCAGGCCCGGGGGCTTTACCCCTCTTAAAGCTTCTAGCCGCGATTTTTAGCTCTTCTTCAGTGAAGGGCGTGGGCATCCCACCAGCAAGGACTTCGCGTTCATCGTGCAGTGGAGGGTGCATGGGAAACAAGTTATCCACGATGTGGTTGATATCGTTCCCTATATGCGGAGCAGCATGGTTAGCGTTTAGCTTCCTCGTAATGATCTTATAGCCGAGTCCCCAGGGGTTGCTGTTCAGATCGTTCCGAAGTTCTTCCCATTTCGACTTCTTGCTTCTAATAATCGCCCATTTCAATGCTTTTCGGCTTTGTCTGAATTCTTCGGCCACCATGGTTGCCTCGCCATTTCGCCTGGCTCTGGTGTATCTTCTTCTGTTACGAAGGCAGGTTCGTCTGAGCTCAGCTATTTCTGGCGTCCACCAGTACGCAGCCTGTCTTCTAGACTGCTGCTTTACACGTGGCATGGATGCCTCGCAGCTTTGAGCTATGCGCTGCCTCAATGTCATTGCCATGGAGTCAGCATCACTCATGGTGTGCGCAGCTGAGACCCCGTCAAAATTGCTTAGAAATCTTTCGTGGTTCAGCTTAGTTGCATTCCACTTGCGTGTGCCTCTCCTTCTTGGCGTCTGGTGAGAGTTCGTCCTTTCCGTGGTCCGGAAGGTAATATACTGGTGATCGCTACCAGTGAAGTCTTCCAACACTCTCCACCCTTCAACGCTTGTAGCCAAGCTCTCGGACACCAAAGTGATGTCTGGGGTGGTGTGTTCGCATCCCGGCCTCCTGAAAGTAGTGGCATTACCGGTATTTGCCACTGTCAAACATAACCTAGCAGCCATGTCTAAAATGTTTCTTCCACGTGAGTTCGTTGTCCGGTCCCCCCATTCTACAGCCCTGGCATTGAAATCACCCGCTACTATAAACGGTCCGCCTATTTCCCTAACCCTATCCTCGATCAGGTCTAGTTTTGTCCTGAACTGGCCTATGCTATCACTAGGGGTAAGGTAGCAGCTCATTAGCGTGTATTGTCTCGTCCGAACGTACGTGTAACAGTGGCCTCCCCCGAGCTGCGTGACCGCGAGCTTACTGCCGCTAGGTAGCCACAGAGCAGCCGTGCCTGTTTCATCTTCGTACCAGGACCCTCGGGGTATTTGTCTATATTGTTCGCAAATAATGACGGCGTCTACCCTATTTTCAGCGGCAATTTGCTCGATCAGAGCGTCTGCCGTCCGACTTCTGTGCATATTTGCCTGAAGCACATTCATCGTTTCCTGACCAGTGGGCATCTTTTCGATCCCGGAAGATGGTCAGTCCAGTCGCGTTTTGCATCCGCGCAGTGGACACATTTGGGGGTTTCGTTACAGTCCTTCATTTTATGTCCCGACCCCCCACACCTAATACAAGTGTTCCTTCTGTCTAAACCTGAGCAATTTGCCTGTACGTGTCCCGTTCCAAGACATCGATAACATCCCTTAACGTCCTCGCACAATCGCATCCTCGCTCGGACCCACCCAATCTTTATATAGCCAACCTCAAGGAGTTTTGCCGCGCTTTCAGCTGACAGGGTGAGGAAGGCTCGTACCTGCTCTCTCACATTGGGTGCGGTGATCCTTATCTGGATCTGCTCCCCTGGGTTGCTGAGCAGCTTCTGGGCTGCTGTTTCTACCTCCTCCTTAAGTGTAAGCGAATCGAGATCTCTTATCTCGATAGTCGCCTTTGGCTTTAGTTCCGTGACGGAGGCTGTATCTCTTATTGTACTCCTCAACTGTTGAACGAAATCCGGCCTAACCCGTTGCCCTTTTCCGAGTTCGAGGAGGATGGCTCCGGTCTGCGTTTTCCTAACCGTCTTTATGCTAACCGAGTCATCCGTCTTTATTTTATCGCGCAGATCTTTTAGAACTTCCGCGTAGCTGTGACCCGCCGCGGGTTTAATTATTACCGCTTCCGACTTCGCTCGCTGTTGCCGCTCGTCTTCCCCTTTTTTGTGACGGTTCGCCAGTTTTCGTCTCCCCCATGAGGGAGCTCATTCATGTGCTCATTGGGCTCTTTCGATCTAGCCTTCTTGCTCTTATCGGGCATTGCAGGGCTAGTAGCCGTTCTTTTGGGGTTCGCCGCCACCGGGGTTGAATCGCGTTCAGTCTGCCGTGTAGCGCCCACCTCGCGTCGATTCGAAAACAACCGTTCCCCTTCCGCCCTCTTCCACGCGCGCCTATAATTTAGCGTGACATCCAGCAGCTCGGACATTTTGGCAACACCGGTCTTGACATCAATGCTGATGTTCTTTTACCGGTTGAAAACCTGTTGCATGTTGCTTATTAGCGATTTGCATTACATAATCGCTTCTTCTTCCATTTTTTGCATCTTCTGAATTAGCTCCAGTCGAGGCGAGCCGTCTGTTGTATTGTCTGTAACGTCCCCTTTTTGGACTGCGCGTGCTGCGCGAAATGTGTCCTCACCTACTGGAGTGACAGCAGTTAGAGACGCTCGTGCTGCGTAGGTGCTAGTCGGTGTGATTCGCACCGTCTCTTTGGGGTCTCCGGAGTTGGCACTGGGAGTACTTCCCTTATCGGCGCCGGTGTTCGTCCGGAGTCGAGCAGGTGCAATGGATGAGATCGCAGCATCCATGCTAATAGCACGTGTCGTCGGCGTTGCGCTTTTCGCAGGTGGCGATCTAGATAACAGGCTACTTCTTCGGAAGGCTGCATCGGGTGCTGTGCCGCGCTCGTTAATTTTTTCTACGGTCTTTTCTTCGTTTGTTTTTTCGTTTATCTTTTCATTAATTTTCTCAATTGTTTGTTTAGATTTAATATTATTCATCTTAGTTGGGTCCCCGCTCTGAGCCGCTATCCTTACGCGTTTGCACAGTCGCCTCAAACGATCCCCGTGGGTCCCTTTGAAAGCAGTGAGGTCCACGCAAGGGTTGACATAGGGCCTTATGAGTCCCTGTGTTCAGAGCCAGGATCTCGGCGCAAAAAGCAGGAGTCATTCTCAACTGCACCTGTACAGCCACCTCGGCGGCGACGCATGTAGAACGTACTCAGAGCCTCGCCACAGTTTTAACGGGACGGGGGCGGCTGCAGCATTAGCCCACCAGCCGTTTCAGCGGATGTCACTCCTACATAATAAGGTGATGGAATACTGCAGACGTCAGCCCGAGGCAGAGTTGCAAAAGATTCACGTCAGTACCTGCCCGAAGGCCTAACCTGACGGTGCACTATTGCACAAGGGTGAATAAAGCACGTTCACCACCGCCCCAGTAGCCCCCGCCAAGGGCATATGACTGGAGCGCCAACTAACACATGCCCCTGACAGGGACAACATGGTAGCAAGTTCCGTACAGGCTGCTGGACCATGTACAGACACCTTGCTAAGATGCTTGGAGCTATCTAACCTCCTACTACCCAAATGGCACGGCAGTGGAACTTTTACCCCAATCTGACCTGAAGCTTCACCTACCGTAACCATTAGAGCAGCTCTGTCGAATAGCAACAGCACCTAGAGATATACGGCCTGAAGAGAACATCCACATCATGCCACTAGCCCATGATTGAAGACACACTCATCCAGCCCATACCTGTCCCCGCGTATCTTTAGGTTTTAACCACAGCCACCACGTGATCCCCGAAGGGGCCTCACCAATAACCAGTCTAGGACAAGTCCTAGGGGCTACTGGTTCCCGTGGCACCAGATAGGACTCTGGTCAGCCGCGTGTTAAAAGCACCCCCGATTTTAGGTTCCTTGCACACCTGAGGCATCGGTAACACCTCTACCCAGACTAGCGTAGCAAGCTACTTCCTTAATTACTTATATGCACGCCCGTTACCCTGGTATTCAGGGATTGGGTAGTAACATATTAAGTTTTAGGGCAATTGGCCAAAGGTCAAGGTCTGGAAAGACCAACTACCCCTCCGGACGAGCGAGCGAACCCGCTTTTACCTTTAGATTACTTGCATGCGCGCCCGTTGCCCTGTTGTTTCAGGGATTGGGTAGCAACATACAAGTTTTTAGGGGTTATCAGCAAAAAGGCCTAGGTCCGGAAACCTGATAACCCTATACCCCAGGAGGTTCAACACCAAGCCACCAAGACAGGATGAATTGACCGCGCCCCCTGGGGGAGTCAGCCCGAGGCAGTCGGATCAGGATCGTGAGACATATTCGTAAGCCACAAACGTTCCATTTTCCGTCATCGTCAGCCGCACCAGGCGTGGTGAAACAGCTGTCCAGGATTTTTGGTCCGCGGGTGGTATTTTAATTGCCACCTTCCCTGCAGATCTGAAGATCAGCCGAGAGTTCCCCTATCCGCCACCTGGGGACGCGTCCGATGGGAGACTGGCATAACTCCACACGGAAATTTGTATTCATCAAGCGCCAAGGCTTACAGGTTATTAAGAAAAAAACATTCCCCACTTCCCTCAGTGAGAACATTACAAAGGTGGTCGCAAAAATTAGGTATGCCAATAGGTGTTTTGGATCCTGTTGTAAAATTACTATCTGTGGCTAGCCAAATGTCTGAAACAGAAAAGCTATATGTATTGAGTTTTGATAAAATGAAGGCGAAAAAGAAGTATTGCTACGACAAGATATCCAGATGGCCTTGTTGAGAGGTAAGTTATTTACATCATTTTCAAGTGTTATTTAAAACCTTTGTCTGTTAAAGGCTTAATTTGAAGTTGGAAGCAACCAATATATTACGACTACGATTGTCAAATGTCAAAAAACATTTTATTTAATATATTGAACTGACCTTCGTAGACTAGTAGGTAGTGTACTAGACTCGTAGTGCGAAGGTTCTAGGTTCGAATCCTGCCGCAGAACTCTGGCAGTTGGGTTTGATAATTAAAGGGAGCGCACAACAAGCCTTCACTGGCTTAAGTGTATGTCGTATGACATGGGCTATCACAACCCTCCAATCAAGCTAACCTAACCTAACCTAATATACTGAAGACAATGAAGCAGTGTGGTTTTACAATTGTGGCCATGGTATGCGATTTAGGTGGTGGCAATAGAAAACTGTTCAACGAACTCGAAGTAGATTATAAAAAACCTTGGGGCAAATCACGGCATTCGATATCGATCGAAATTTCAAACAAAATTGCCTTGAATTGTATAGAAATTTCGATCGATATCGAATGCCGTGATTTGCCCCCTTGATACGTTTTATACAAATATCTCTGAATCACTTTTATACACGACTGTCTAATGATATTTTACTTTAAAATTTTTTTTTGCGGTGGAGTTTATTTTGATTTTTTTAATAATTTATTTTTTATTATTGTATATACATAAATATTCAGGTTCTTGCACAACGATGCGAAAATATTTGTGTTCAATGATGTTCCACATTTTATCAAACTGTTGAGGAATCATTTTATTGATAGTGGATTCATCATTAATAAGAATGAAGTTGAAAAAGAAATAATTTTGAATCTTTTGTCACTCCAATCCTATGACTTGAAGATCACACACAAAATATCAGCACATAATTTAAGTGGAGTAAATGCAGTTAATTGTTCAAACTGGTAACGACATACATACATTTTACAATTACAAAAGTATTTTCACTTATTTCAATTTGTGTAGTGAGCACAGAGAAAACCATATATATTAAATTATGAAAATAACTAACATCTATTAAAAATTTTAAATAGAAAAATAATAGATTGTCCCACTGTCATGTTTACAAAAATATTATACATGTGTTTGATACCTACAAATTATTAGCCAATGAGAACACACGTGTGTGACGTCAGAGTGCCTACATGCGCAGAAATGTTTTTTATGCCTGCCTGATGGCGTAATCTTTAGTTTTATTATTCTTGATACTTATGTATGTGCTATATTAACAAGACCTGCTAGTTTACAACAAAGCGTGAAAACCGCCATAATGACATTAAAAACAATGATGCTTGTGGAGACAATTGACGTCGACGTCACACCAAGTCGATATCAATATATTGGCAATTGTGAGATCTTTACCGAGATACATATTATTGATAGGACATTACTACTACTATGGCTTATAAAATTACAATTGGCTACCAATATTAGTTAATTATTGCCTACGAGTTCAGAACTGCCGTCTTTTTTTACTGTCGACTTGATGTGACGTCGACGCGACAATTATAATAAGAGGGAATATGAAAAACAAAAATCAATCTACAGAGACCAATGAAGTTATAATTACATATGTAAGTACATACATACATATGTATATACGCATAGTGGTAACTCAAAGCAAGTTTTGTTTAAAATATTACCTACATACATATGTAGTATGTATGACAGTGTACGGTAATGAAAAACAAATTAAAACCTTTGCCTTTATTGATCAGGGATCCTCAATAAGCCTAATGGAGAAGAGTCTAATGGACGAACTGGATATTTGTGGATCGCCAAGTCCTCTGTGCCTAAAGTGGACTGGAGGTATGGAAAGGTGTAAAAATAATTCAAACAAATTAAAAATTAGCACTTCAGGTGGAAATAAGAAACATATTGCTATAAATGTAAATACTCGTTGGATTATGAAAAGTTGTCTCAACAGTTTCAACATTTAAGCAATTTGCCTACTAAAAGCTATAAACATGCTGTACCAAAGATTTTAATTGGTCTTAACAACTTTGTTTTGGGAATTTCCACCAGGATACGGCAGAGTGCCTCCAATGAACCGGTTGCAGTGTGCACTAGAATTGGATGGCTGATATACCGAGCAATTACGGAAAACACTATATCAAGTAAGCATTTTAATTTTCATATATGCGACATTGTGAAAGACGAGGAAAGTTTAGTTGAACTAGTTATGAGTTTTTACTGTCTTGACAGTATACATATGTAGGTACTATATGTAGGTACTATAGGTAATAAATTAAATTTTTGTTTGGCATTGGTTTTCTTTATTCAAAATCCAAGTGGAAGTCTCTAGCGAGGCGGATTCCTTAACCAACATTTATGTTATTAAAAATTTACCACTTTGTCCGATTTTCGGTTTGAGTTAAAAAAAAACTAATTTAATTTATTTATCACTAATATTTCTTAAAAAAAATTGAAATGTTTTGCTTTTTTCTTATCAATAACTTCGAAATTATCATTCTTAATGAAAATATACGTTTTTTTCAAAAAAAAGAAATGTCATTTTGTTTGTAATATTTCTTAATATATGTAAATGTTTTAGGCATGTCCAATTTTTCGTTTGATTCGCTGTACATATTTTGGTCAAAGAAAAAAATAAATTAATGGGGGAAATTGATTAGAACTGAATCCAAATGATCTGGAGCTAAAAAGAATGAAACGCATCTAATTTACAATTTGAGATACTTGTTGTGCAGAACAGTTACCGTAGAGGAGCCAATTAGGAATTGTTGAATCGTGTAGATGTCCAATTAAAAAAAACAACTTCAAATTGTTCCTCATGAACGTACTTATGTAGCAATTTATTCGCCTCTTCTTGGCTCTGCTTAAATCTACCGACTAACTAACTATACGAACTTAAAAACTAAGGGCTTGAACACAAATCAAAAAATAAAAACTCTTCATGAGTATAAGAGAGAATACAAAAAAAAGAAAGAAATAGTATATGTGTACATATAATAAAAATACTGGAATAAGAAGGGTTACGAGGGTTGAACTCGGTTCAACATCCTCCCGGGGCCGAGTGGGTTTTGCAGCGGCACCCATTCCATTTCCCATAAACCACCCAACCGAAGGCCGTTCTTTGCGCCTTAGGCAAGTCCGGATAGGGCTGCTCTATTCTGGCTTCTAAAAAGTGTTTATATATTGCTGGTCCTAAGACCCCGTCCACTCGACGACAAACTGCAAACTCTGGGTGTGCCAGGGGATGAAATTGGGCAAAATGCTCCTTGATAAGTGGGTCGCGGATGGGGGCCGGTAAGGTGAATTTAACCCCGGAACGGATTTGGAGTTTCCATGTTGTTTCTTGGGCCTTGTTCATAATTGGAAAGGGGTATATGACCCTGAATGATGCGTAAAGATGACCGTCGTCGTGGGGACTGGCGGTTAACTTGGGGAGACCGGCTGTCACCTGGGGCAACATGAACGATACCGGAGAGAATCGATCCAGAAGAAAGGTGAGGCTGACTGAATGTCCCTCGTGCTCCACTACTGCTCTGATCAATGGCGGCACATATACATCTGCGTCAGAACAGGATTCATTACAAAGCGAGCGGCTCATTACATCATCAGCATAACTTGATGACGACGAATTAAAGGGGACAGCAGCCCGGTGTAGCATGGTATGATGCTTAGCACTACAAGTAGCGCAGCGGTTCAACGACTCACACTCGGATCGTTTGTGCGTTTGAGCCAAACAATTTAAGCAGTAGTTCCATTTACTGGCGAACTGTCTCCTGTCGTCGTTCCCTAAGTTACGGAAGGCGAGGCAATATTTTAGTGGGTGATTGCGTCCACATAGTTGGCAGCGTGGTTTGGAAAACATATTGGAGAGCTAAGAGAGGGAAGAAAAGAAAAAAAATAAATATACACCGCATGACCAGAACCTCTATTAAGCGTTAAATTTCTCTGAGGGTGGGGCAGGAGGTTTGATAACAGGTATTAATGGGTTTCGTTCGAGGAGGGTAAAATACATAGTTTGACAATTGGACGCTTGATCAAGCCATGTTGCGTTCGAAGTTCAGCGACCCGAACCTGACCATCCTTTCCAGAGATGACTTTTGTTACGCGTCCAAGGCGCCATTCGGTAGCAGGTAGTAGGTCATCCTTTATAATGACCAAATCATTTATCTTGATGTTATTCTTTTCTGTTTTCCATTTGAATCGGCGTTGGAGCTCCGTAAGATACTCGTTTTTCCAACGACGTGCAAAAATGTGTTGTATGAATTTTAAGCGTTCCCAACGTTTCATGAAAGTTAACTTTGTGGGGTCATTTTTTTCCAATTTTTCAGGGGGTGCGATTATTGGTGCTCCTCTTAAGAAATGACCTGGAGTTAGTGGAAGGAGTTCATGGGGGTTTTCAGTTAATGGGGACAAAGGCCTCGAATTTAGTATTGCTTCAATTCGAATAAGTATGGTTGTAAACTCTTCGTAAGTAAAGTTGAGATGACCGGTGATTTTCTTAAGATGGGACTTCATACTTTTTACTGCTGCCTCCCACAATCCACCCATGTGGGGTGCATAGGGTGGTATGAAAGACCAGGAAAAGCCGTGAGACCCATATTTTTCTACTAATGATTTTTCGGCAGTTTTTAGAAAGACATTATGGTCTTTTAATAACTTCAGTTGTGCTCCCAAAAAGTTTCGACCGTTATCCGAAAACATGGTCTTTGGGAGACCTCTTCTTCCTGTAAATCGAGTGAAACAAGCTAAAAAGCAGTCTGTGGATAGGTCCGAGCATACTTCTAAATGCACAGCCTTCGTGGAAAAACATACGAATACTGCGGCGTATCCCTTTATTACTTTGGCGTTTCTTAGACTTGAAGATTTCAAAGAAAACGGTCCAGCGAAATCTACTCCGGTGTAGGTAAACGGAAGTGAGTATTTTACGCGTTCTGGTGGAAGGGCTGACATTATCTGATTTTGAATTTTGTGCTTGTAGACGGTGCACGAGGTACAGTCTCGAATGCATTTTCGAACAAGATTTTTCATTCGTGGTATGTGTATGCCGTGCCTCAGGGCCCGGAGCATGATGTGGTGCTCCGCGTGAAGTAGAATTTTATGTGTGTAATTTACAAGAAGAATGGCCAACTGGGATTTTTCTGGTATTATTATGGGATGTCTTTCAACATAGCTTAGCTCGGAATAGTTTAATCTCCCTCCAACGCGAATGAGGCTATTTTCATCAAGAAAAGGATGCAGCGTGAGAAGTCTGCATTTGCGATTAAGCGGGCGCTGATTTTGAAGATTTTCATAATCTTGTGGGAAATGTCTCTTTTGGGCGATCAACATTAAACGGGTTTTTGTGAATTGAAGTTCTTCGGACGTAATGTAGGCCACTCGTGGAACTATGCCATCTCGAACACGATGTATAAACCGAAACACGTAGCTAATTGTCCGTAGAGCTCGATCGAATGATGAGAAATATTGTAGAATGTCGAGGCTTTCCGTAGGATCGTGTGGTTCACCATCGGGGCTAGGATTTTCGACCTTGACATGAAAGTTTGAAGTTCGTTTTGTTTCCAGATCAACTGGATCGAAAGAACGAGGTTCAGGCCAACATTTTGCTGGTTGGATTAGCCAAGAGGGCCCGTGCCACCATAATTCATTTTGGATCAACTCTTGCGGGGAACATCCTCGCGTTCCAATGTCAGCAGGGTTATCTGCAGTTTTTACATGCTTCCATTGGCTATAGTTAGTAATGGTCAGGATTTGACTAACTCTGTTTGCTACAAAGGTTTTCAACGTTTGTGGTGATTTTTGTAGCCACCCAAGGACTATTGAAGAATCTGTCCATAAAAATACTTCATGGGGAAAATCATAAATTTTCACAAGACTGTTTAGCAACCTTACAAGCAGTAAAGCGCCACATAGTTCCAGCTTAGGGGTAGTTATTTTTTTAATTGGTGCCACACGGGTTTTGGCGACAAGTAAGTTGCAAAAGATTTGTCCGTTTGAATCGTTGGTTCTCATATAGACAGCAGCGCAGTAAGCTCTTTCAGACGAATCGCAGAATCCGTGTATTTGGATTTGGTACTGTGGCGAAAACTGTGTCCAACGTGGAATTTTTAACGTAGAAATTTTAGGAAGGTTTCTAATAAATGAATTCCATTTTTCTTGGATTTTCGGGGGAACAGTTTCGTCCCAATCGGATTTACATGCCCACAAATCTTGCATCAAAATTTTTGCCGTCACAACAATGGGACTTAACCACCCTAAGGGATCAAATAATTTTGCTATTACCGATAGAATCTGCCTTTTAGTATAGAACGGCGATACCTCCATTGGTTCTACTACATAATAGAAGGTATCCGCTAACGCATTCCAGCGAATTCCTAACGTTTTGACTGTGCTGGAATCTTCAAGTTTTAAAAAATCTTCATCAAGAAGATCCTCCCGGGGTAAATTTTCCACTACTAAGTGGTTGTTTGCTGTTAACTTTTTCAAGGGAAAACCAGCCGTGGCCAATGCGCGACTCAGTTCTCTTTGTTTCATTTTAACTTCATTGATTGAATGTCCTCCAGACAAGATGTCATCTACGTAAACTTCTCTTTTTAAAATTATCGATGCCTCTGGGAATTCGTTTTTGCAATCTTCGCTTAGTTGCAAAAGTGTTCGTATGGCTAAAAATGGTGCGCAATTAATACCAAATGTGACCGTTTTCAGTTGATATGCTTTTATCGCATCATCCTTTTTGCTGCACCACAAAATTTGTTGATAGTGGCGATCTGCTTCATGCACTAATATTTGCCGATACATTTTCTCGATGTCTCCAGTAAATACGTATTGGTAGTTTCGCCACATGAGCATCGTCCGCATTAAGTCATTTTGTAACTTTGGGCCTTGATGCAGAACATCATTTAAGGAGTAACCGCTTGTACTCTTTTTTGATGCATTAAACACCACACGCACCTTTGTTGATTTGCTTTCAGGTTTATAAACCGCGTGATGTGGCAGAAAAAATGAAAATAATTTCTTGTTGTCTAACTCCGTATTAATTGTTGGCTTCATATGATTTAAATCAACATATTCCTGAAGAACGTTTTGATACTGCTCTTTTAGATCCGGTGTCTTGCTCAGTGTTTTCTCCACTCTGTAGTATTGCGCCAAAGCGGCCTTTCTTGAGGAGCCTAAAAAAATGTCCTGTGGAAACTCTTGTTTAAACGGGAGTCGCACCACGTAGCGTCCATCTGATTGTCGAATTGTTGTTGTTTTATAGAAGTCCTCACAATAGTCATCGTCTTTCGATGATAAAGTGTCGCTTTCCAACTCCTCAACTTCCCAAAATCTTTTTAGTTGTTCACGAAGAAACTCTCCGTCTGAATCAGAAACTGTTGTCGTAAACGTATTAATTGTTTCTGTGGTAATTGGCCCTGAGAGGTACCACCCAAAATGTGATTCTCTTGCCTCCAGGTTGTTTAGTACATTCGTTTTTACTCCTTTCAGATTGATAAAAGGTAGATAATCACTTCCAATAATCATGTCAATTGCCGATGGCTGCCCGAAATATGGATCCGCTAGATCTAAATCGCTTATTTCGGCTGGTCTTTCTATTTTCAATTCTTTTGATGGTAAAAGCTTAGCTAAGGTTGGTACCACTATCGCATTTATATTTATTTCGAACTTCGATATTCTTGACTTTAAAGTAACGCTGCAAACTCCTTTTGAGCTCCCTACAATCGTACCTCCCAATCCAGCTATTTGAAAACTATGTGGTTTTAATGGTAGAAAGAGCTTTCGCTGCATGCGAGACGTTATGAAGCTCTTCTCTGAACCTGCATCTAGCAGCGCTCTGACAGTAAAAAGTTCTCCAGTTTGTTGGATATTAATTAGCGCAGTGGGCAGAACCGTGTTTGCTTCTTGAGGAATAAAATAGCTTGCAACTTGACCTTCAGAACTACTTAAATTATAAGGTGATTTGTTTACCTGAATGTTAAAAGTATGACTACCTGATGATGAAGGTTTTTCTTGTTCGTCACTAGGCAGGAGGCCTTGACGCTTTACATTCATATTTAAATTCTTGTCAATATGCAACATTGTGTGATGCTTTTTATTACATATGTTACAAGTATGTTTACTGCTACAATTAAGTTTGAAATGTTCTTTTGATAAGCAATTCGTACAGTATTTATTTGCAAAGGCATATTTCACTCTTTCGTTGGGTAACAAGGATTTGAAATACTTGCACCACTTCAAATGATGATTCTGCTTGCATTTGTGGCAAAAGTTATCCCTTTTTACGTATTCCGCATGAGCGTGAAAAGATTGTGATTTTGAAGTAGGTGCATCTTTCCCTATTGGCTTTTTTAAATCTATCATTGTTTCTAACATTTCAACCCTTGAGGAGAGATATTCATTTAGTTTACTCCATGCAGGTAGTTCTCTATGATTTTCTATAGTGGTTTCCCAATCTCTTAACGTTTCTTCTGGAAGTTTCAATGCCAAGAGGTGCATTAAAAAGGGATCATCATCCGATATGTTCACATTGTAAGTCTTCAGAATGGCTATACAATCATTTACTGCATTTTGAATAGTTCTTATTGACTTTAGTGATTCAGTTTGAGTTGCCTGAATTCCAAAAATTTTCTTCATCTGATCATTAACTAGCAATCGTTTGTTGCCGAATCTATTTTCCAATGCTTTCCAGGCTAGTGTAAAATTTTCACCTACTAGGTCGAACTCCTTTATGACTTTGAAAGCTTCTCCACTAAGTTTACTACGTAAATAATATAGCTTTTCTGCTGGATCTAAGGAGCCATCTTTTCCAACTACTGCTTGAAAAATATCGCGAAAAATAGGCCATTTGGAGTAGCCTCCCTCAAACGTCTGGATTTCTACAGGTGGTAGTCTCAATGTGGATCGCTTATTTGGTTGTACACCCGGCGCAAAAGTTGTGTCGTATATTTCTAAAATACGTCCCTTAGTTGATGTGTATTTGCGGCATGCATCTTCGTACTTAGAAGGTATATCATCCTTACTATCTTCCGTTTTGTCGTCACTCATACAATATTCCTCATATGACTGGTTAGTTTTGAACCATCTTCTCTCTAATTCTTCTAACTTAACTTTTAAACCAGAACTGGTATCTGCTTCTAGGACTCTTTCTGTTAATTGTTCACAAAATGAAGTTATTTGTTGGAGATCGAACTTACACCTTCTGCGACTGGCCATATTGTTCGAGTTTTATTAATCTAATGCTCTATTTGTGATATATCGTTGGCTATGTATTTTCAAAGAATCTATATAATCCCGAAAAAATACTTTTTTTTATTCAGAAAAATCGTATATAAGACAAGCTCTCGCTGGCTTAATCCTCCGAACCCTCTCACCACTAATTTTTTGTATGTATATAAATAATTCACCAATATTTAACAAATATTACACTCACCAATTTACCACAATCTTCCCTGTAGAAATGATTTTCTGTACTGGAAACCCTTGCTTTTGCTGTTTTGTGTATTTCTGATGTTTCTGCTCTTGATGTTGCTGAATGAATCTCTGTTGGTTGGCACACCACGCTATTGTATTTACTTGTTTGTTTTTTCGGTTAGCACAAGAAGTGAAAAAAAATTTTTTGTTTTAGTGTTTAATACATATGTGCTTTATTCTTTTCTTTTATTTTTTCGGTTTGTTTGTTTTTTTTTTATCAAAATTGTTTACAAAAAACAAACGTTTAAAACTGTATATAAGTATGTATGTATGTCTATCTTTTCACTATTTAGATTTCTTTCTATTAGTTAATGTTTGATTTATGTTTTCTTATTATTGTTGTTTTTTTTTAATTCTATTCTCCTGGTTTATGCTTGTTAACACTCTCACTGTCATTCTACTTGTGAATTTGGTTCGATTCCTCTTTTATGCTTCAAGCAGTATTTTTAATGCGTGTACATTCGTATGCATGTATCATATAATGTTGTTCCTCTTATTATCTGGGAGACATATGGAAACGAAACGACATTTGTGTTTTGCAATTGGAATGTTGGTTTTTTGCTTTGTATTATCCCGTTAGCTGTAAATTCTTGTGTTTGTGATTCTTTACACTCTTGATATTAGCTATTGAAATTATTCAAGGGCAAATTTTGATTTTGTGTATATTAATATAAAAGACTGCATAAGCATTTGTATACATAAGTACGTATGTACTATGTACATATTATGTACGCATGTATGTAGGTATATCTGCCGTTACATACAGTAGCGCTTAATATCGCACAATTTTGAGAAATTATAACACCATTTAAGAGGGTCCAATCATACAGTACATACATACCTATTTTTTCCTATCCCGGTGCTCTGTCCTCCTTGGACGCCCTGGTTGCTAATGAGGCAAATGACTCTAGATCTCCTGGACCTTTTGAAGACACTTGCGTCCCTTTTAATTTGATGCACCTGCGCACCGACCACTTGTGCGCGTGCCAATTTGAAGTGGCTTAAGGATCCCAACCGCCAATGTGTATTCTGCTGTTATGAAAATTTTAGTGAACGGTTTGTCACTAACTCAATCCAATTCTAGGCTTTCCTAGAACTTTTTCGAAGGACCAAAATGTTGAATCGTGTAGATGTCCAATTAAAAAAAACAACTTCAAATTGTTCCTCATGAACGTACTTATGTAGCAATTTATTCGCCTCTTCTTGGCTCTGCTTAAATCTACCGACTAACTAACTATACGAACTTAAAAACTAAGGGCTTGAACACAAATCAAAAAATAAAAACTCTTCATGAGTATAAGAGAGAATACAAAAAAAAGAAAGAAATAGTATATGTGTACATATAATAAAAATACTGGAATAAGAAGGGTTACGAGGGTTGAACTCGGTTCAACAGGAATGCTATGTCCACCCAATGCGTCATCGGCCAAGAATAGCATACAAAAACCTATAGCAAATTATTTACTGTTTGCCTTATATGTGGAGATTACTGAGAAGTTCGACAAAAATAGGGACAATTCAAAAAGCAAAAATTGTTCAACCTTGGACACAGATTTATAGTAAAAAAGGATTGTCGGTTGCACCCATATGGACAAATATTATAGGAATCGTAGCATATCCTTCAGGTCATGATATAAATAATGTTCCAGTGAAATTTAACAATGGAAAAAGAAATCACAGAAAGCTATTGAACCAAAACATCTCTTAAATACGAAAAAGAAACCCAAAAAAAGTTTTTCTATGCCTGAAGCAGTGCACAATTTTATAAGACTATATTAATAGTGGAAAACATGTAAGCGGCATGTCAATAATTGAAAAAGGCTACGCATATTCTAAGCCAACTAAAACAAAAATATTGGGTGTCGAAACAAATAGTCGTGTGAAGTACACTCTCTTTAGATATACTTATGTAATGATTTGTTCAAAGCAATATACCCAAAACGAAGGTTATCAAAAGTTAGTTTTTGGAATGTATTGAAGTCTGGAAACCTTGGGCCAAGAGTTGACTAAATTTTTGTTAGATTGAACCTGCTATAAGCAGTTGTTAGCTGCTTAAGCAAGTTGTGTCTGTTCACACCCACTTGCGGCCTGGATACTTCTTTTTCTTTTAGTTATATTGAATTGCAGAAGTAATCCAGACTTGCAACACCAGCGAGCGCAAAAAACTTCAATTTTTGCAAATAATCAAGTGAACAAAATTTTATTATTTTTATTTATTTTACTATTATCTATTATTTCTTCTGCAGTCTCTGTGATGTACTTATGTATGCGTTGTTGCCATTCGCACTTAGTTCATATTTCTTGGTTTCATTACTCATTAGAGTATGTTTATTGGTTTTTAATATGTTTCGCGCTCTTGTATGGAAGTATTTACAATACAACAATAATGAATGAACTCTAAATGGCAAACATCAACGGATTTACAGCTGACTTTGTTACTGGGCTTGCACAAATGTTTACTGAACACAGCTAACAAGATGTGTTCAATGAGATACTACATTTATACCACGTTCATGTTCGTAGTATACAAACCAACTATGTATATACATATGTACATGCTTGTTTCATGGTTTAATTGTGATTTACGTTGACACACATGTAGTATACCATACTATTGTAGTATACAAACTCTACGTCTGTCAGGGGTATAAACTCACAATTTTTTATTTTGTTTTAATATTCTTATGTAAAAAATATATTCACTCTTATTCCAGGTGTCGTCGTTAACGTCAACATCACTTTGTGTCAGTGTCATCATCAATTCAATAAGAATTTTACATTATATAACAGAATGCGACGACTTTGACTATTTTTCATTTATGTCAACATATCAAGCACACGTATCTAAATATTTTATTATTTTTGAACAAAAGTTGTATTAAAAATTTAAAATATTTTTTACTTGAGAGACAGATTCAGATTCGAATGATAATGAAAATACAAGAAAAACAAAACCTCATATTGGAACGAAAGCTTCTGGGACAGATATTCAACATATTTTTAACCTACCGGACAGCAAGTGAGCAACAAATTCAATGCATCACTTTGATGATTTTATAATTAATTTTTTAAAGTTTGAAATTTACTTTAGAGTAAACAAGACTGCTTTTAAAAGAAGGTCGACATTCATTTTCAAAACAACGAAGTTGGCAGCTACGTTCATATTTTTGGCACAAGGGTCATTCCAGAGTATACATCCATAAGTATATGGGTTTGAATGCTTGTCAAAGGTGATTTTACTGAATGATATTGATGATTTGCTTCGCACATATACTCAGCTAAGCAAAAAACAAACAATAAAATATTATACATATGTACATATATGACCCAATTATCGTTTACAGCACTTAAATGTTGCATTGTTTCGGCTACAACACAACATTAATTTACTTTTATTTTGATTACGGTTTACAACATCTAGGTGTTGTTTATGTCACAGAGTTGCATTTTATTTGTAGTATATATTTCCATAAAAAACATACATACATACATATGTACCCGCAAGCCAAAAAGTGTTAAAAAATATTTCAGAAGCGTATATTTTGTTAGAAATAAATAAAAGAATAACAAACAAAAAAAAAACACACACACACACAAATGGCACGTATCCGGAAAAGAATTCGAGACGGTTCAAACAATTGCAAGAACATAGTTTATAGTTTTATAAAAATTTTCCGCATAAACAAGGATGGTTTCTTGTTTTTGATACAAAACTAAATCTTGCCATTCTTTAATATTTCTAATTGGCTGTGCCAAGCCATTTAATTGTTCAGTGAAATGATCCCAATTGTCCTTGAGCTGTATTTTGTTATATGCAAATGGCAGCTTGCCTTGATCAATATCTGGATTAGTTTTCATCAGCTCAACCGATTTGGCATTTATTTTTTTTATTTGTAATTTTGCTAAGAAATATTTGTGATCAATTATTTTTTACAAGTATTTATGTTTCGCAAAATAAATTTATATTTTTATGTACTTACATATAAGTACATTTTTTTTAAAATCTACATACATATATTCGATTTTCAACTTGTAATGTTAATAAAACAACACCTAATGAGCTGTTGTAGAAAGTGCGATCAAGACATAAATACACATGTTGTAAACGATAATCGATATTCACGAACACAGACAACTCAATGTACAACGTTACTAACAACAGTTTTAAACCATAATCGCATTTAAAAAATACCCAACATTAAAATAACAATTGATGTAAACGATAATCGGGGCAATAACTTTAAGCAAAAAAGTGTAGCGGCTTTCGAAAACAGCATGTTGTTCCGTTCTGCTAGTGTTTGTCAGAATGATTTACACGTGTGTCTTTGGTGTAATTTGTTCTTTGATAACTATCACATGTAATTTGGCTTATAAAATACGATTGAACTAAGTAGCCTATTTAAATTTAAATAAAAAGGATTACAAACAAGAAAAATGTTCATAAATAAAGAGAAATCTTAAACCTAAAATATAAAATGTAATAATTTTAGTTACAGAACAAAAAAATATTTGCAGTCCAACATGTACTATTTTTCCTTCCAAATTATATACATTTCGTCACCTGAAAGACCAAACAACCTATCGGCAAAAATTTCAAAATTTAGTTTTTTTTATTTAATATTATTCCCTATATCATAACGTATATGTATGCAAAATTTTGAAGCCCTAATATTACAAATAACCAAGCTATTACCAAATTACCAAATATCCTATCAGCAAGTGTGCAATTTTCTGAAACCAAATAAAAAAGTGTTAAAACGCAATAAAATGTATTCCTTAAATGAAAATAATTTTGAGGCAAATATGGAAGTTCCTAAAAAAGTCAAAAAAAAGAAGAACAAAAGAAAAATCGTATGAACAGCAAGAAATATGAAGATTTTTCAAAAAGCAAAATCGTTTACGGAAGGGCAAGAAAAATTAAACCTGGGTGCACATCAAAATGTTGTGAAAAAGTTTCAAATCGACATTGTTCTATTTTTTCCGAAAAATTACGTGAGGAAATATTTGAACGTTTTTGGCAGATGTCATGGGACATCTTACGTAACCAACAGTGTTGAAGTTTTCGCCAAAAAAAGAACTTATGTATGTGGAAAATTCTCGACGCTCAAATTCAAAAGCGTTTTTTATATAATAAAACAAAGCTCTATCAAGTGTGCCGTAAGATGTTTTTTTTAACCCTCGGAGTTTCGGAAACTATGGTAAGAGGTTGTATTAAATCCTGTGAACTTCATAATACTCATTTGGGACCTGATAATAAGAAAATCGTGCAAGCTGAAAACAAAAAAAAAAAAAAAAAAAAAAATACCAAAAAGGGCAATTAGTATGAGGTTCGTTAAAGTTATTTAAATAAATGGTTGGAAGGCGTCCCAAAACTAGAATCGCATTACCGACGTCAGTACACACAAAAAATATATTTTCAAACAGATTTTAAATCTTATGCATCTGTGTATGAAGTTTATTCCCAAGTTTGTGATTCGAAAAAAGATAATGGTACTTCACAAAAAAAATTCATTTTTAAACCTAGAAACGATATGTGTGGCACCTGTGTATCGTTTGAGTCAAATAATACATCACAAAAAGAATACGATTTTCACAGATTGCAAATAGAGGATATGAGAGAGGAAAAAAACATGATAATGAAAATGCTAAGGAGGGCTTACTACCGCTATTATGCATGGATATGTAAGCCATAAAACGAATGCCGCAGTTAAAGGCGAATGCATCGTACTACAAAATGAAACTCCAAGTGCACAACTTTACAATTTATAATGTTATAACTCATAAGTCTGAAAACTACGTGTGGGATGAAACAGAAGGAAATCTAATTGCTTCTACCTTCGCCACAATTGTAGTAAAACATTAAAAAAAATAAATGCTGAATACGCCGAATGTACATCATTTTGTAATATATTCTGATGGGTGCTTCTATCAAAACTGAAATGTTGTATTGTCCAATGCCTTACTTTCGTTTTGTGTAGAAAATAATGTTACCTTTGAGCATAAATACTTAATAGTGTGACATACCCAAATGAAATGTGATTCCACCCACTCATAAATACAAAGAAAAATTAATAATAAAAATATTAATTTGCCCTCTGAGTTAATTGAGCTTATGAAAGATGCACGAAAAAATCCATATCCACTTACTGTTCATCATCTATACCACGATTATTTCCAGGATGATGCAAATCTTCCAATACGATACGCTTCTATCCGTCCAGGTAATTTCCTTTATTTTCTTGTCTTTTAACTTAATTCTTTCTAAATAAATCCATATCAAATTATATTTCAGGAAAAAAGATTGGGGACCCTAAAGTAAACATGATTCGCGTTTTTGCGTTTGACATAACAGGATCTATATACATGTATGTATGTATGTATTACAAAATCAATATTAAAGACGATTATCAGCTTCTACCACAAAAATCTGCTAAAAAATTTGAAATTCGCCATCCTAAGTTATTACATCCCCAAAGGTTAAAAAATCTCCAAAAAGAAATGGCAACATTTACATTTAAAAACTTTGCTTTACTTTTATGATAACATACCTTTTTAGTAATTTTTTGTATTAGTTTTATTTAGAGAAATTTTGTTTCGTTATTTAATTTAAATTTTTATTTAGTTTTTAACATTACAATAAATAAAAAATAGATTTTTTGTAGAAACGCCTATAACTTTACTTAGAAATTAAAAATTTTAGGTAAAATAAAAAATTTATACTTTAGAAGGCCGTGACGTACTAAAAAAAGAGGAAAATAAATCATCAAAAATCATGATAAAATTTTAATTTTGTTGCATAGTGTAATTTAAGCAAACAATAAGGCTCCGTTAGCCAACTGTAGAAATCGTACATCTATATGTAAAGTAAATGTATCGTAAATGTAAATATTGATGTGCTTATAGAACGCTTAAAACCGTGTCATGTGTTTCAGTTAGTGATGATAGTTTAGTGTATTCGCATGATTTGTGGGTTTGTAGAAAAAGTACCCAAATTATATGAGTGTTACCAAACATTTTTGTTAAGTATTAAATTGTTACAACTTTGGTATTTCTACAACAAAGTTTAAAAAATAAGTTTTATACATGCATTTATATATATATATATATATATATATATATATATATATATATATATATATATATATATGTATATATATATATATATATATATATATATATATATATATATATATATATATGTATATATATATATATATATATATATATATATATATATATATATATATATATATATATTATTCCGTTTTCCGTGGATTCTTTTATTGCAATGAAATTAAACGCACGATTTGTAATACTCAACAATTTCTACTTTATTTAATTTAATACCACTGTACTATGCTCAAAAGCAATAGTAAGCACTTAATACACTTTTTATACTTATGACACTTTACGCTGTCACTGTTAAATCCAACTACTGACTGACTGCTGACGTTGATGCGCGCAGCTTTTATAGTCTTAATGATCATTTCTCGAATAATTAGTTTGTTTGTTAAGGCCCATTTAGCCGACCGTAGAAATCGTAGATGTAAATGTATCGTAAATGTAAATGTTGATGTGCTTATAGAACGCTAGAAACCGTGTCATGTGTTTCTGGCATAACCAAACAAATAAGGGTTGTTTTTTTCATATTTGAATGCGTATTAAAACAGAGTACATAAATTTATTCTAATGGATGCGGAAGAATTGTTTGTTAGTTTGAATTTCTTACATTTGTGCAAAATGTACAGAGACAATAAAAATATGAAAAGACGCAGGGTAAGAAGGTGGGGCGTTCGACCCATAAACAAAGACTATATCGTCGCGGGCTACAATAAAAAAGTTTTTCGGAACATAAAAAAAGATAAGGAACAATTTTTTATACATACGCGTATGCCTCCTGATTTATTTGATTTATTACTGGCTATGATTTGTGATGAACTTACTAAGCCGAAGCAACGAATTGGTCCAGCAGAGAGACTTTCAATAACATTGCTGTAAGGAAAAGATTTTAGTCAGTGTATGTATAGTATATAACAATTTATTTTAGGTATTTGGGTCATGGATGCTCATTACAATCTCTAGCTTGGAGTCACAAGCTTGGAAAGTCGACGATCCGATCCATAGTGTTGCAAACATGCGATGTGTTGTGGCGCATATTGTCACCAATTTACCTAAGCGAGCCAACAACATCCCAATATGAGGATATTGAAAAAGATTTCAATGTTTTTTGGAATATGCCCAACTGCGTGGGTGCTATTGATGGAAAGCATATAGCTATAAAGTGCCCTCCAAATTCTGGTTCAATGTTCTACAATTATAAAAAATATTACAGTTTAGTACTAATGGAAGTATGTGATGCAAAATATACTTTTACGTCCGTTAGTATGGGAAGCTTTGGTAGCCAAAGTGATGGAGGTAGATAAATAAATAGATTTGATTTTTATTTATGAATATTATATTCACAGAATTTATTTATTATACATTTATTTACAGGAATATTTCGTTTGTCGTCATTTGGAGAATCCGTGATTAATGGCAAAGTACCTGTGCCATCAGATTAGCCTTTAAATCCAGAATGTGCAGATTCCTTTCCGCATTATTTTATAGGCGACGCCGCCTTTCCTTTGCGGACCAATTTAATGCGTCCATACCCAGGATCAAATCTGGATAGAAGTAAAAGAGTGTTTAATTACAGGCTTTCACGAGCCCGACGTGTAATTGAAAATTGTTTTGGAATACTCTGTGCACGTTGGAGGATTCTCTTAACAACAATTGAAATGTCCCCGGACAATATTGACACTATTGTACTGGCTTGCACAGTACTTCACAATTTTATTATGTTGAATGACCAATCAAAATGGTATTGTCCAGTAAACTTTGTGGACCGGGAGGCAGAAGATGGCACGCTTCAAGAAGGAGAGTGGAGAAATGAACTAAGGGTCAACGGTGAAAGGCATATGCGATCGATTTCTACCCATATACGCAGATCTACACAAACAGCAATCAATTTAAGAAATAGGTTGACAGAATATTTTTGCAATGAAGGCGCTATTCCACTACAGTCTGGTTTGTGAAATAAAAGCATTTAAATCCTTTGTTTATTTAAATTAAATAAATTCATGTTTTCTAAACACCAAAAAATAAATAAGTTCATTTCTTTAAAAAAATATCACGTCTTATTAATAAAAACAAAAAATATATATACATACATATTTACATATTAAAAAATAAGATTATTATGGAATAAAAAAATCAGTCTCAATAGTTCAGCTCTTTTAAATATATCACGTCTTATGAATAAAAACAAAAAATTTATACATACATATTTACATATTAAAAAATAAGATTATTATGGAATAAAAAAATCAGTCTCAATATATTAATTGTCGGGCTCCAAGCTCATCTCCATTACCAATGACGTTACCCTTTGCATAGCCACTTTTTGTTTCGTTTGGCTCATAGACCTGATTGTAGACACAATCATTTTTCCGAAACCAGTAAGGGCGTCTTCTTCCTTCTGGTTTTCCATTTTGCTTTCACACATCTTAGTGAAGGCATCGAGGGCTTTGGAAAAATTTTGGTCTTCGGTACATTCGGCTTGCTTTTTTCGTTTGGCGATTGGAGGTGTAGTTGGAGAAGATAGAAATGGCCCGAAAGATGCGTCTGGTAATGTTTCCGACAACGGTGGAGAACCTGATACCGATGACGGCACAGACAAGGGGGAATGCACTGGCAATGGAGATTGCGTAGAACTGTGTGAATCTCCAGATTCTTTGAAAATATTGTAGGAGCATCGCATTCTGAAAATATAAATTGTAAGCAAAATATACAAAATACATGCATATGTATATCATTTCTTACGGTCTCGGGACAATATAAGGCGCTATGAATTCCATAGATTGCATCAAGGGCCATTGCGATGCATAATTCGCTCCACTACCAGATGGCAAATTTACCTGGCGTTTTTCCTTTGCACACCTGTCTCGAAGGCACGTCCATCTCTTCTGGCATAATTCTTCTACAAGAATTTTATTTAAGTTTTTATGACACATTTAACTATATTGCTGGTCTTACCTGAATACTCCATCTCTATAGAAATCTGTTTCCAAATGATTTTCTTTTTTTCCGGATTCTTATATCCCGGAGAATTCTTGTTGTAGAGGCATTCATTTGCCTGCACCAAAAGAATTAATTTTTCATCATCCATTTTCTTGTTCACTTTAAAAAATATAAACTGAAGTTAAGTTAAGTTAAGTTTATTTGAGACTTTAAAAACATACATACAAAGAGAGAAGTAAAAGACAAATTACAAAGAAAACTTAAAACTATAATGTTTTGTATTAATGAAAATTAATGGTTGACAGTAACAAACTTATCATATTTTGTGTAAGAATACTAACATAAAAGATTAAAGTGCTTGCTCCCGGCACAACAATTTGGAATAGTAAAAGAAATGTGCTTAGAACTATACTTAAAGCTAAAAAAATAATAAAAAGGAATAAACAAAAAATATTATCCTCTGTGGGCGCCAGGAATTTTAGAAATATAAAATTTGGGCAGTGAATTATTTATACATGCAACTTCATGTTCCACATAACCTAAGGGTGAATAGTAGTTGGTATTTAGGCAATTTAGCCCGACTTGATCATTTACGACATTTTGAATTATAGGATTTTCCAGATTATGCAAAGAATCAATAAAGCGTTTCATTAAATCAAAACCATACGAGGCTAAGGGTCTAACTCCTGTTAAATTATAGATATGTTCATTGGAAAATTTTTTATGAATTCGCTCAAAGTGTTTGTTAATGCAAAGCCTAAGAATTTTACGTTCAAAAATTTCAAATTCCCTCATTGCTGAAGGGGAAAATGAAAACCAAATCGAAAATGCATACATAAGAACCGGTCTTATGCTTACCTTATATATTAATAATTTTGTCTTTTCTGGTAAATACCTGCTCTTAAATAATCTCCCAAAAGAAAATTTAATCTTACGGGCTTTGTTAAGAAATATTCTGGCGTGACGGTTAAACTTGAAAAGTTTGTTAATGTGAATACCTAAATATTTAAGATTGTCCAGAAAAGGAATTTCCTGTCCATCAGGCGATAAACTGAGTTGTTTACTCTCAGGTACAACGAAATATTTGCATTTCTCAGAAGCATTCCTTAAACAAATAGCTTCACTTTTGGATGCATTTATTTTAATAACCCAGAATTTATAATAATTATTTACCTCGTTTAAATATGACGAAATATAACTCAAGGTAATACTTGGTGAAGTTCCATGAGCGTAAAGTAACGAATTATCGGCGTAAAGAATACCAGTTGAACAACCAAATTGATGTGGAAAATCATAAATAAAAATGTTATACAAATGTGGAGCCTAAATAGAACCCTGTGGCACACCACAACAAACGTTACCAAACATAGAATATTCGCTTTGTAGCTGGACGCACAATTTTCTGTCTTTTAAAAAATTGTGAACTAACTTAATAATGTGAGGTTTGAATCCAATATTAATCATTTTAAAAATTATGCCATCGTGATAAGCGTGATCAAAGGCCTTTTCAATATCAAACGAAACTGATATAGTACAGCATTTATCCCTCAGATTATTCACAACATCATTTTGAAATTTTAGTAAAGCATGACTAGTTGAGTGAAATTTTTTAAAACCAAACTGATAATTTGGTATATATGAAGTACCAAAACTTGAATCCATCTTAACTCGAATTACCTTTTCAAAGAGTTTTCCCAAGTTGGACAAAAGAGAAATAGGTCTAACATTATTTAATTCAAAATTGTTAGGTTTTTTCGGAATCGGACAAATTTTCGCCAACTTCCAAGAATTTGGAAAGTACCCATTGTTTATGCAATTGTTAAAAATAATTCCTAAATAATCAAAAGCTATGACTGGTAGTCTTCTGATAATAAAGTTTGAAATACCATCTAAGCCGAAAGATTTTTTATTATTTAATGATTTACAAATTGATAAAAGCTCATCAGTATTAGTTAATGATGAATCATTTTGAATATTCGATGATGGAAATCGACTATTGAGAGATATCGGAGATATCCCTATTAGGCACAGAACCAGAGTAAATTGCAGAAAAATGGTTATGAAGGTGTAATCATACTTGGTTATTATCAGCTATTTCTGTACCGTTTACTATAATTTTCGTAAAAGCAGAGTTTTTTGAAACTCCTAAAATATTGTAAATTTTCTTGTAAGCAGTAGGTCCTGGCTTGATACCTGCAAGGCGATTTTTAAAAATCTCGCCTTGTTCAATTTGGACTTGTTCTTTAATAACAATTTTAATCAGATGAACCTGCTTTGATAACAAAATATAATCCGGCTGTGTTCTATCTAATGTTCTTCTAAAAATCCTCCTTAATTCCTTTTGCCAAACATACTTTAATTTATATAAATTTTTAATTTTGTCTGAGATAAAAATACGTTTATTTCTGATATTAAATTTCTCGCAGTGATTATCAGTTATCTCGTTCACAGCAGAAGAAAACTTGTCAACAAAATTATCTATCTCCAGATTTGATAAGTTAATATCCAAAGGAGGAAAAATTAAATTTAGCTTTGATGCCAATTCATTTTTGAATACATCCCAATTAGTATTTCTAAAAGATGTAAATGTGCGGGGTTGTCTTAAAACAAATTCAAAGCTTAGGAATTTTAATTGAAAATGCAAGGGGAAATGATCCGAAAATGATGCGAGAGATTTAACCGAAAAATTAGGATTAAACGTATCAACTAAATTTGTACTTATTAAAAAATGATCGAGAAAAGAGCTCCCATTAGGGAAAGAAGGAATAGAGTCAGAAAATCTAACGAATTCTGAACAAAAATCTGTTAACCAGTCGAATAAAGCAATACCATTAGAATTATTCAAAATGTCACCCCATGAACTATGCTTCGCATTTAAATCTCCTCCTAAAATTACACCATCGTAGTTGGAAGAAATTGCCTTGGTAGCAGACAAACCATTATAGATTAAATTATAATTGAAATTACAAGGAAAATATATGGAACCAAATAAAATTTTCTTAGGTAAACCATCAATTGTTAAAAACACTTCAATGAAAAGATTTGGAAATGAAATAGAATCGAAATTAATACGACAAAAAGAGTAATTTTCTTTCAAGGCGTTAGCAACGCCTACAGAACTATCATCTTTTACAAAACAGTAATTCTCTAAAACAATACTATGAGTAGGACTAAGATGCGTTTCCTGTATAAAGGCAACATCAATCTTATTACATTTCAAAGTACTTACTAAATCCATTCTTCTACTGGAACTAACCAGGGAACGAACGTTGAAAGTTAATAAATCCATATTTCTAATTACCATAAATAGATTCGATTTCCTTAAGAAGCTTCAAACAATCAGATTTTGCCTGCGGTTTAGAGCAATTTTTGTAATTTCCAATAAAATTTCTAATTTTGTCTTCCAATGACATTGTTTCCTCCTTACATAGCTCTTTAGCAATTTTCAAAAATTCTTCAATCAACGCCGGTTTCTTTGAAACCTTAACAGTCCTTTGGGATATATTAAAACAATTGGCAAATGTTTTATTAGAGGAAATAAAACATGAAACATTACTAGCATTTTAAACATTTTGAGATGCCAAGAAGTTTCTTTCCTTAACAACATTAGCCAATTCCTTCTTACGATCAGTGTATTGCAAAAAGGACGGACAACCTCGCCAATTTCCTGGATGTCCTACATTTTTACAATTAACGCAAAAGGGCTTGGAATTATAATTAACTACCAACTTACACTCACCCGGGCCATGTTTCTCAGAACACTTAACACATGCTTGAGGTCTGTTGCAATTACTAGAATAATGCCCCCATTGTTGGCAACGCCAACACTGAACTTCTCTATAATTTGCCTTAGGCGATTCCCAAGAAACAGATTGATTTAGTAAATACCTTATGTGAGTTAAGTCATTTGCATTTTTACCGGGAAGCAATGTAATTAAAAATAAACTGGTGTCAACACTAAATTTCCTAGAATATTTTGTATGGAATTTTGTAACCGCATCCACAGTATTTGGTAGAATCAAATCCAGTTCCCTCTTAATGTCAATCACATCCGTTTGAAAATAAAGGCCACGTAAAATAATATTTCTCTTCTTGAGAGCTTTTGGAGTGAAAGAGTAAGATTCAATACCTTTTTCCTTGAGCAATGCCATCATTTCCTGGTGGACACGATGATCGCGCACATAAAGTTTGCTTTTAAATTTAGATTTATTGATGATTTTAAAATCAACACTTTTGGCTTTCAATTGATCCACCAGACTTTTTATGTTTATGTTATAAATAAAAATAGGAGGGCAGTAACTTTCGACTCTAGGATTAACTAAATTCTTTTCTTTCTTGTTATCCCTGATTTCATTTGTTTTGTCTATTTCAGTTTCACCCAAAATTTGAAAACGGTTGTTGTTATTAACATTTGAAGTTTCAAATGTGGTGAGATCCAACTGAATTGGATCAGTGCATTTCCTTTTTTTACTTTTAACTTGGATGAATTCCTCAAGCTCATTCTCCAATATATCCTCTTGAGAATATGTATATGAGTTTTCCTCGTTTGTCGTTAAATTTGAATTGATAGAATCTGAAGTCTTTGGAGAACTATCAGATTGCCGGTTTTTATCTGGAGGCAGTTTTAAGGTAAGCGTGTTCCCATCAAATTGGTTGCACTGCATACTTATTTAATTTTTTTTATTTTAAATTCACAAACACCAAAAAATTATATATGTATATTATTTTTTTTTTATTTATTCAAATATTTTAAAATTCAAGGCAAGACCTTCTTTGTTCAAATTCAAAATTCGAATCAAAATATAAACTGAAATCAAAAAGCCGTTCGAATTAGTGATGATAGTTTAGTGTGTTTACATGATTTGTGGATTTGTAGAAAAAGTACCCAAATTATATGAATGGTAACAAACATTTTTGTTAATTATTATATTGTTATAACTTTGGTATTTCTATTAATAAAGTTTAAAAAATAAGTTTTACACATGCATTTGCATATATATAATAATTCAAGGTATGACATAATTTTGAACATCTTTATTTTTTATATTTACATAAAGTTATTTATATCAGAATTATTTATATTACAATCTTTGTTTTAACTGTTGTTATACTTTTTTTTATTGTTGTACGTATATACAAATAGTATTATTTTACAATTCTCTAAGATAATGTAGTTAAGAATCATCGTTCTTAGTTTATAAAAAATAATTACTTGAAGATACCACTGTATGTATGAGATTTACTTATGAACTGAGGAACAAAAGTATTTACATTTCTATTTATACCCCCGTTCTGTATATTTTGTTTACATATTTTGGTTATTTTGCTTTGGGTCTGACCTTCTTATTTCTAATATTATTTTCTTTGAAGCCATGTTATCTACCTGCCATTCTAACTCACTAGATTGTTGGCTATATAAAAAAAAATTGCATCAAATGCACACAAACTATTATAAAAATATCTTGTTACTTTTCATTAAGGAACAATTGACACAAACAACTAAATTTATAAAATATTTTTTGTCTTCAAAGAAGATTCACAGTTTAAAAGCTTAAAATATCAAAAACCCAAAAAATTACTAAAAAAAAAGGGTTTTTGTGCCACATTTTCGTTTACTTTTGTATTTACCAACACTGGCTACATCTGTCACGTACGAGGTTACGTGAAATTCTATTTTCAACAGGTTGAGACGTTACTGTTACATTTCATTGCCGTCGGGTAAGCATTTGCATTGCTTTTCGTATAATAGAAACAATCAGCTGATACATCTACATTTACATTTCTACAGCTTTTCCAATGTTTTGTTAACCCCAAGATGACCTTCACTGGGACCATTATGGAACTCTCTCAAGACTTCCGGTATCTTGGCTGATGGCACAACTATTAAGTTGGAAGTTGTTTTGCCATCTGCACTTTCCCATATGCGGTACAAGCACCCGTCTAACAGCTGTAAGCTGTTCCATTGCGCCCAATAAGCCTTACTAAGCGGGCCCTCAGCCGCCATTTCATTGCGTGCAGGCCGGCTATCACCCTCCTTAGCAGCCATTATTTTTCCGAGCACCGAGTCATTTTTCTGCGCTGTTGGCCGGTCTTCATGAGAGTCTATCTGCGTCAGCCGAACGTCAATTACACTCTCTTTCTGTTCGGCCTTAACGCAATGTCTGAATTCTAGGCTGCACAGTCGTCTCGAGAGGGCATCTGCGTTGTTGTGTTTTGCCCCTCTTCTATGCTCGATGCTAAAATCATAGCTCTGCACCCGTTCAATCCATCGCGCCAACTGTCCCTCCAGGTTTTTGAACTGCAACAGCCACCTAAGCGCAGAATGATCAGTCCGCAACGTAAAAGTTTGGCCATACAGGTACTTGTGATAATGCTTTATGCATTCTAACATGGCCAGAAGCTCACGACGTGTCACGCAGTAATTTCTCTCAGGCTTGGAAAGTATTCGGCTATAATAGCCTATTACTTTTTCAACTCCATCCACCACTTGGGAGAGTACTCCGCCTATACCGAAGCCACTTGCGTCGGTATCTAGCACAAATCTTCATCCACCGGGTATGCTAGAACTGGTGCCGTACACAATAACTCCCTCAGTTTTTGAAATGCTCGTTCCTGCAAGTCTCCCCATTGGTATGATCGTGACTTCTTGGTCAGCTCATGTAGATCGGCGGCTACGCTGGCAAAATTTGGCACAAATCGTCTATAGTATGTGCAAAGTCCCAGAAAACTGCGCAATTCGTGGAGATTTCGTGGATGTGGCCAGACCCTTACGGCCTTTATTTTATCTTCGTCCGTCGAAATACCATCTGCAGTTACGCGATGTCCCAAATATTTCACCTCTTTCTGGAACAATCCACACTTCTTTGCGCTAAGAGTAAGTCCAGCCGACGATATCCGGTTGAGGACTTCCGCCAAATTTTTCAAGTGCTCGTCAAAAGTTTTACCCATTATGATTATATCGCCAAGGTAGACTAAACACGTCCTCCAGTGAAGCCCCTTTAATACCTGTTCCATCAGACGCTCAAATGTAGCTGGAGCATTGCAGAGTCCAAATAGCATAACTCTAAACTGCCATAAACCATCACCCGCACTAAAGGCAGTCTTCTCCTTGTACTTATTGGCAATTTCCACTTGCCAATAACAACTTTGCAAGTCCAATGTGGAGAACCGCTTTGTTCCGGCCAGCGTGTCTAGGGTATCGTCAATCCTGGTTAGTGGATAACTATCCTTTTTCGTAACATCGTTTAGCTTCCGGTAGTCCACGCAAAATCTAGTACTACCATCCTTCTTCTTCATCAGAACTACCGGTGAGCTCTACGGGCTTGTAGACGGTTCGATTACCCCACTCTGCTGCATTTCTTTGATCAACTCCTTAACTTCGTTCCGCTTGGCCAGTGGTACACTTCTGATCGCCTGCTTTATGGGTCTCGCTTCGCCAGTATTAATTTCATGCCTCATAATGGCCGTTCTCCCTTGACTCTTATTATTTATGGCGAAGGCGGAGGCGTATTTCTTCAGCAATTGTTTTGCTTGGTTTCTATCGGATGCTGGCAACCCTGTTGTCCATTTCTCCACATGTTGTTCAAATATTTCGCGTTCTTTGGGTGACAAGCTAGTAGTTTCGACTCGGATTCGCAATTTATAATTGCCTCTGCTGGAGTACAGCTCCTCAGGCCTCCTCTTTTGTTCGGCCTCTGCGGAGATACGGACCTAGTACGTTTTCTAGGGGCTCTACAGTCGCGCTGGTAGTGACCTGCCTTTCCGCAGTTAAAACATTTTGCTCTTCCTTTATTTGAATTTTCGGCCAGCGCTTGCAGAACGGCTTCCTTTATCGCACTAACCAATCCATCTCCTGACTCATTAACCACTTCTAACCCCCGTATTTTGTGCACATGTGGCCTTGAAAGTACCCTGGCTGTCTCTTGGGCCAACGCAAATGAGACGGTTTCAACGAATGATGCCTTTTGTGTTGCGCACACAGCGAATTTGATATCAGGATCACGAATTCCGTTCATAAATGCCTCCACTTTAAAGTGATCAAAAAATGAGTGACTCTCTCCAGGATAGCTAAGCTGTACCAACCGCTCAATTTCCATTGCGTAGTCCTGTACGGTCTCATTGGGTCTCTGTGCTCTGCCTCTTAGCTCCGTTCTGTGGATCTCCTTCTTATGCTCTCCACCATACTTGCGTTGCAGAGCCGCCATAATGTCCTCATAGCTATTTCTTGATGTAGCGGGCACAGTTTCTAAGACTTGTGCAGCAGCGCCTTTTAACGCCAAGATTAACTCAGTGCATTTCTCCTCCGCGACCCATGCATTTCTGTTGGCAACAGTTTCAAACTGAAATTGAAAAATGTTGAAAGGCGTGCTGCCATCAAAGGTGGGCGCTTTTGCTCTACTTGCAGCTTCCGGAATAACTCGCATCGGCCCCCCCCCTGCAGTTGAAGATTACGTACCCTAACTTCCAGGCTGTGTTGCTTCTGATCGACAGCATTCTCCAGCATATCAAACTTCTCCTGCACCTCTTTTTCTAGCACATCAAATTTCCTGTTGACGCTGTGAACTTCTCTCTCCATGTCAGTCAATTTATCTTCAATGATGTTAACCCTTGCTTTCACGGACTCATGTATATCGTCCAGCTTTTTATTTGTTGCTTTAGAGCCTTCTTCCATTTTCTGCATCATCACGGCAAACATAGAGTTTAAGTCCATGTTGCTTGTAGCTTAACGTGTACCCATCTCCAGTTCTTCTTTTTCTTCGAACTCATGGGTATTGATGTCCAGGTCAAGCCGAATAAACTCCTCCAGTAGCCTTTTCTGCAGCTCTGCTTTGTTACCAACTGTGGGCAAGTCCAGTTTGGCCAACTCTCGTTTCAGCTGTTCCACCTTAAGCTCGTCGAACTTCATTTTGCAATCCGACTTCTGACACCAGTTGTTACGTTTTTACCTTTTTAAAAACGTTTTCCGTGGATTCTTTTATTGCAATGAAATTAAACGCACGATTTTTAATACTCAACAATTTCTACTTTATTTAATTTAATACCACTGTACTATGCTCAAAAGCAATAGTAAGCACTTAATACACTTTTTATACTTATGACACTTTACGCTGTCACTGTTAAATCCAACTACTGACTGACTGCTAACGTTGCTGTGCGCGGCTTATATACCCTTAATGATCATTTCTAGAACGATCATGATGTTTATCGAAGCTGAATCACATCATCGTACATTTAAATTAACATGAACTCAAGACATACGTACATACATACATACACACACGCTCCAATCAGACGTACAAATGCCGCGGTTAACAACAACAATAATCATGAGCTTATTCGCGGTTTCAATTAATTAGAAAACTTGCGTATTTAACATGTGTGTTTGTGTACATTCCCATTCCATTATCTATGCATGCATGCATGTATACATAGTTGTCATGTGCTCATTTACAATGAATAACAATAACGACAATTCAGCATCTTCTAGAGTAATTATGATGAATAATACAAGCAAATAAGATTAACAATATATCAGTATTTTCTCGAACAACTATAATAGGACTGTTCACGACCGAATTCGTAACAATATGTATAATATTTCAAAGTATGATATCACAATTTTGAACATTTTTATTTTTTATATTTACATAAAGTTATTTATATCATAATATTTATATTACAATCTTTGTTATAACTGTTGTTATACTTTTTTTATTGTGAACGTGCTATAGGTTGTTCGTATGTACAAATACCATTGTTTTACAATTCTCTAAGATAATATTCACACTAGTTAAGAATCTTTCTTAGTTTATAAAAAATAGTTACTTCAAGACACCACTGTATGTATGGGTTTTACTTATAGACTGAGTTTACTGAACTTTACTTATGAACTGAGGAACGAAAGTATTTACATTCCTATTTATACCCTCGTTCTGTATATTTTGTATACATATTTTGGTTATTTTGCTTTGGGTCTGACCTTCATATAATCATATCCTTATTTTAATTACTTTGTTTACATATTATGTTTATTATCTTTGTTTACAACATATCTTATTTCTAATATTATTTTCTTTGAAGCCATATTATCTACCTGCCATTCTAACTCACTATATTGTTGGTTATATAAAAAAAAATTTGCATCAAATGCACGCAAACTACTATAAAAATATCTTGTTACTTTTCATTAAAGAACAATTGACACAAACAACTAAATTTATAAAATATTTTTTATATTCAAAGAAGATTCACAATTTAAAAGCTTAAAATATCAAAAACCAAAAAAATACTAAAAAAGGGTTTTTGTGCCACATTTTCCTTTACTTTTGTATTTACCATCACTGGCAACATCTGTCACGTACGAGGTTACGTGAAATTCTATTTTCAACAGGTTGAGACGTTACTGTTACATTTCATTGCAGTCGGGTAAGCATTTGCATTGTTTTTCGTATAACAGAAACAATCAGCTGATACATATACATTTACATTTCTACATTTACGGCTGCCTAATTCTACCTTTAAGCACTTTTTTGTTTAAACAAGTAAAAGAAACTATAAGTCCTGTTTCACACACATCAAGTTTTCTTGATCAAGTTTCAATTCAGCTGGGAGAGCGATAAGGAGAGTATGTATTCCTTTCTTTATCTCTCTCCCAGCTGAATTGAAACTTGATCAAGAAAACTTGATGTGTGTGAAACAGGACTTAATAATATTCATGTGTTCAAAGGAATGCTTAATTATTCATACTAATTAGTATTGCTGATAGGTTGTTTGGTTTCAGATTTTTACAACTAAAAAAAACCTAAGCGCCATATCATAAGCTGTGTTTAGAAAGACAAAGCTTTTTCAACCGATATATACTTCTGGTTTCATTTTAATCAGAATATATAATATAAATAGTTCCAATTTTATAACGTTTTTTCTCTCTTCTGTAAACTATTGAAAACTGCTGATAGGTTGTTTGGTCTTTAAGGTGACGATATGTACATATTTGTATGTACATACATACTTATGTATATGTATGTACATATATACTTATATTTTTTAAATTTCTGATATAAAATTCAGTTAAAGTTTTTTATTTATTGAATTTCACTAAATTAACAATACGTATTCAAATCTTAAATCTTTATTGTTACTTACATATGTCCAGCCATTGCCAGACAAAATAGAATTCTTTCCTGCACATCTTTCGGGTGCGATTAAGAGCCAGAGTGTCCCTCCTCCTCAGAGGAGTGGTCTCTGTACCGTGGGTTTGGGTGATATTCTAGTTTATTTATGTGTACATATGTATATGTTGTGGCAATGGTTTCGCATTGTTTTAACCAAAGAAACGTCTAGATCTTGATGGAGCCGCGAATATTCAACATACGAGGTTGCAGTTGTAATCATACGAATAAATTTATTTATGTCTTTGAATTTTTCTATATTAGATGTTGGAGCGGTGCCTATATTCCATTGAACCATTTTGGTTTTTGGATCGCATTGTATAGAAGAAGTTTGCAATCTAGGCTTAGTGATGAATTTCTCCCAATAAGCCAATTTGTTTGAGCAGCCTTTAATTTTATTTGCATCAATTTGGCATCTAAGGTATTTAATTTCATTGTGCTGCAGTATTGATTGATTGTTAATTTTAATTGCGGAAATATTTCGCTTCCTAATGTAAAAGTGCTGTAAACACATTTTTGTTCGTTCACTTGTATTCTTCATTTATTTTTCCAATATAAACTTGTATTCCTGCAATGCTTCTTGCACGTCTTCATGGATGCTTAGAAAAGCTGTATTATCAGCAAACGTTGATATGTGAAGATTACTGCTTATTGGCATGTCAGAGGCATATATCAAATATGAGAATGAACTTAATAAACTGCCTTGAGGAACTCCTGCTGCTATTGGCTGTGGTGTGCTTAAAAAGCTACCTTTTCTGATAAAAAATTTGCAAACATTGTTTCTGGAATTTCTGGCAAATTCTCGTCGGTACTGTTGTAGCGATTCGATTTTTTATGTTCTAGAGGTCTTTTAAGCTGTAGGTTAGGTTAGGTTGATTGGAGGGGTGTGATAGCCCATGTCATACGACATACACTTAAGCCAGTGAAGGCTTGTTGTACGCTCCCTTTAATTATCAAACACAACTACCAGAGTTCTGCGGCAGGATTCGAACCTGGGACCTTCGCACTACGAGTCTAGTACACTACCTACTAGTCTACGAAGGTCAGTTTTTAAGCTGTAAGTAAGTACATTAATTTAGCCTCATTTTTGTTTGAGGTGATCTGTATCTTGTTCTTCTTTTTTCAACTACAAGCAGTTCCACGTCTACGGAGTAAACTCGGTTACATATCACCTGTCGATAGGTGGAACCAGCGTGATGAGCAGTGTGTTTAAGATTTGCCTAAAAGTTTTTAATATACAGTAAAAACCGGATAAGTGCAACACGCATAAATGCAAAAAACGCTTAAGTGCAACGTGTTTCGAAGCCATAAGCCTCTTTTATATTTTTTCATGTAAAAATGCACGGATGAGTGCAACACGGATTAATGCAAAAAATGCATAAGTGCATAATAATTTCAAGCCTCAAGAGACATTTTTAGTACAACTTTGTATGCATAAATGCACAACTAAAATAGTTAATTTTAATTTACACATAAGGACTTTTTTCTACAAAAAGGTTTCCGATTTTTTCACCTCATGTGATCCAAGGCAATCTGATTCAGATTCTTCAGTTCTCGTCATCTATATAATCTTCCATACCAACATTGCTTTAATAATTGTTCTTGTTAATAGTAAAAAATTTTTATTTCGTTGTTGATTAAAAACAAAAGCAAATTAACTTTGCACACATGTGATTTTTTAGACTTTTTTTAAACTGAACTTATTCTTTAAGTTTTGTAAAAAAAATTATTTACATAATATATACGATATATGAAAGTTTGTAAACATATGTATAGTATGTACGTTAAAACTTTATGATTTAGGTTTTTAAGTGTTTTTGTTGAACTCTATTCGACAAACGGGGTCCAGGGGGTGTAATGATAAGGCAAAACTTCTGATTGGTTCTACTTGGTGAATCCAGAGTGATCCTTATCAATTACACTTCAAGTCGACTCACAAACCTCCACGTGGTGGTCCCTGGGCGATGTTCCTGACACCCGTCAAACATCGGCGAATTGTGAGAGGCGCCTGCAACGTCTGTTCTCCTAGTTGGGGCGGTTGCAAGCGGACGTCTGTTCTTATACTAAGCGGTTCGCTATATAAAATGTATTTTACACTCAGCCAGTCTGTTGGCTTAGATGGCAGCCCCATCATCAGACTAGGATGCAGTAGACTAATCATTTATTCATCCGAAATATAATGATTAACGAAACCTCAAACAACATAAATGAACTATCCGATCTATCGATGACGACATTTAGCATGAAAACAAGGACACGATTTGGATCCTGGAATGTACGAACGCTTTTAGAACCATCACGCCTAGCACAGCTCTGCAAAGAAGTACATGATTACAACCTTCTTTTTGTAGGAATCTGCGAAACTCGTTGGCCTGGAGTGGGCGAACACACAACATCTAACGGGCTCACCTTCCTATACTCGGGCAAACCTGAAAATCTACCCAGATCAAATGGTGTTGGATTCCTTTTGACAAAAAAAGCGAAAAAGGCACTTATTACGTGGAAGCCGTTTTCTGACAGAGTAATATCTGTGAGGTTCCGCACCCGCGCACGGAATCTTACATGCATCCAATGTTACGCCCCTACAGATGCTGCCGAACGCGCTAGTAAGGAAGAATTCTATAATATTCTTGACAAGGCAATAAGCGAAAGTAATCGCGGTGACATACTAGTCGTAATGGGGGATTTCAATGCCCAAATCGGGCCCGACAACTCCAACTTAAAGTCAACCATGGGCACCCATGGACTTGGACACAAGACTGAGAACGGCGAACTTTTTCTGGGAATGTGTGCATCCAACAACTTAGTTGTAGGTGGGTCCGTATTTCCGCACAAAAGGATACATAAGGTAACCTGGGTATCTCCTGACCAAAGAACAGAGAATCAAATCGACCATGTGACAATAAGTAGCAAGTGGCGAGGATCTCTTTTGGATGTACGAAATCGCAGAGGCGCTGATATGGCAACCGATCATCACCTAATTGTGGCAGAAATACGTATAAAACTAGCGGCGATACGAAACAGCAACAACAACAGCAATACGAGACCTGTCAATGTGCAAAGCTTAGAAAATCCAGTAGCAGCCTCTACATATTCCGAAACATTAAGGCAAAATTTTCTTGAATCACATGAGAATGACTTAAGATGTTGGGAAAGAGTGAAATCGGTTTTTATGGACCCGGCTATAGACATCCTCGGCTATAAAGAAAACCTGAGGAAAGAGTGGATATCAGATGAGACTTGGAGCATTATCGAAAAACGCAAGCTGGTAAAGGCTGACCTTAATAGAGCAAAAACTCGTGGAGCTAAACTTAGACTTCAAACACAGCACAACGATCTCGACAAACTTGTAAAACGAAGCGCACGACGCGACAAACGCAATTGGGTCGACGATATCGGCAAGGAAGCTCAAGCGGCAGCGGAAATGCATCGCACTAGTGATATGTACAGGTGTTTGCGAAAACTCACTAATGGGCACGTAACGTCACAGAGGCCTTTAAGAAAACGGAACGGAGAATTCGCAACATCTTCGGAGGAACAGGTAGATATCTGGGCAGATTACTACAGTGAAATGCTAACCTCAAATGGACACAGCGCTCAGATTGGTTGTGAATGTGAATCACACGCAGATGACCCAGATATATCTTCCGCTTGCCCCAACGTTGATGAGATCATAAACTCAATCAATAGTCTTAAAACCAATAAATCACCTGGTATAGACGGAATCCCTGCTGAATTATTAAAAGCTGACCCTTATACAAGCGCCAAAATAATCCACCCAATCATACGCACTTTTTGGGAAAATGAAAATCTGCCTGACGAAGTGATAGAAGGCATAATAATAAACATTCCGAAGAAGGGAGATCTTACGAACCTAAATAATTGGCGTGGTATTACTCTGCTTTGTATGATCAATAAGGTCATCGCCCAAATAATTGCCAAACGAATCTCCGCTAGGGTAACACCGGCACTGAGACAGGAACAGGCGGGATTCAGACCTCACAAATCCACTATTGACCATATAAACAGTCTCCGTATTATCGTTGAACAATCTGTTGAATGGCGATCACCACTCTATATATGCTTTATCGATTTCGAAAAAGCCTTCGATAAATTAAATCACAATGTGATTTGGAGCGCACTACGATGCAAAAACGTCCCTCTTAAACTTATCTCACTTATTCGGTGTCTTTACCACAATGCCAGCTGTCGAATTAAACATGGTAAAACGTTAAGCAGGACGGTAAAAGTGGAAATCGGTGCTCGCCAAGGATGCGTCTTATCACCACTTCTATTTAATATAGTTTTAGACACAATTCTCAAAAGCGCGCTGCAAAACGGAAAGGGAATTACTTGGGGGCTGCAAGGCCGTTTAAACGATCTTGATTACGCAGATGATATCTGTCTATTGGCTCACAGCTTCTCAGATCTTGCATCAAACCTGTGTAGTATAACGACAAAAACAGATGCGGCTGGACTCAAGATCAACACTGCTAAAACCAAAACACTGCGAGTTAATGCGTCGTCTCAGGAATTATTCACAATAAGAAATGTCCAAATAGAAGATGTCAGCCAGTTTTGTTATCTTGGGAGCATAATTTCCAAAAATGGCGGGTCAAGTGAAGACATTGAAAACCGTGTACTGAAAGCGCGACAAACTTTCGGTCGTTTAAGACCTATTTGGAATTCGTCTTCACTCTCTCAGCGCACAAAGTTAAAAATCTTTAACACAAATATCAAGACTACTCTGCTCTACGGTTGCGAGACATGGAATGCTGCCCCTCGAGATATACAGAAGATCCAGGTATTTGTGAACCAATGTCTTCGCAGAATATTGAGAATATTCTGGCCTAGAGTGGTGTCCAACAGCAGGCTTTGGGAACAATCCAACCAACAACTCACGGCCACGGAAATAAAAAGACGTAAATGGCGCTGGATTGGACACACTTTAAGAAGATCAACGAACGACATCGCAAGAAATGCCATAGACTGGAACCCGCAGGGAAGCCGAAGAAGAGGACGTCCAGCTCATACGTGGAGAAGGCAAATCGATGTAGAATTGGCTGCAATGGGTAAAACCTGGGGCGAAGTGAGAGCGTTGGCACAAGACAGGAATAGGTTCAACCAATTCATTGAGGCCCTATGCTAGGATCGATGGGAACATATATATATATATATTCGACAAACAAAAATATACATGAATTACCAATAAAATTAAACTTTGTTTATAAAAATCATCAACAGTCTATTTTATCTTATATTTTTGAGGAACTTATGCTCATATGTATATATACTCTAAGCATATATGTATGTACGTATGTATGTACATAGTTTGATTTCATTCTCTGTAATTATATATAAATGCAAAAAATTTGCATTTACCCAATAATTGTATAATTGCAATATTTGTGCATTTATCCGAGGTTAGCATAAATGCAAAGAATGGATAAGTGCACAAAAAGTCGGGCGAAAACCGATGTGCATTTATCCGTACTTTACTGTAGTCATCTATGTATGTATGACATATTAAGCATTTTCTCCGTGCAATAGGCACTGAGATATTTCCTATATTCTAACCAGTTAATACGAGTGGTTATCATCGCTAAATTGGCCGTGAGGGATGGAGTTTCATATATGATTACAATAGTGGGTGAGTGGCCTGAGTATAAATCTAAGCGTAATTTTATTAATATTCCCGAGCTACCAGCACTTTCTCGGTGTTCTTTGTGTCATATAAAGTATAATCATTGATTTTTAACCAGATGAGTTTCAGAAAATTATGGCTTACATCGTGCAACAGTATAGACCGCATTTTAAACACTTCCTGCCTCATGCTGCCTTGATTAGATCCCCTATTGAAACTTTAATGCAACCCAAGTTACAAGCATCAATTTAAATTTTTGGCAGCACTTTGCACTGTGGTCCGGTTAGACTTTGACACATTAGCCCATGAAAATTGGTTGGTAGAAGATTTTTGCGTCACGGATGAATTAGACCTCAAAACCTTTGCGAACCAAATTGGATTTTTGGTCAAAGTACGCTTGGAGTGCGCTTATCTTTGCATATACAATGCAAACTGGTTCCAGCCCTCTTATGTGGCTCCTCTACAGTAACTCTTCTGTGCAGCAGGCATCTCAAGTTATAAATTGGATGCGTAACAGTGGATGGAACTCTTGCTCCCTGTTTTTAATGTTAGTAGCATTTTTCACGCTTTAGTCACAATACCGCAAGGTGCTCTTTACCTCGTAGTGGTTCACTTAAGAATCAATAATAACAACCTGAAGACCTGAAGACAATTTGATTAATTCTTTGATCAAATTATTTGAGTTTTGCTCTGAAATAAATTGGAGGCTGACTCGTAATAGGTACTTTGCTTTCAGTCTAGAGTAGAGCTTTCGACTTTCGAAGATTTTGAGTTTCTACTCCGTTTGAGCACCGTTATGTAAGTATCATTCCATACTTGTGACTTGAAAATTTCTTTCTGCTTTATATTGGAATTTTCCCCCTGACTATTGATATTGTATATGAATGTATGGCCGATCTTACCAAAGCACTCAGCGGAGCAATTAAATTTCCAGAATCAGAACATGACCGACTGCGAATCAATTTTATTATTTTTATTTGTTTGGCTCACTTTTTTCTTCTATAGTCACCGTGATATATGTATGTATGCGTTGTTGCCATTTCCATTTTTGGGGTGTACATACATACATATGTATGTACTTACATACAACATATGTATGTATGTACATACTTACATGCACATACTTATGTACATATGTAAGTATGTATGGTACTTAGGTAACTGTATGTACCTATTACAATTTTTTGGTTTGCTTTAGTATTATACATATAAGAATATTACTCCGAGCTTACACATCCTTTCACTTCAAGAGTATCACAGAAAATAATTTGGTGCATTCTTCACATATGTAAGTAGGAAATACCCTCTAAACTGCCAAAATTTCAGAAGTAACAAATGTATTGGGGGATTTTGGGCTCTCTTAGCTTTCCAAATATTTATATGTACTTAAATATGTACATAAGTATATAATTTTTCATAGGTGCATATATGAACATATATGCTTGATAGGTTACTATAGATAATTAATAATAGATCTAATTTAATATGTTTATATACATATAACGATAATTTTTTGTCTTTATATAGATATTATTATTTCTTAATGCTTAATTCTTAAAATTCGATGGCCTTCATTACAATAAAGCGTATGTAAGTACTTTTTTGACGACGCACAGTGGCTGAAAATCGTTTTTCATTGGCCAAAAGTCGAATTTTTTTTGTCACCGATTTTAAAAATTTTTACGCCATTTTGGAGCTAATATATCCATATTAAGGTAGCCAAAAAATTAGGTTAAAATATTGATATTTGTGGGCGTGGCATGCTGTCAAACTCAACTGTGTTTTGTTATTTCAGTAAAAGGTGTTTTTTATCAGTTTTTTGTCAAAATAAATGGTCACTACTCGCAAGCTATCATCGATAATGGCCTGCGGTCTTTTTTATAATGTTGGTAGGATTATAGTCTTTAGTTGTTGTAAGTGGTTACCGCTCTAGCGTTTAATATTAGCGATGTTATGAAATATTTATGAAACTACTATATTTTTCTGAAATTTAAATTTTAGTGGAATAGAACTTCTAGGGCACAAAAGGGAACAAGAAACGTATACCACCCGAAGAAAGGCGAAGGTGTCTTCTTTAACCCCATATATACTTTTGCACCCGCCACGACCCGCCGGTGGAACACTTTTTTAATTTTAATGAAATTACTCTAAAAAAATTCAAATTACGATAATTTAAACAGCCCTATAATTACTCGTATACAATGGTGTATTAAATTTTCACTTTTTGCCTAAAGGTTTATGTTTTTTACTTTAGACTACGTAAAACTAAAATAATTAAATATAATACCTGCGAAAGGGTTTTATGACTTTGTTTTGATCAGCAAAAAAATCAGTAATAAAAATATCACAATAGGTTCTACAGTAAATATATGATCTCTTTCTAATATAACTGTTAGGGTCAGCCAAAGTCATAAACAATTTCACAATAATAATCGCGACATTAAACCATTAAAGATAAAAAGAACCCCATATTGGCGAGATACTAATTGGTTTTACCTGATATTAAGGTCTGTATAACAAGTGCAGTTTTTTCAATTTAAGTACTACCTGCTCTGAAATTGAAGATCAATGTGTGAATAACATGTATCTAAAAATGTATAAAACTACGGATTCGATAAGGGATTACTCAATAATAAGTTAATCCTTTACGTGTACGTACGTATATTTGCAAGTGATAAATTATAACAGACTCAAATAAAAATATTCAGAAAAATATGGAGAGCTTCGGTTATAAAGAACTGGCCGAAGAGTATTTTAGAAATAAAAACAGGGAAGATGTTCTTACTTACGTTAAAATAAAATTAAACTTAAATTCGTGTAGCACCGAAATACAAGAACAATTAGCTAATTTTGTAAAAGTACTAAAAAAACGCTACAAAGAAGTTAGCTACAGTAAACAAAAGTTTTATATAAAAAGTGAAAAGTGGTTAGAAGGCCAACTTACTGTCGCTGCAGAAACAGCAAAGCAAGATAAGGTTGGAAGACCACGCAAATCATTGGACAACTGCAGCGATAGATCTAAGAGGCGGAAACTTAATCATGTTAACGATGCAATTGGTTGTACAAATATAAAAGAATCTTTCCTACATCAATTACGATCACAGAACCAATTAACAAAAGTGGATATCATTGAAAAAGTTATTAAAGCTAGTCCAGTGAGAACAAAACGAATTCTTAAAAGTATACCAACTCCAAGCGGTGCAATACAGTACACAAATGAGGAGGCATTAGCCTTATTTCTGGATTTGAAATTAACAAAACAGCAATATATTAAGCTCAGATTGCGTGCGATTGAAAAGGGCTCAAATATCTATCCAGCATATCATCACATAACTGCTGCTAAAATGGACTGTTTGCCATCAAAGGACACTATTACAATCACACCAATTTCGGCAGAGGTACAACTACAATCTCTACTTGATCACACAGCCGAACGCTTGCTACAATCAATACCAGGAAATGCGTTAAAGAAATATGGAAACACAATGCTAATTCTTTTTTGCAAATGGGGATGTGATGGTTCTTCGGGACAAAACCAATACAAACAAGTTGTATGTGAAAATATTTCGGACTCGGATATGTTCATGGTATCAATTGTACCATTGCGATTGAAAAAGATTTTGGAAGATTCAGAGCCTTCGACTAGTACAACGCAAACAATGGATATTTGGAAAAATGAGACGAAATACTGCAGGCCAATCAAATTTGAATTCAAAAAAGAAACTCGTGATGCCATTAACAAAGAAATTAGTGATATCAAGGCCCAAATTGCAATACTACAGCCATTACAATTACAGTTAGATGGGCAGCAAATTGAAGTAAGCTACCAATTAGTTCTTACAATGATAGATGGAAAAGCCTGACCTTTGACTAACACGAAGGCTGCATTGTATGCCAAGCAGCATCAACCCAATTAAACCAAGTTCCGACAAAATCATTAGATAATACCGATGCATATGAATTTGGATTATAACCACTATATGCAAGAATACGACTTATGGAACATGTACTAAAAATCAGTTATGATTTGTATTTCGGGTCTTCAGGATCCATAAGAAACAATGAAACCAACAAAGAGTAAAGAAGTTCAAAAAAGAAACATGTTCAAGATGAATATGGCAAAATTGTATTGATTATAGATCAGCCAAAACAAGGGTCAGGCAATACAAATGATGGCAATACCGCACGAAGATTCTTTTCAGATCCAGAAACAGCATCTGAAATAACAGGAGTGGATTTAAATCTTATTTTCAGATTTAAAATAATCCTAGAAATACTTGCGTGCAATGAAGAAATTGACTCTAAACAATTTGGAGATTATGCTAAGGAAGCAAAAATATATACAACCAACTACCCATGGAGAAATATGTCTGCAACAGTTCACAAACTCCTTTATCATGGAGAAGATATCATTTGGTGCCACTTGGAGATCTATCAGAGGAGGCTCAGGAAAAAAGGATCAAGGATTACAGATTTTATAGAGAGCACAATACTAGAAAAATTTCACGAAATTCCACAAATGAAGATCTATTTAATATATTATTGGCAACGTCAGATCCGTTCATCTCCAATATTCGAAATAAATGGAAAGTGGAACATCGGGATTTAGATGAAGAAGCCAAAAAAACTACTAAAGAACAGAAATAGCACAGAGAAAAATAAAGAATAATTGCAATCAATATTTGTATCAAATGAATAGTAATTATAATTGCCTTCCATTGTGTTAGTAAAAAATAATAGTATTAGTAAAAAATAATAATAAATAGAACCTATTTTGACAGCAAAAAATTAAAAAATTTTCTGCGGTAACAGCAAAATCTCCAGTTAATTTTACTATTTTTTTTGAGTGTAAAATTTTTTTTGAGTGTAAAAATTTTTTTGAGTGTAACATTAAAAAAATTCCATTATCACAAAAAATAATTATAATTGTTATTAAGTTCCAAATATAAAATTTTTTAATATGCAAATAAAAAAATAAACCCATATTTCATTCCAAAAGTTAAAAAAAAACAAAACTTCAACTTTTACCTAGAAGTCCTTAAAAAGTTCTTAATCAATTTTAATGTAATTAAAACTGAGTCAAGCTGAACTAAATATCTATCCATTAAAAAAAAATTACTTCAATATTTTGATCGGTTCAAAAGTTACAGAATTTTGGCCAATGAAAAACGATTTTCAGCCACTGACGTTCATGATATGTTTTATTCACAGGTGTAATATTCTTACTGATTGTGCTGTTATGCTAAATTTAGGGTGCAGTTTGCTCGAAAAACTTTAAATATGTTTACAATTATTTTAACTGTAATACTATGTCATTTTCAATTTCTCACCTTTCCATTTACATACATATTTACATCAGCAAAGTCATGTTAGGACTTCGCTAGACTTGACTATATTTCGAACAACACCAAAATAAGTAAAATGTAGCAATATCGCCTTCTCTGATACAATTATGCGATGTTACACTCCGCTATTTTTGACAAGCGGACGTGATTTTATACAAAGTCAAATGATATTGAAAATAAGCAAAAGGAAGAAGTTTGGATGCGACTTGCAGGAAATTCAATATAAGGCATTTAATGTTTCTACATAGGAGAACATATTTTTCTACATACGAGTACTGATTTTCTACTTCTGATCCATCCAAAAACCCTCCAATCGTCCTCCTTAACCCTAAAAATCAAGTCCTTGGACGCACTTAGGCCAAACAATAGTCTGTTCTACGCCGAGCTAGATCTTCTGCAGTTTTTGGGGAAGTCCTATGGTATCCCAGTCCACAGGATGCAGCTGCCATATACGAGGCGGTGCAGACATCATCGCATGTCCGTATTAAGAGACCCTAATCCCAATGAGATTATGACCACTCACCCCCGCATTGTCATACACCTTACACCTAAAGTCGTAGTGCGCCACAGTCACTTCAATGTTGCTATCGCCCAAGGGGCCATCGCTAGATCGCATTCACTAAGCATTAGTCCTCGCGCATAACTCTGATAAACAGAAGCAGTCCTGAACCAAGCACAAGAGCATACATACGCCTCTAGAAAAAGGAAAATCGGAGAGTTACTCGATAGGAGCAACACTGCATCCATATATCCCGAGTATGGGTCCAATAGACTCCGAAACATACAACAGGTGCTAACCAGGAGCATCCTTCCAAAACCCTTCCACAGCAACACAGACCTCCTACTGGCTAAGTTTGAGCAGATTACAGTCATTGTCATCGCCATCCATAACCACAGCGCCACTCCCCTGTAGGTCCGTAAGAACCCGCATGTCACAGTAAAACACCTGACACGGTCGTCCGCGATAGGAGGCTCCTGCAACAAGGCAAAAGGAGCACCCCGACACCGCATCGCCTGTACGAATACGCACGCTCCTGTTGTAAAATAATGAGCCCCTCAATAATTAATGTGTGCATTCGCCCTATCTATCCGCATACACTCGGCATACAGCAAACATCATCAGGTGGTGCGCGTTAAGTTTCAATTCCGGCATCTGACTTTATTAAGACAGCGCCTAACTTCATTCAGTCCGTCATCTTTCAGTCTCCGACTTGATGGTCAAAACTCTATCACCTATGGCAAGCGGGAACAACATTCAGTACACGTACCACGAACCGGAGCCACCTTATATACCACCGTGGAACTCAGATGTTCTGTTACGTGAGGTGTACATTCTAGGCATTACTTCAGTTCCGAAATTAAATTATTCGCCGGCAGATCGACACCAACACCACGACGCCTACATCTGCCCTCACTCCTAGTGACCTACATTCCCCGTTCACCTCACGTTCGATTTTTTTAATTAATAAATTTCGATGGCCATTACATCCTGTGTGTAAATTTGTATGTGAAGCTTGGATCGAAACCTGGCTTTCTGATCTTACGTGTACTTAAACAAAAAACAAATTCATCACGATGCATTTTTCTCGGACATTGCGTCGAAAAGACATCAGCTAATAAGGAAGCACAGAAAGATCATATGCGCTAGTGTGCAATTAAAATTTGTTCAAGTCATCCCATGCATTAAATTTAAAACTTTTTTATATAACAATTGAAAACATTTGTATCTCAAAATAAAAAGTGAAAAAAATATGTGACTGCCATATCATATTCTGCGCGGAAAGTTTTTGAAGCAAACTCACCACAAAAGCGATATTCATTACTTGGACAACATTTACCACCACGTATTGTGAAATGCCCAACTTGTTGTAAGAATTAACGGGTGATTTTTCAGCAACTTTCTTCTTGGCAAGAGCTGTTTTCGTGTAATATGTTACTGTTAAACATGTTTAGTTTGGTCTATAATTTAACCATGGATCGACTTACAAACGAACAACGCTTGCAGATTATTGGATTTTATTATCAAAATTCATGCTCGGTTAAGAAAGTGTATCGTCCGCTTTTTTATCGGAGAATTGTGTTCAGCGACGAAGCTTATTTCCGGTTGAATGGATATATGAACAAGCAAAATTACCGTACTAAGTGTGAAGACCAGCCAGAAGCATTACAAGAATTGTCAATGTATTCCGAAAAATGCTGTTGGAATCATTGGACTGACCATTTTCAAATGGCGAGCGATGATAACAAAAATATTTTTTAGCCCAAACTAAAAGAGTTGTACTTGGCTGACATGCAGTTTCAACATGATGGTCCCACATCCTACACTGGACGCGAAACAATGGCACAGTTAAGAGGTGAGTTCGGGGAACAGTTTTTCTCACGTTTGAGGCCGGTAAATTGGTCGATTGTTCGATTTAAAGCCTTTAGACTATTCTTTGTGGGGCTATATTAAGGCTCGTGTTCATAGGGACAAGCCCGCAACGCTTAATGCATTGAAATCCAATATTGTAGATTTTACTCGTGAGATACCGGCGTATATGTTGGAGAGTATGCTAAAATTTTACATAGCGTATGAAAAATTTGAGGCGTAGCACAGTGGAGTATTTGACCCAAAAGCTGTAGAAAAAGGCAAAAATTTATTTGATGAAATCCTAAGAAGTAATTATGCAGATCGATAGAAAAGAAAATTCTACATTATATCGCGCATTTTAAACATTGTAAGTTAAGACTTGTAGTTGTGGAACACTGTTAAAGTCAGGAAAGTGACTGCGTTTATATTAAATTTTTTCGATTTCAAGATATTTATATAATATTTTTTTGTGGCTAAACGAATAGAGGTATTACATTGATTTTTTTTACCTCAAAGATTCTATCAGCAGCTATTTTTAATATTTAAAAAGAAAAAAATCATCTCAAATATTTATTAATTATAATATATATATATATATATATATATATATATATATATATATATATATATATATATATATATATATATATATATATATATATATATATATATATATAAATTTTTACCAATATATATATATATATATATATATATATATATATATATATATATATATATATATATATATATATATATATATATATATATATATATATATATATATATATATAAATTTTTACCAAAAAAAAGGAAAAGTTTTTTTAAAGTGAAGGTAGTTGTTCTACAAATAATGTTATATACCACAATAAAATATGAGATCTCAAATTTAAGAAAAAAGAAAAAAGTTTGCGCCATTATTTTTAGTGATTTCTTAAAAATTTTATCTTTTTTCTATTTTTGCTCATAAGGCACTTTTTCTTATACTTTAGTGTCGTCATAAACTTTTGTGTTTTTCGAATTATTGATGTGAAATATTATTTACATCACTTTTAACAACTACCAATGTGATGGATTACCCGCCCTTAAAAAAGGTATTTTTTAAAATTCAGTTCTTAGTTCATAAATTCAAATTTACTAACTGTCTTATCAGGAATAATTATAAGTCAACCACACGCATACACACCTATTAAACTGTTTTTGTTTACCTGCGGTCTATATAAGACTTGATCGTCTTCAGGACACTTTATTTCTTGCGAAAATATAGTTAGATATGTACATACCTAATTTAAAAGCATTACAAATCAAAATTACATTTAAAAGCAGTATTGGTATATAAAAATGCACCCAACACTAACCCAATAATAATCTGGCACTACATTTTTTCTATTAAACTAAAGCTAAAACAACCAAAAAAGTTAAACTTTTAAAACAAAAAACGCGCTTAATAATTTTGGCCAGCTTTTTAGGTCAAATACTCCTTTGTGCGTAGTCGCGATCAACATCTACATGAAATCATCTTTAAACAATGAATTATATACATAGATCGTTCTATCGATTTAAATAAAGATTTTATACATTTCTCTAAATTTTATGTGTTTTTTTTAAATCAAATCTAAAAGCTCTTAAAAAATCAGGCTGTAGTTATATGCCTATCGCGCATACGAGTGTGAATGTACTTATGTATTCATCTATTAAAATAGTTTCGAAAAGAAAACTCCAATTGCAGTAAATCATTATGCTCGTATACTTTTATACACCAACCAACACCTCCTACCAGTTCTAATTGAATTTGAAAATATTTATAACAACTTAATTTGCTTGTTTATGTGCATACATGTGTACTCGTATGTCTGTATGTGTCTACTTCTCTTATAAATTATTCTGGTGGCAGTCACCTGGTGTTTTATTTTATTAAATGTGCGTGCGGGTGTTTGCGTGTGTCATAGAGGGGTTTCAACATGAAAATATAAAAATCCATACAATTGGTTCATTGCCAGCATCCTACGAACTACTGTTATCTCTCTTACCCCAAGTGGCTCGCACATGTTTAAGTGGTTTTAGAAGTTATGGAGAGAAACATAACTGTTTTGAATAACAGAGTGTAATAGTTCCCTTATTATTTAAGGCGGAGTCTGGCAAAGTGATTGGTATGGGTGCGCTTGGAAAACACATTCATTCATGCATATGGTCAATGGCAGTTACTGTTTCAAAATAGCAATTCGTGTGGTTTAATGTAACATCTTTATCTTAACTGCTTCAGTATTACTCGACAAGTGATTAAGAAGTGATTAGTTAATTAACTGTTGAAATTCCCTTTGTTTGTATTAAGAGGCAAAAAATGAGTCGTGATCATTTAGATGTTAAGGAAACGGAAATTGTGCCATCCGGAGATGAAGCAGAAAGTTTTTGTGATTTTGATTTGAATTGTAGTGATGTTAGTGAGACTCTTTGCAATGATACAGATCGATGCGCAAAATCAAGTAAAAATATTTCCTGCTCAAAAACATCATTGAAGTTTGAGCATAATTGTTCCTTTAGCATAGATAACATATTGGGACTCTCGAATAATCTACATAAATATCATTCAGAAACCTTATCGATTGACAGCAACAATGCATCATTGATAGCGCATTCGTCATCAAATGAAGGACCATCCTCAGATATTTGTAAGTAAAATTTTTAATATTATTTTATTATCCAGAATAACGTGCCTACATATATATATATATATATATATATATATATATATATATATATATATATATATATATATGTACATATATATATATATATATATATATATATATATATATATATATATATATATATATATATATATATATATATATATATATATATATATAGCAGGCACCCAGAGAAAAAACAACATATAATCAACGAAAACAACCTTAAATTAACAAAAAAACAACCATGAAAACTAGCCAAGGTGGAAAATTTTAAATTTAACAACGTCCACCGTAAAAACAACTTAGATTCGAAATCAAGAAGGAAACAACTTTTCTAAAAGTGCTCGTACTTGTTTTGATATTGCCCAACCTCAAATCAAAAATGTACCATTCTTAACTTAAAAACGATCAATGTGAAACTAAAAATATGTTACATTAATTCAAAATAGGAAAATTTTTAAATCATAGTTTAAAACGTATGAATCAACAAAGTACATTCTTATTTTAAGGTTGGGCATCTTTAAATTGCATACGTTCAACGTTGAACTACCAATACTAATGTAGTGCTACAGTGGTCCATTTTGCTCATATTTGCTTTTCAAAGCTAACAATTATTATAATGGTTTTAATTAAAAATACAAGGTAATTTTTATTTTTTATACATTTTATTGAAAGTAAATAATTTATAATAACATTTTTGGTCGAATATAACACTTTCCGTTATTTATAGTATAAGAATGCATTGGAAAGCTATCAAAATAATCTATATTAAATACATTAAATTCATCAATTTCTTTAATTATTTCGTAGGACTGAAAATGTTGACATAGCTCTTTTAAAGCTATTGGAAAACATAAGACATACAAATTATTATTTTGGTATACAAAAAGAAAAATTCTAAATGCCTTAAAATGCTTTTCTTGTGATGCTACACAGTAATTAATTTTATATTTTGTACCTTTATAAGTAACGTCCTTTAATATGATTGCTTTCGTAGAATCAATATCATTATCTTTGTTTAATTTATTTTTTGAACAATATTACACTTACAAGATCGGGAGCTCTAGAGTCAAAATATTTAGGCCAAGCCTTTAGAAACTCGATGTTGCTCAGACGTTTCAAATCTTTCTGTCTAATGTAATGTGTTTTGTTCCATTTTTCGCGGACTTCTTGCCAATTAGAGCTATCTCTGTTAAGAGATGCTTTTAAAGCCAAAGCTATGGACTCATCTATTTCAACGCCTTGATCAATTTTTTCGTCATACTTTAGTTTTGTAGCAGGTTGCTCTGACTTTTTTGTACGTTTGCATCGAGCATTTACATATTTTGAATATAACTTGCCGCTCGGATTTCTTTTCCCTTGTCATGCAATATAATAACATTCCTGTTCAAATAAATGTTAAATAAATAAGATTCTCTGTTTATTAAGTAAAATTAATGACTTTAGCTTTGCTACTGCTTCGCTGGAAAAAATCTGGCAAATATCATTTACAATGCCGATGAAGTCACTAGGCTTAAGAGATATTTTATTGCAAATCATTTCTTCGATAATAATGCTTATAATGTCATCACGGTTGTTATCAGAAAGCTTTTGGCACTGTTTATATATTTCCAAAAATTTTATTTCACAATATAGCGTCCGGCTTACGATTTTTGTTTATTTTGATTTTTAGTTTGTATAATAACAGCGTTACCACCTTGATTTTAAAATGTTCAACATTATTATAAGGTGGTATCACTTTAAATTAAGGTATCACAAACTTAAATAGAAGTCCAACAACTTAAAATCAACAATGGGCTGTTGATATAAGCACAGATCGCCGTTAATTTAAGGTTGTTTCACCATGAAAATATAATTAACAACGCCCATTATCAATTCAAACGTTTTTCTACATTGAACTGAAAATGTGCTTTCTCAATTTAAAAATATAGGCCTTTAAATGTATGTACTTGCATTTTTAAATCGAAATTGAAACATTTTTGATTCATAGTTGTCATTGTTGAAAAAAAATTCATTCAGAAATCAAAAATGTTTATGCTTAATTCAATGCTGAACGTTTTTACATCAACAAAAAAATTTTTGTTTTACAGATAAATAAAAATTTCAAAATTGTGATTTTTCTCTCTGTGGGAGCGATATTTACTTCAATATAATTAAAAAATATTATTGTCAATAATTCTTATGTATGCAATAAAATCACGGATTACGAACATTATTTTGTTAAAAACCACGGAACTGTTTCTAACCAAGCTTCCAAAAGGTGTGAATAAAAAATCTATGATATATGAATGTAACACCGTAGGCCTGGTCGTTTACTTTTTCAATTAAATTGTTTAACTAGAAGTAACGCAAAAAATATACAAAATGACTCTGCCAAACTCTAAAAGAACCAAATGAACACTATATTCGAAACAATTTGTATCTAAAAATAATCTTGAGTTGCTGTCCTCTTAATTAAGTACAAAGCGCAGATACTGCTTGGATTAATTTGAACATCACACTTACATTGGTTTGTAAAAATTGACACACGTTTTCTTCAAAATTATGAAATTTTTTCCACATGAATAAAACAGCTGATTAAATAATTGTTACAATTAAAATTTTTACTAGTAACGACTTTGTAAAACGTTTTTATTTCTCACGCGGCTTTTTTACTCTCTCTTTAGAAATTTATTTAGGACATGAACAATTTCCAGTAACAACTAGCAGTATGGTAATTAGTATAAATTTTTAGTAAATGAACGGACGTAATAAAATTCTTGTATGTAGCCTACAATGAAAATATAACTGTTGAATGTTGTTGCATCTATGTTTAAAGTGCAATACTAACATTCCTCCTTTACATATATATTTCTACAAAATTACACAGTGCAGCAGCTACTTTTTGCAGTTGAGAAATCTACATGTCAGGGTGGAAGTACTAGGTCAGTACAGTAAAACATCGTTCTCAGACCAAACTTTTTTACATTATTTGCTTATCTTGGTGTTTGTGTGCCCAGTTTTCGTAAGTATATCCATGTAAAAAATCAATTAGGGATAATTTTATCGATTGAAATGAGTACCTTCGTAGACTAGTAGCTAGTGTACTAGACTGGTAGTCCGAAGGTCGCAGGTTCGATTCCTGCCGCAGACTCCGGGTGTCTCTGCAGATAAGCCAAGTAGCTTCGCAGTTTGTGTTTGTTAAAAAAAAAAAAAAATCTTAATCCTTACTCGAATTCTATTAATTGTCCCATATTGATATTATTGATTTCATCATAAGGTTTCATTCCAGTTTTCGATCTACTCCACCAACAAATTTCCGCAAGTATTACACTTTCGAATTTTGGCCTCTGTATTTGTAATTCTTTGTTTCACTAAAATTAGAAAAAAATTAATTTATATGATTAAATTACTTCAAATACATTTGAACAAATGTGGAACAAATTCAAGTTAGCAAAAGTTAGGTCGATTCTGAGAGTGAGGGGTGAAAATAGAGGCTAAATTAGTTGACCCATATCGCGGCGTTTGTTTATGTTAGTTCGAATTTTTTTTTATCGAAATTCGAACTTTGCTGTACGAAATAAAAAAATCACTGCTTGTGTGGTGGTTGAAAACAAAAAAGTTGTTTTGTTGGTATAAAAACACATTTGAAGAAGAGGAAAAAGGGGAAGAAGGGGAAGACAAGAAGAAACTGAGAAGCATATTATAGATCAAACAGAAAGCAAAAAAGACAGTTTTGTGGAAAATATTTTCAAAAAACATGAAAAACAAATAATTTTTCCAACATTTTGCTCCATAAGCACCACAAAAATTTTCTAAATCAATTTTTTTTAAATTTTAATTATTGCACAGGTCTCTAGCAATAATTTGGCTTTTACAGATTTAAAAAATATCAATTAATCGATGTGTTATAGCAAAAAAAAAAAACATAAACAATATGCGGAAAATCGGCATTTGACTGCAAGGTTCGAGGGTCGATAAAAAATAATCGAACAAACGCCGCGATACGTGTCTTTTAATTTAGCCTATATTTTCACCCCTCGACCTAACTTTTGCTAACTTGAATTTGTTCCACAGTGATGTTGTAGCAAGTTCATGATCAGATTCGGCGGCCAATTGTCTGTTGATGTATTCCAGACGATAATGGAAATACTGAATTTTCGTGTCGGGTAAATGAATATTAAACACAAGACAACTTTATCTCTTTTGGGGAGTTTTGAAGAAATTTTTAACAAACTCCAAGTTTAATATGCCGTGGGTGCATATTAGGTTAGAAGTATTTGTCATTTCTAATCTAATGAGCTCTCGTGGCATGCATATTTGTCTCCGGTAAATTGTGTGTCTCATTCACACAAAAAGGTCATAAATATTATACAGCCGCGCAAAGACAAAAAAATTCGCCACATCTATTCTGCCTATTTATCATTTTCAACCGATTAAAAAAATAGGTTGTCAATTTTTTTAGCTTTTTTTACTGTTTGTACATGCATAACTTTATCATTTGTAAGCCAAGTTTCAAATTTTATTGTTTGCTAGATAAATTCCTATTTTTAAATCCGATGGTCAATTTTCGTTCCTGAAATATTGATTAACTCTTCCATTTATGAACCGATGTTCAAAATGCTTGTACAAAGTGGCGCAAAGTCATTTTATAATTTGAACTGACTGCCATTTTGTTGTAAATGAAAAACAAGCTCTCTTCTCTTTTCATGGAAAGTTTATTTTAAAGTGTAAAATTGATACCATTAAATTGACAAAATTGTATCGCTCAAATAGTCACCTCTCGAGTTGATGCATAATCGTACTCTTTTTACGGCATTTTCAACTGTTGCTCGCAATACATCTGGCTCCGAATTGGCGATTGATTTGGACGAGGGTTTTGCCCCCTTCCCCGAAATATTCTTCACTCATAAGGCGATTTTGAAAATACTTTTTTTATTTAGAAGTGTATGCCTTATAGAAATTTAAATGGAGTTCCAACGGATAAAGTCTTCGTCGAAATATTGCTTATGGACCGATTTTCTTGCCTGGGAGTAAAATATTAACTAGAAATATGGGATATCGGATCTCAAACTCACCCATAATTGCATTCATTTTGTAATCTGTTCTATTGGCTCCGTGTATTAAAGTCGGCTCTTTATTGCTAGAATTATTTTAAATATTTTTTTGTGCATTATATGTGTGTTGTTTTCTTTGCTGTACTATATGCTATTGGAACCGAAGATTTCTTCTTGGTCTTACGCAGTAAACCGCTCAACTGTCAATAAATCTGTAGTCATCTGCTTTATATTTGATTTTCATTAACTTGCCGTCCATAAACGTGCTTGACGATTTCTGCTGGTTGTGGCTTTTGTACCGAGTGCTAAAAGCTTGTTTGATTTAAAAACGAAGCCAGTTCTTTTGATTTATGCTGTCGCAACTCCAATTTGTCAAAAATTTTATTGAGCTGATAAACTAATTGGAACAGATGGTTCCGGATTATTTGGAGATCATCATTTGAATCATATGTTGCTGCAAAGTCGAAGCAGTCTAGGCTGGAAGATTTTTGTTCATGAATGTAGTCCGAGTCACGCATAGGTCCTTGAATACTTGCAAAGCCAACGTAATTATACGATTTTCTTATCTTTTTTTTAATACGGCTCATTTAATTTCATATGTTTAGCAATTCAATGGATTGTAAAAGTCGCCAGAATTACAGAATAAGTCATTGGGATAACCGAATGGCACTAACTCACATTTTCTACTTTTCAAACCCAATAGACGATTACAACAAATTTTACAAACTATGTACATATATTTAGCTCCAAATTTTTGTTCACTACAATACTTTGGTTGAAGTAACACTCGTAATTCTAAACACAATCTGCATTCAAATTTTCCTTTTTTCCGGCTTTCACACATTCATTTTTACGTTACGACGTGAAATACGCACAAATAAACTAAAAAAATAAATATGTATGTATGTAAGTTAACGGAAGTTATTGCCAAATTCTTAATTTTTCCACACGCTTCAAAATATGTCAATTCCAAAGAATTGTTTATCACTTACAAAATAAATTGGGTCAATTCTAAAGAATTGTTTACGAGTTGGTTGGTGCAAGAATGTTGACTTAACAAAATAAAATAATTTTTTGTTCAATTATATTTTTATTCTTAAGTTTCTTATTGTAAACCAAAATAATAAAATTTAGTTCCAATCTAATATTAAAATAAAACACAACGTCTTCAGACTAGTCGTCTGAAGATAAGTTTTTAAAAACCCAAAAAAATAAGTTTGGAATTAACTGGCGCCCAACGTGGGGCCCAGCAGGACAATTGTGTTAAAAAAAACATAATAATAGTTTTTTTAAAAAAAGTGTATGTGTAAAATAAAAACCTCCATAGGAGTCATTACGTCCGATTACACCCAAAAACCAAAATTTCCTGACTGGGTTCCGAAGGATAAACCCCAACAATCCATCGCCGTCCCTTTCTTGTGAAGTGTGTACCGAAGGCCTGAGTCACCCGTTCGTGGGATAAAAAGGAACAACTAGAGTCACCAATCAATCACCAATTGGGGAGAACGCGATGCTGATGTTATTGTAAGTTTACCTTTAAGCATATATGTAAAGTATCAAAAATTAAAAAAAAGTGAATTAAAATATTATTATTGGAGAAATTAATTAAAACAAGGAAAAGATAAATCCAAATTTTTGATAAAAGTGAATATAAACTAATTAATTAAAATTTATACATGAAAAAGGGGAATATAAATCTAAGATAAAGGATATTATAAATATAAAGAATATTACAAATTCAAAAATTAATTAAAGAATATTACATAAATTAAAAATCGATATAAAGCAATTTTTTTTTTTTAAGAAAAAGAGGAAAAGATACATATAACGAAATTTTTTTTGAATTTATAAAAAAAAAATTTTTTATTAAATAAGACATAAAAACAGGAAGAGTAAAATTTATAATTAATTACAATCAAAAAAAGGGACAACTATTGCAATAGCATATAAAATTATTGAAGTTCCTGTGCATTTGATTTTTGTTTGCTTGTTTGTTCTGTTGCTTTGTTTGGTTGTGTCTAGTTGAGAAGCTTATCAGCTCATTTGCGTACAAATCACAAAATAAGTTCTGCAAGAACATTCTTTTGCGGAAATATTTATTTGTTTTTGTTGTTTTTTTTGACGAACATATTGAGGTCCTTGTTAAATTTAGTAATTGACAATGGCAAACCCAAATAATCTTGTTAGGCCACCTGTCTTGAATGTAGCACAGAACCCGGGAGTTAATATGGCAGAATTACGAGAAGAAATTAGGAGAATAATAACTGAGACTCTTCGGGAGCAGGCTAGGAATCCTGCTGTTCAAATTGATCAAGATCAAGTAATTGACCCTCAACATAGGGGATCCTTAGGTGATTTGGATAAGATACCGGATGTCGTTAGGAGCCTTAGGGAGTTTTCTGGTCAGCCAGGAGAGTACAGTTCCTGGAGGAAATCCGTTGAGAGAATATTAGGAATATACCAGCATCTTACGGGTACACCAAAGTATTTCGGTATACTGAATATTATAAGGAATAAAATCATTGGCAATGCAGACGCCATACTAGAGTCATACAATACACCCCTTAATTGGGACAGTATTTCACGCTGCCTCACTATGCATTATGCGGACAAGAGGGACATCAGCACCTTGGAATATCAGATGATTTCTCTGATTCAAGGTGCAGAAACAATACAAGAATTCTATCAAAGGGTGTATAATCACTTGTCTTTGATATTAAATAAAATAAGTTCAATGGATATAGGACACGAATCTTTGTTTCTACTCACTCAGACGTATAGGGACAAGGCTCTGGACACTTTTGTTCGAGGCCTAAAAGGCAACTTGCCGAGACTCCTTGCAATAAAGGAGCCTACGGATTTGCCCAATGCTTTGCATTTATGTTTAAAGCTGGAGAACCAGAACTTTAGAACTAATTACGCTCATAACTTGAGATCAAATAGGAACTTTAGTACCATTCCTTCACGGAATCAATCTACTCTACATGCGTCACAACACCAATTTCCCTCATACTCGTCACGAAATCAATCTGCTTTACGAAATCAGAATAAGTTTCATCCTGAATTGGCATACATTCCATCGCCACCTCGACCTAATAGAATTCCAGATACAATTCAAGGAAGAGATATGTTCGACCAAGGATTCAGAAATTACCAACACCAAGGTGCCATTCCTAAATATAATCAATATCAAAATTATATACCACCAAGACCTTTTGTACCGAAACCACAACCAAGGCCTGAGCCTATGGACGTGGACCAAAGTATTAGAACGAGAAATATTAATTACATGAATAGACCTTCAAACAATGGATTTTTTGGCAAACGACCAGCACCACCACAGAATACAGAAGCCCGGAAACAAAGCCGAAACTTTCACTTAAGATCCGAGACCGACCATACTATGGAAAAGCAGCACACGGACGAAGCCGACCAGGGACCAATAGAAGATATTCCTCACGAACAAACCTTACACGATTACGACTATGACAATGTTGACAACGTTGACGAGATTCATTTTTTAGATTAAACTCGTCCACTCTTCCATATTTTGAGTGTAAGAGGGACGACGGACAAATCCTTAAAATTCTAATTGATACTGGCTCGAATAAGAATTATATACGACCAGATCTTGTAAAAAACCCTATCCCAAACAAAAAAAACTTTTATGCGAACTCAATTGCGGGTAAAGTAGACATTAAATTTCACACTAATGCTACATTATTTGGAAGGACGGACGTACCAATTAAGTTTTTTTTACTTCCAGAACTAAAGACTTTTCATGGCATTCTTGGTAACGACACTCTCAAAACCCTTGATGCCATTATTTATACCAAACATAACTATATGAAATTGGGAAACGATAAGAAAATTTTTTTGAAACAATTTCCAACAGATAGCATTAATATGACTTCAATCCGGACTAACCACATGACGCAACGACAAAAAAACATGCTTAATAAAGCCGTATCGACTTACGCTAATCTTTTTTCTGCTCCGGACGAAAAACTAACATATACCACAAAGATAACAGGAGAAATTCGGACGAAGACAGAAGATCCAATTTATTCCAAGACATACCCTTATCCTATGAGTTTGAAAAACGAAATAGAAGCTCAAGTGAGAGCCTTATTGGAAGATGGAATTATTAGGCCATCAAAATCCCCATACAATTCACCGGTGTGGATTGTACCTAAAAAGATCGACGCTAGTGGAGAAAGGAAGTTTCGTATGGTCATCGACTATCGTAAGTTGAATGCGAATACCATAGCGGATAAATACCCCCTACCGGAAATTAACGAGGTACTAGCACAATTGGGAAAAAGTAAATATTTTACAGTGTTAGATTTGAAAAGCGGTTTTCACCAAATACCGTTACGGCCAAAGGATATAGAGAAAACAGCATTCTCCATAAATAATGGAAAATACGAGTTCACTCGGCTACCATTTGGGCTTAAGAATGCACCGGCCATATTCCAGCGTGCACTGGATGAAATCCTACGCCCTCATATTGGAGTTAGGTGTTATGTTTACATTGATGACATAATCATTTTCAGCCCCAATGAGGATCAACATAATAATGATATCAATGAGATTTTCCAAACCTTACATGAAGCTAACATGAAAGTTCAGCTTGATAAATGTGAGTTTTTTAAAAACGAATTGGAATTTCTAGGATTTCTCGTTTCTCAAGAAGGGGTACAGTCAAACCCGAAAAAAGTGGAAGCCATAGTAAATTTCCCTTATCCCAATACATTGAAGGACCTTCGATCTTTTCTTGGATTATCCGGTTATTACCGCCGTTTTGTCAAGGATTACGCTAAAATAGCAAAACCCCTGACAAACCTCTTAAGAGGGGAAGAGGGCCGTGTGTCCCGAAACCAATCCAGCAAAAAAAAGATAGAACTCGATATGTCTGCCAGGGAAGCTTTTAACAAACTGAAGACCATACTATCATCCAGGGATGTGATCCTGACATTCCCGGACTTTAGTAAAACTTTTGAACTTACAACTGATGCGTCTAATCACGCTATAGGAGCCGTTCTTAGCCAGGAAAATAGGCCTATCACTTTCATTTCGAGATCCCTCAATAAGACCGAAGAAAACTATGCGGCCAACGAAAGGGAAATGCTGGCCATTATTTGGTCTTTAAACCAGCTTAGGAACTATTTGTACGGTCGCGCTAAGGTAATCATATATACGGACCACCAACCACTTACTTACGCATTAAGCAATAAAAATAACAATGCGAAAATGAAGCGTTGGAAAGCAATACTGGAGGAGTACAACTATGAACTCCATTATAAACCCGGAAAAAGTAACGTGGTAGCGGATGCCCTTTCGAGGCCTCCATGTAATAGTAATATAGATGTAAATGCTTTAACAACCACGGTACATAGCGACGAAAGTTCAGGCGAAAACCTGATTCCTTCAGTGGAATGTCCTATTAATGTATTTAAAAACCAAATCTTAATTCTTTTAGGCCAGTCAAATGAATACCAATTTAAATTACCATTTCCAACTTACCATAGACATATTATAACAGCCCCAAATTTCACAGATGACGAACTAGTAAGAATCCTGAAGAAACACCTTAATCCCTCTATTGTAAACGGCTTGTTTACTTGTGAAGGTATAATGGGGAGAATTCAGGCAATATATCCTCTTCATTTCTCAAAATATAGGATCAGACATACGCAAACAAAAGTAGAGGACCTAACTGACACCGCAAGGCAGGAAGAAGAAATAATCAGAGTTCATAAGAGAGCACACCGTAATGCTAGGGAGAATAAAATGCAGCTAATAGAAACTTTCTACTTCCCAAAAATGAGCGAAAAACTTAACAGAATAATAAGTCAGTGTAAAATTTGTAAAGAAGGAAAATATGACCGTCACCCTAATAAATTCAATATTTAACCAACTCCAGTTCCTCAATATGCGGGAGAAATACTGCATGTAGATATTTGGACTACCGAAAAAAACTTTGTACTCACCGCAATAGATAAACTCACAAAGTATGCTCAGGCAACGCCCATAAAATCGAGATCAATCGGGGATATTCGTGAACCACTGAGGAAAATACTCTTTAATTTTGGAGTGCCTAGGATAGTTGTTCTAGACAATGAAAAATCACTAAATTCAGATTCAATACAGTTTTTGCTAGAGGATCAACTAAACATACTAATATATAAAACTCCACCCTACAAAAGCTCAGTCAACGGCCAGGTGGAGCGTTTTCATTCGACTTTAGGAGAAATAATGCGTTGCTTAAAAACAGAAAAAAAACATAGAAGTTTTGAAGAATTATTGGATAGGTCAGTCTATGAGTACAACTACACCGTTCACTCCACCACGGAAAAAAACCAATTGAACTTTTCTTTGGGAGAAGAGTATCTACTAGTCCAGAGCAATATGAAAGAGCTAGGAAGGAGAATATAGAGGCAATTGTAAGGAAACAGCAGAAAGATATTAAGGTCCATAACAAGAGTAGGAAACCATTTAAAGACTACCCAATAGGAGAAAAAATATATGTTAGAATCAATAGAAGACTAGGCACAAAATTATCGCCTCGATATAAGGAGGAAATCGTTTTAGAAAACAGGAAAAGTACTGTGTTAACAGAATCAAACAGAACGGTACATAAGGACCTTATAAAGAGCTAGAATGGACAGAAAATGAAGAAAGAATAGAACTTATGGAAGCTATATGTTTATTTTATATTTTAATCTTGTTTTTTTCTAGACTGCTTTTGCCGATGCTAAGGGCAGAGGTTCAAATACATAACTATACGGACTCATACGTTGTCACTATAGGTAACGGCTACGGGAAAATTCAGGACGGAAGTTTTAAATTCATACATCCAATTAATCTTGGATCATATGATGACTTTTTGTATGACACTAAAAGATTCGTCGACAAAAATATTCCAAAGACAAACCCATTGTATCCAACCATGTATTTTGAGCTAAATCAAACCTTGGATCTGCTAGCTACTCTTAGGATCATGACACCACAAAGAAATGCCAGATCAATAGATACCCTAGGAAAAATTTGGAAACTCATTGCAGGATCACCCGACCATGATGACGCTGAACTCATTTACAAGACACTAAACGAAATAGCTGACAATAACGAGAGACAAATGTTAATAAACACAGATTTCACTGACAGACTGAACAATATTACAAACTTAGTAAATAATTTTTCAAATGCAATAAGAAAGGACGAAACATTGATTAATGAAGAAATAGAAATTTTGAGAAATAAAATAAGATTGATAAAAGAAACAATTGTTAATATAAAGTATGCCATACAATGGGCTAAAAATAATATTATAAATTCATTCCTATTAAATAAAGAAGAGATGGCTATTGCTATAGATAAATTGGAAAAAGAGAAAATGCCTTTTAACAATATAGAGGAAGCTTTAGAATTGGCAAATGTTAACATATTAAGTAATAATACAAACCTCTTATACATAATTAAAATTCCCTTGACAACTCCTATTTTATATAGTAATATTATTGTAAAACCAATTATTAAAAATGATTCTATTATAAATTTAGCTTTTAAACAAATTTTTGTGAACGAAAACGAAACATATGCAATAACTAATAATTGCTTAAAATTTAATAAAATTGAAATTTGTAAAAGAAATCAAATTATAGATTTAAGTAAAGACAAATGTATTAAAAATATCCTGCTTAATCAAAGATCAACTTGCACAACCAGTAACACTCACCATGTCCAACGCATTGAAGAAATATCAGAAGGACTTATTCTTCTCAATAATGTAAACGAAACTATAATAACGGAATCCATGAGATATGAGCTAAGAGGAACTTTCCTTGTAAGATTTGACAATACTACAATAAGAATCAATGGAAAGGTATATAAAAATCTAGAAGCATCTTATATGACGCCAATACCCGCCATAATACAAGAATCTCCAGTAGAAGAGAAGAGGCTTAATTTGTTATCTTTAGAGTCACTTCAAGAACTACATTTAAAAAACATAAAAATAATTCATAAAATACGAAAAGAAACATGGGTATCCAATGCTACTATCTCTATTGCCTTTCTTGTCACATTTATTTTAACACTGTTGGCTATCAAGGAAGCAAAAAATAAAAAATCAACGACCACTGTAGTAATAAACCCCGAAATAGAAATACCAGCCCCAAAGGACACTAACTCAATTCCAACAGCAAGATTACATAATCTACCCTACTTTTAGAGCGCTCGTGGACGAACGCATTTAAGGGCGGAAGAGTTAACGGAAGTTATTGCCAAATTCTTAATTTTTCCACACGCTTCAAAATATGTCAATTCCAAAGAATTGTTTATCACTTACAAAATAAATTGGGTCAATTCTAAAGAATTGTTTACGAGTTGGTTGGTGCAAGAATGTTGACTTAACAAAATAAAATAATTTTTTGTTCAATTATATTTTTATTCTTAAGTTTCTTATTGTAAACCAAAATAATAAAATTTAGTTCCAATCTAATATTAAAATAAAACACAACGTCTTCAGACTAGTCGTCTGAAGATAAGTTTTTAAAAACCCAAAAAAATAAGTTTGGAATTAACTTGTATGTATTTGAAATTTTTATACATGTTTATGAAAAAGAAATAATATAAAAGATGACACAAAGCCCCTTTGCAGGTTTAACTGCACTGCCCTAGTAATTTTACCCTGACTGGGAATTTCCCACCCCGCAAGTAATTATTTGGTATATTTTACAAAATAATGAGTTGTTATTTGCAATAAATTGAATATGTATATGTATGTATGTATGTATATTTACATAAATTATTTGTTGTGTTCTTTTTAAGAAAAATAGGATTGAAAAAATTCATAATGTAATTATGAAATTCTTTACAAGCGTATGACGTATGACACTTTAGAATCAACTTGAAGGCTTTTTGTGTAACTTGTCTTTAGTTTTTAACTTTGCATTGCAGAACAAATATATACATGCATACATCCATATGTAATTTTTAAGCATGTTCATATGTACATATATGCAAATAACTATACATGGTATTTATGTATGTATGATATAATACGTATGTACATACTTACATAAATATAAACATACATACTCGTATTAGTGCGGTGTAAGTTGCTTTCTGATTTGAATTTTTAATACATGCTCTTACGTTCTTAAAACACACTTTTTAAATCTGTTTTTAATACATACACACGTACACACATACTTCCATATGTAAGTATGTATATACATATTGCTTATGTAAATAGATAAATGTAGTTGTAATTAACAACCAGAAAAATAAATAAGAAAAGCAAAATTTCGTTGAACTTAATTTTAATTAATTTGTTATTGCTTTTTCAACAAATTAATTTCGATAATATTGCGACTATTATTTTAATAAATATTAATTTATTTTATTAAATAATAATCTCGGGTTACACAACCTTTATGTATTGGCGTCTCTCAGGTACTACATACAAAAGTATATGCATATGTAAGTACATATGTATGGACATACTTAAATAAGTATGTACATATGTATGTATGTACATACTTATGTACGTACATACTCGTACATATGTATGTACATACATACATATGTACGTACATATTCTTTCGTATCTAAATAAACAATAATCTCTATTGGTTCTTATGCATTTAACGTACTCGGACATACTTTGATATATGTAAGTATGTATGATAATATGTACTTATGTATATATATTTAAATGTATTGATCATTAATACATATATGAAATAACGATCAATTATATATGTATATGTTAAATGCGTAGTTAGATTAAAATTTTATTTATAAAATTAATATTTTTTTTATTTTTTATTTATTAATGTCCATAAAATGTTTACATACTTATTTTAGTTTACAAAATTTATTTAAGATGAGTTGAAGAGTACTCATATCTTTAACAAAGCAAAAATTATTTGAAAATTAGAATATATACTACATTATACATCAGTACATAACAAGAATTGAAGGAAAAAATATTATAAAAACCTATTTGAATATAGTTTTGATTTTATCTATAAAAAAGAAACTTAATCTACTTAAAACTAATTAGATTGACGCAAGTGCATTAATATGAGTAAAATTCGAGAAAGTGCAGCGGCGTTTGAAATTTTGTAATAATCTATTAATTCTACATTCTACTAATTCAATATCTGCGTGCATCAACATGAAAGGCCGATGATAAAGTTACATATTAAAGAAATAACTTTATACGAACATATTAGAACAACATTCATCAAAATCAGTCACCTCTTATATTTGAAGCTAGAAATAAGATTATATCAATTCTTGCAACAGTGCAGCTTCAGAAAGTAGCTTTTCCTTTGCAAGAGGTTTAATAATGGAAAGAAATATTGCTACAAACTACAGCACCATTAATCAGATCATTTTCTTAAATTCAAATTTAGAAAAGGAAGAACTAACAGCTGCGTAAACTAAAAGTCTTTCAGAAATAGGATTATTGAAAAAGCCTGTACCTTTTCATTCTTCAACAATTTTAAGTTCATTCTAAGGATGACTTTCACACAAATATTTTATTTCTGTGTCAGATATACATATATAATTCCTGTATATTATAGGTTATTATAAAAATTAGCAAAGCTTTGTAAATGTAACTTCATTTAATTTGAAAACATTCAACCTGATATGTTTATGGCAAACATATAAAACTGCTTAAAATTCACTGACAATTTGGTTTAGCGACCAATGAAATGTCGGCATATGAAGGACCTGAAGCCATGAGAGAATAATATAAATAATATAAATAAATAAATAAATAATAAATTTCAATATTAAGTATTTACAATAAAGATTTTATTTTTCATTTTTGCCTAACTGAATACAATCATTAACGACCAACGGGCGTTTAATTGTATGGGTGTTTGAGAGAAAAATAAAATAGACTCACGTTGAGTATAATTGTTTGTTGTGTTGTTTGTATAAAAACATTCTAAGCCTACTATGATTATGTATTTGTTGTAATTCATATGCAATATTGAAACTCTCATATTGTATTTGTTTTATGTGGCATAAACATACGAGGTTGAATGTTATCAAACTGCTTAAACTTCACTGACGATTTGGTTTTAGCAACCAATGAAATGTCGGCATATGAAGAGCTAAAGCCACAACAAACATTTTTTCAATGCATTTTGCAAAAAAACTAATTGTTTCTAACGATTAGTCGGGATATTCTCCCGAATAATAAATTTCAATATTAAGTAATTATTTATATTTTTAAATAAAAAAAATTGTGTATATAATGGAGCAGTTTTTGAATTATTTGATGTATTGTGCCCTTAGTGAATGTATTTTCTTTTTTATACATTCTGGGGTTATGTCCATGCAAAATTTTTAAAACTCGTGGCATATGGAAAAGAGTGCATCTGATTATTAAACACTCAATAGTTTCCCATGTCCACATTATTGTTCAACTGCGAGTCAAGCACAAGCACTACAAAAATCAAACATGCAAATATTTATAGGTATTCCAATAAATTTTACATACTTATATATGTATGTATGTTCATAATGCAGTATGCACATGTTATTATTTTTATTGTTTGAAATAATACTCACCTGTATATATATTTTTGCACAAATGTTTTTTATAGCGTGGATTAATTAATTATCTGTATTTCTAAATAGTCCCTTTTTGTATTGTAGACTATTAAATTTATATTTTTAACACTATTTATTTTCCTTATTTTGAATGTCGGAAAAACTAATTACTGTTTAATATTTTTTTTATCAGTCAAAAAGCACAATCCAGTTAATGAGAATAGAAAAATAAAACGTAACAGAAAGAACAGAAAAAAGTGTAAAGCGAAGTGTAAAAAAAACATGAAAACAGAAATCATGTCTATTTTTCTATCCCTCTTTCTTCTCTACACCGCTTGCTAACAAACAAAAAATGACGTCCAAAATTGGACGTCAAAAAATTCATCGTGTAAATTGGGTGTAAGCAGGGCTGGGCAGTATTTGAAATACACGTAATTGAAATACAAATACGTATTTTGTATTTTGTATTTTAAATACATACAGATTTTTAAGTATTTTGTATTTTAAATACATGATCAGCAAGTATTTTGTATTTTAAATACCGCAAACCATGTATTTTGCCCAACACTGGGTGTAAGTAAGATGATAGTTTGAATCTTTAAACATGCACCCACATGTATGCATATGTGCACTTGTATACATATGTATGTATGTACATACTATGCTTTTGCAAAAGTACATTTAAATTCAAATACATTTACTTTTTTTAAAGATTCTCAGTTCAAAGCTAAATACAAAAGAGGATCAAAGCAAACAAATAAAGAGGGAGACAAATGTAAAAACAATCTTTATTATCAATAATGTATCTATATTTTTTGAACTTTTTTTATAATAATTTGTTTTTTATAATTCTTAAGCTTAAGGTCTTTTCTTTTTTAAAACAATTTAATTAAAAAATAATAATCAATATTTCGATACTTATTGAGTATCATCTTCAGGACAATTCTCTTTTTTTATAAATAATAAAATTAAAAAATTAACATTTCAAAAAATGAAAGAGAGAGAAAATTTTGTGTCATACATATATGAAAAAATATATATACACATGTAGTTTTTTTTTTGAAAAAACATATACATATAAATTTTTTTTCACGGTTATATTTATTTATTGAATCTTCAAAAATAGAACTAACAATAAGTATTCAAATCTTAAATTTAGATAAAATAATTAGGCCCAACCAGTGTCGGACATAAACTTAGTGATAGTAATTAATAATACATAAGAGTCGTATTAAGCGGAAAAATATTTCTAAAAAGTTTCATCGGGAGTGCGGCGTATTAAAGCCGTAGTGTCCCTCTTTTTCAAGCGGATGTGTCCAGTAAAGTTCAAGATATTACGAGCAAGGGGATTAGGATGGGACTCGAGTTTTGTTAAATATTTGCCTGCATATTTTGCAATTTCTGCAGTCACAAGTGGCATATTTAAATCACGATGTAAAATTGACTTTTTCATGTACCAAGGAGCCGATGTTATTAACCTTAAAATTTTGTTTTGCATTCGTTGGATTCTATCTACATTGGAAGCTGAAGCAGTGCCCCATAGCTGAATTCCGTAACACCATATGGGTTTCAAAAGCTTCATTTGTGTTAGCTTAGAGTCAATGTGCTGTTTCCATGTAAGCCGTCGGTCAAGATGTATACCAAGGTATTTCACCTGTGAATGTTGAGGAACAACTTGATTGTTGATACGAATGGGGGAACAAGTGTCTCTTCGTAGCGTAAATGTGACATGAACACACTTTTGTTCATTTACTTTTATTCTCCATAAGTTCAACCACAGTTCCAACAGGTTAATATGTTCCTGAAGGTATCGGGATGCCTCGTGAGGGTTTTCATGCATACTAAGGCAGGCTGTATCATCGGCAAAAGTAGAAGTGAGGATAATGCTGCTCAAAGGCATATCACAGGCATAAATCAAATACAAAACTGGCCCTAGTATACTCCCCTGTGGCACACCGGAGGAGATAGTTTCGGGCACACTCATGAAGTCTCCTTCCACAACAGTGAACTTCCGGGCAAGAATATAACTTTCCAAAAGATTTACAATGTTTATTGGAAGATATGTCTTCAATTTTAAAATTAGGCCTTCATGCCACACTTTATCAAATGCCTGAGAGACATCAATAAAGAGGGAAGAACAATACTTTTTTTCTTCAAATGTTCTTCCTATAAAACGAACCAATCTATGACATTGTTCAATGGTGCTATGCTGACTTCTAAAACCAAATTGATGGTCCGGTATGCATCCATTATCAGCTAGAATTGGGGACAATTTTGTCATGAGAAGTTTTTCAAAGAGCTTTGAAATTGTTGACAGCAAACTTATTGGCCTATATGATTCAGCCTTAGTAAGATCTTTACCCGCCTTTGGAATCATTTTGACCATGGCAAGTTTCCAGCTGTGAGGGTAATACTCCAGTCGTAAAATGCCATTAAAAATGAAGAACAGGATTCTAATAGCAATACGAGGCAACTTCATCAGCATCTTGTTACTAATTCCATCAATACCCGGGGCCTTCTTTGGATTGGTTTCAGCAATTAGTTTTTGTACATCAAGCATCTTAAACTTTATGGGTCGAGGGGGTAGAGCAACTACGCTCGGCAAATCAAGAGCACCAGTACATGTGTTTGGGGTAAATACGTATTTTAAATGCCCAGCAAATATGTTACCTTTTTCAGTATTGGTTCTTGCCCAACTTCCGGTAGAAGTGCGCAAGGGTGGTTTAGACTCAACGGGTGTTTTAAGTTTTTTAGCAGCGCGCTACAAGGAGTAATTAGATGCTGCTGAGACATCGAGACCTTCCAGATAGTTCTTAAGAGAAGCAGATTTTTCAGATGCAAGCAACTCTTGGAGTCGTTTAGTGCATTCTCTAAGTCTGATTTTATGTTGTGGTGATCTGTGCTGTTGCCATTCCCTTCTAGCTCTTCTTTTTTCACATACAAGACGTTCAATATCCGCAGAATAAATTCTATTAAACCCAGTCTGCGGATGGGAGGTAGTGGCATGTTTAGTAGCCTGTTTAATATTCTCGGTAAGATTGGCAATGTTGAATTCAATATCATCGGGAGTTCTTAGCTTGATGTTCTCCGTACAATGACTACTGAGATATTTTTTGAACCCCAGCCAATTAACATTATTTATCATCTTCGCATATGGGTGAGGTAAGTCACTTCTTAGTGGGCTACAAATTGTAACGATCGTGGGAGAGTGATCAGAGGAGAGATCATGGGAAGCTTCAACATGAATTAAATCCCTAGATATATTTTTCATGACGCCAAAGTCTATAACATCCGGAATTTTTTGTATATCAGTAGGCCAGTAAGTGGGCTCCCCACTAGAAATGACATCCAAACCCATTTTTGAAATTGTGTTGAACAATGCTCTACCTCTAGGTGTAATAAGACGCGATCCCCAGAACGTATGTTTTGCATTGTAGTCCCCAGCAGCTACGAAACAAGGTTCAAGAGTTTTGTAAAAATCCTCGTATTGATCCTCACTGATTGAAAATCTGGGAGGGGAGTAAACTGATGATATTACGAGATTTGAACAAAAATTTTCTATGCAAATATTTGTTGCTTGTAGATGGTCTTCACAAGTGTTCTCAAGAATATAGTGCTTTAGTCTTGACTTTATTAGAACTGCTGATCCTCCGCATGCTCTTCCTCTCGGGTCCTTTGTATCATATAAGGTGTAGCCACTCATTTTAAATAGGCTTCTCGAAGTCAAATGAGTCTCAGATACCAACATTATATCAATATTCTTCACCGTGAGGAAGTGCTCAAGTTCGTTTCTATGTTGGCGAATGCCGTTTGCGTTCCAGAAACATACTTTTAACGTGTTCACGGCTTGTTAACTAATGCTTGAAGCAGTGTGTTCTGCATTCGCAGCATTTCTTGCATCATGCTAGCCATGTTTGTTGTAAAGTTGTTTATAGTTTGCACCAAATTGTCAATAGTAGCTTCAAGGCGAGTGAAATTAAAGCTTGGGTTTGCATTTGTTGTATTATTTGGTGTTGACACATTTTGAACGGGAATAGAGTTGATCTTCACAGCGTCAGCATACGATACATGTGAAGTGATTGGTTGGGCCATTAGGGGATGAGTAGCGGAGAACGTATTTCTTGCTTGAGCTGGAGTTACTTTAGGCTTTTGGTTCATAGCTTGTTTAACAAAAGAGAATACAGGACATCCTCTGTAGTTAGCAGTGTGATTACCTCCACAATTACTGCACTTCTTTTCCTTTTGATCCTTTGGCTTATTGCAAATAGCAGTATTGTGTAATTCACCACACACAACACAAACAGTAGGTAATTTACAATACGTTTTTGTATGGCCATATTCTTGACAATTATGGCACTGTACGGGTCCTGAACGCTTGTGTGGTTCTTCAACTGTGATTTTCCGGTATAATAGATATTTTAAATCATAAATGGGATGGATCTCATTTTTCTTCAATAATATATCATTTGGCTCCAGTTCAACGCGAAATAGGGGTTGGGGGATCTTCTCCCTGTTTATTATGTTGGATACATTTTTTACCTTGAACCCTTTCAGGGTTAGAGCATATTTTATTTCAGCAGGGACAACGTAAGAATCTATGCCCTTCAATACGATCTGTAGGCCCTTAGCACTCTTAAGCTGGAAGGTGTGGAAACTTGTTTTATTTTTCTCAAATTCAGTAACCATTTTGCGGAAGTCTTTTTCATTATATATTTGAATTTTGTTTCGTCAATGTTACCACGTTTTATTGGAACAATGTGAAATGCCTTTTCACCAATGACCGAGATTAGTTTTTTTATAAGTGTGTTAGAATTTTTTTGCCTCAGATAGATTGGTGGTGGTTTCGGGGTTTTTTCAAGGATTCTTCGGGTTTGTCGCTGTCGTCTTGCAATATTTTGAAGCGGTTTTGACGGTTAGCTGCGTCGATATCCCTGGATATCTTGGGAACAGATGATATCTTTGAAGAATTTGGGCTTCGCCCGCGCTTTACCACTGTTATATATCTGTCCATTCCGACAGGCACCTTAGGTTTTTGACTACTGTTGTCTGTAGTGATAACTTGGTTAAGTGATGAACACGAGTCCGGAGCGGATAATGGCGCTGACTTAAATAAAGATGAACTAGGCAATGGTAATGTTACCGAATCACCACTTGGCATCGGAGTAAGCGAAGTGGATCGCTCGCGTAAAATTGGCTTGGCCGTTAGAAAAAGACTATTATCCGATTTTTTGTTTTTATTGTGTGCATTAAGAATATCAGAGCTCACAGTAAAATAGGCATTTCTGCCGTTAGAACTCACTTCACAATTGTTTGTTTTTGAGGTACTCATGCAGAGTATTCCTCAGTCACTTTGTTTACGGTTGTTTTTTTTTTTTGTTTTTGTTGTTTCAGATTATATGAAAAATATTATTTGTTGAAATAAAGCAAATTTCACAAAAACCCGTACTTATTACGAATCAGTACTTATTACGAATATTTTTTTTGTTTGTATTTTTGTTTGTTTAGTATGTAAAAAAAACTCCGCTAACACGTCTGTTCACTACGAAGGTTCAACAAGACTCCTATTTAGAAACATATATGTTTGTACTTATATATAAATATATATGTAGGAGTAGACATATACTTTATATAAATGTTCTCATGGGCGTAGCTAGGTATGGGCCTAGAGGGCCGTGGCACCCACCTAATTCTATAACAATTTTTTTTACATGCATACAATATAAAATTATTAAAAAACACACCGGGTATTGTGGACGGATTGCTTTTTTCTTTTCAAGAAAACACAGCCAATTTAGGAATAGAGATGTCTGTTCCAAAGATAGTCTCTCGTCAAACGCACTGTTCAAATCCCCCATTTTCATCACCTGCTGAATACTGGAAGCGATCTATATACATTCCTTATATAGATTCTTTAATTTCATCACTGCACAGAAGATTTAATGAGGAGAATAAGCCAGCGTTTGCAATTCATTGTTTGCACCCGTCAAACATGCTTTCTTTGAAGCTGCAAGAGCTTAAAGATGCCACAAAAACGTTTGAGCATTTTTATGTGTTGGAGTTTTTGGAAGGAGAAATTGAGCTATGGTATAATTCTTGGCAACAAAAAAAATGGGTAAAGACGAATTAGCCGAATTAGGGCTGTCGAGTAATTTGAAAGACGCTGGATTATTTTATCCAAATATAAGGAAGACGTTATTAATTTCATTGTCACAGCCGTGCACTACTGCAACTGTTGAGTCATTATGCACTTTAAGGCGAGTAAAAACATTGGTGCGCTCCACAATGACTGAAGCTCGTTTAAACGGTAAACTGATATGCAATTTTACTTATTATCAAAAAATAAGTATATTGTATATTGCAGGACTATGTGTGCTAAGCGTCCACCGAAGATTGGTAACCGAGAAGAAGGATGAATTTGAATCTACCTGCTTCGCTCTCAAAATTTTATATGGCGAACAATGTTGCCATAATTTTTTTTACAAAAACTGACAATTACCAAAAAAAAATCAGTTTTTTACGAAAAAAATCTGCACCTTCAAAACAAAACTAACTAATTGTCTATATCTGATAAAATTGTGTTATGCCAAGAGTCAAAATTTACATTAAAAAATTAAGGAAAATTTTTTTAGTTTTCTTCATATTGAGTTTGACTTTTGTCTTAACAAAATTTTATCAGGTATACGTCTTATTAAAGAGAAAGTAATAAAACGATATTTGTGTATTTTTAATTCAATTTGGTTGAAGAAAAAAAGAATAACAAAAAATATAAATTTTACTGCCTGTTTCACGATGTCATTCGACATCGATCGCTCGCATACATACATTCAAACCAAAAACAACATTTTAAAATTTGTTGCTGTTTCAAACGTATTTATGCGAGCGATCGATGTCGAATGACATCGTGGGACAGGCAGTTATATTTTATATAAAAAATATGTATGTATGTATTATTATTAACAAAAATTATTTAGTAGCAAACTTACTGTTTTTTGTTAGATATTTATCCATTTTTTAGAAAAATTGGCACAATACTCGCAAACAATTCAAACAATGCAATGAAAACTTTAATACGAATAATAAAAAACTGCATTGGTTAACAAAACTGTTTTTTAGAGTAAAAATCTGCAAGCCTGTTTCGTACTTTAAAAAACTGCAAAAAATAGATAAATCTGCACATTTGGCAACGCTGATGGCGAAGCAAGTTGATTCGCTCATGATTGGGGTGTGAAGAAAGAACAGAGAGCGAAGCAGGTGCCGTGGAAACATGCTATAACCAAGCTCATAACGAAACCTGTGTTTTAACTTAGCTGTCAGTTGAAAAAGTCGACGGATGACTGATGACGGATTCTATGTGCCCCAGCCTTTACAATTGTGAAAATGAAAATCACACACATTCTTCTGCTCTTTCATTTAGTCGTCAATGAGACAGTGATGCGGGCGTATGAATTGTTTTCTTTATTTTAACGTAGAATACGTTATACGGTAAGGTAGGGGTGTTGATCTTGAGCACAAAATTTTGAGAAAATGTTTGTCAAGTTTCACCCACTTTTACTTATATATTAAAACATATTTTAGCAATTTTTATATGTTACTCAGTTTTGGTAATATGTTTTGTTTCGAACTACATTAAAAAATTATATGTCTATATATAAAAGTTTTATGTAGTTAAGGAAATAAATATTTTAGAGCATGATATTTTAGACTTTTTTTGTACATGCCGCTGTTGTTGTTGGTTTGTAAATGCCGCTGTTGTTTTTGTTGTTGTTGTGAAATCAAATGATTTTGGCTTTGCTGTGCTTTGTTTATTTTTCGAGCAGCGTGTAAATGTGTGTGTGTGTACATTTCGTTTTGTTGGATCGGTCGGTTGTTAGATCGTTTGGAAGGGAACATAAAATGAAGGGAGGGGAGCGTGGACACTTGTGTGTGCTTGAAAGTTTACAGATCTTTGCTGTCGTTTGTTTACTTCTGCGAGCAGCGTGTAAATGTGTGTGTATGTACATTAATACAAAGGATTGGGGATGTATACGCTCACTATATCAATGGCGTTTTTCCTAAACACATTTCTGTGAATACATTGGGAAGTAGTTGGAAACCAGCTAATCTATTGTGCTGCCATATCATAAAATTTATTAATAGATTTAAATCATTTATCAAAAATTATATTTAATTCATATACATATTTTAATTGCAAAATGACTAACGTATTCTACGTCTGACCTATGCGCCCGTGTTATCTAACACAGGCTTGTATTATTTTTTTTTCTTAAGTTTTTGTTTGGCACACTGTATAAAATTTATTGACCTTCTTGCAGGAAGAAACGATTTATACTATTTGATAAATTTCATAGTACTACTAGTTGACCCGGGCAAACGTTGTTTTGCCTTCAAATTTGCACTAAATCGAAATAGCAATTATTGTTCAAATACCTATATCGGGCTAATTAACCCCACTACACGCTGATTAAGGACCCAACGCCTTCAGCAAAACGCAGCATAGGCTAATCGCGCTAATCTCTATTGGGGAAAATACAAAAAACAAAATATTGGGCCATCTGTCGGACTAACTTCAAACTACACAGAAACACTCCTCCCATAGAACATGTATATAAAGTTTGGTCAAAATCGGTGCAGTAGTTATTGAGTTACGGTGCAAAAACACACAAAAAACGAAATATTGCGCCATCTGTTGGACGAACTCAAACTACACAGAAACACTCCTCACGGCCCATAGAGCATGCATATAAAATTTGGTCAAAATCGGCCCAGCCGTTTTGGAGCCATTACGTTACATACATACATACATACATACATACACACATCCTATTTTATATATATAGATAAATAATATGTGTAGTGGAAAAGAAAAAGAGAATCTTTTAAAGAACAGAAATTTTTTTACATTATTATTACGATGGAGAGAAGTAGTTCTTCAAAAATTACACTCTTTCAGCGTTTCTCATTTTGGTGAAGTGTCGATCGTCACCAATACGGCAACAAAATTATCGAATTCGATGGGAAGACTTTGCAAATTAATGATGAGTAGCGATTCATCTTGGATCGTATTCCAATATTAGGAAATTTTTCTTTAATATTCCAAAACATACTTCAATACCCGTCCATATCTCTGCCTTCATATTGAAATTGACAAAACCTTTGCGCCGATTTTTCGTCGTTATTTCTACGTGTACATTCCAAAAGTCCAAGTGTGATCTGTGCGTTCATCGGATATTTCCAAAACCAGAATGATTTAGTTTCTCTATTCGCGAATTAGTGTCCAATAAAAGAGTTGTTTATACCAAATGCTGTGTCTGGGCCCGTGATTATATGCATAATGAAAGCATATTTTCATGAATGTAAATATGCATGCATACCATATACATATGTATGTAAGTATATCAATGTAATTAACAAGCAATGAAAAGTAAGCAGATTTTGAAATCTATTTTGTGTATAAATATGAAGGGTTTTCACACTTTGTATTACTGTACCCTTTCAAATACACTGCATTACAACACCACAACAACACAATACATTGCTACGATATCTGCTACGCCTTTTGAAAATCGCAACACCAAAAACCTTGGCATATTAAAATATTCTAAATGTACAAGTAAGAGGGTGTGAATTTTAATGAGCGTGGATGTTAAATAATTTACAGCATCAACAAAAGAAGGCGTTGTTGCACGCTTAGTATTTTCGTCATGTAAGAAAAGGTTCTATACAGTCGACTCCGCTTTACTGAAAACAGCCAAAACCCAATTTTCTTTTCAGTTATCCGATTTTTTCCCTAAAACGTAGTTCGGATTAGTGAAATTTGTTACAGTTAAGCGTACTGCTTAAAATCTATAAAACAATATTATTAATATCAAATCTGTATATTTTTTTACGTCATAAAAATTTTATTAAAAAAAAATTATTCATATTTTTTAATTATTTTTAAAACAAAAAATAAAAGTTTAAAATATACATAAATTGAAATAATTCAGTTTCACGCATTGAGTATTTACATTTGTATGCATGCAGTTAAAAAAAAAAAACATAAAATAATAAGAATTCAGTCTCAGAACGCAATGCATTAAATATGTACTTAACATAACAGTTAATAATCAAAATTATGCATTGCTTTTAAAATAACTTTGAATTTGAGTTTGAATCAAATTTTTTCCAAATTTTTATGCAATCGATTTCTAATAAATAAATTTGTAATTGTTTATTTTTTCACTAAAGCGAAGTAAGTTTCATACAAAACGTAGTTGTGGGCTTGCTTTTGGTTTTCAGTAATACGATATTTTCAGTAAAACGATGTCTCGCTAACGCGAAGTGAATAAGACTAACTGCGTTTAAAATCAGTGCGGGGATTTGTATCGCTTTCAGTAATCCGATTTTTTTTCAGTAAGGCGTGTTGCGCTAAAGCGGATTCGAATGTACTATTAGACAATTAAAAGCTTTCGAAGTGTATTTGTACGTATGTGGGAAGAGAGTGAAGATTTTTCTCTTGAAAGGTGTTATATATCCCTTTCATATCACTCAAATTTGTACTACGCCTTCGTTACTTTTTAGTCAAAATAACCCTCAATATCATATGCTGCAAGCATTAGTTCATCTCAATAAATTCCAACCGCATTGCATTGGGAAAAGAAAAATAATAATATCAAATACACCAGACAATTGTTGGTGGTTATAAGGAAATTACTATGTAGATATAAATACTTTGATTGCAAGAATATTTTCAGTCGAAACATTATTGAGATTTAAAATTTTGTAAATAAAATTAGTATGACTTTTTATAATATAGTTAGTAAATTAGACTTAATTAAGTAATGGGAATTAACGAAGATAACAAATTCTTGTGACTCTAGTGTGCAAGTACTTGTTTCAAGTTTGAAAAATTACTTTCTTATACCGTGATGCACTTTGAAAAATTGGCGCAATGAAGTAATTGAGCGAATTTTAGCTAAGATTCAAACTATAAGTAAGCTATACATATATAGCGTGAAATTATTGATACTGCATTCAGTGGTTGCGTAAAAACTAAAAATTTTGACAGGATATTTTGCAGAATATTTCTGGCAAAAAACGACTTCAATACAAAGAGCCAATCGAGCAGATTGTAACACCCTATATAATCCGTTTTTAGTTTATATTTTATTATTGAAATATATTCTTAAAAATTGTAAACAAATCGTATGAAATTTACGAATTGAATAACCGACCAACTGTTAAGAACTATGAATTTATTTAACATAGATCAAAAATTTTGTTCCTTCCCTTAAATATTATAAATTTTCATTACCCTTACAAAATACTTGAGTATAAAAAAAGATCATAAAAATTTCAAGAAATGTGAAATAGTCAAAAATATTTCCAAATCTAAATCGATACACATTGCGTTTAGAATATCATAAATATTCCCACCTGCTAATGAGTCGGTAAAAAATAAAACACGAATAAAATTACACATCTTTAAAAAAGCTGTTCTTATTATCAATTACGTAGGAAGTGTAAGTCCTTGAGTTTGCTCCTATCAGAAATTAATACATACTTCGTAATGAAAAATTATTCAAAAAAGCATTACAATAATATTTATTTTAATAAAAGAAAAATTCGTTTTTAACTAAGCCACCAGTATTTGCTAATCAGCCTAATTACGAGTGTCGTTGTAGTATTTCGACTTCGACATTTTTGTCCTAGATTAAAGAAGAACATTGCATGTTATCTTTAATCTATTACAAAACTGTCGAAGTCGAAATAGGACAACGCACTCTTAATTAGGCTGAATATTTAAGTTTGGGAATATCTTTTTATCCTTACGAAAAAAGCTAGTATCGAATCTTCTATTCTCAAGTGCCAGTTGATTGCTGGAGATAGCTTTTATATTTGCTCTTCTATGTATATGAAAGAGTATAGGGACGCCTGTGGTGACCCGTATAAAACCGTTCTTGTGGAGGTACACAAACACTTCAGGCGGAACGTAACCATTCTGTAGCGTTTTGGCAGTATATTCGTCATTGACATAATAGGGAGCCATTATTAGGTTATTTTCATAACTGTTACAACAAGATCTAATATGATTTCTAATTAGGAGTATAATATCAATTCGGCTAATTTTGGTAGCATTGTAAAGCCTACAATTGCTTACATATTTTGTGAAACCACTATTTGGTAATCTAAGACACTTTTTTTCGAATTTACGAATTTTTTCCATATAGGAAGGAGAAACGTTGAACCAAATTTGGCAGCCGTATGCTAAAATTGGACGTATTAATGTTTGATACAAGAGAAGCTTAATATCAGGTTTATGTGTTTGGAAAAAACTTTAGCCAATTTCCATAATCGAGAGAAATATGAGTTGTTAGGCATATTGTTAAATAATGTACAATTATCAAGTACTAATTCATCAGGAATATTCTTTAATGCTATATTTGGTATGGCATCCACAGCCGATGATATTTTATTTCTTAAATTCTTAAAAATGTAAAATATTTTTTCCTGTATAATGAACAAGTTCTCGGATTGAAAATCGGTAATTTTATTTGCCATTTTATTTGTAATGAAGGTCGTATAACTTGAGTGGTTGTATTAATAAACAGATTTTTCTGTTAAAAATCTGTTGAAACAGTTGTCAACTTCGACTTGTAAAACATTATTCTGATCTATCTGTTTAAATGAATGGGTCTTTTCAAGAGACCCATAATAATGAAATTATCATTATCGCTCGCTGTAGTAATAGGACTTACACCAACATATCTTAAGAGTTTTTCTTCTTCCCGATTGATTTTTAGATAGTCTATATCAGCGATAGGCAAAACAAGGGCGCCGCGCCAGTGCTTACGCTCTTACATCGTGTACATGTGCACACGCATTGCAGAGAAATAAAAACCATAAATCAGTCTCACTCGAGCACTAAAACACGGTGGACGTGTTACGCTTGTTGTTAGAAATTAGCGTTGCCATATGCAAAAAGTGAGATCCCCAGAAATTCATATGAAATTAACCTGAGGAAATACTAGTTCTTATGAACAAAATTTTTATGAGGGAATGGAGATTTAAGATTTCAAATTTAGGTATGACATGAAAATGTCAGATCTGGCAATAGTGATTCTTTATGTGTGTTTGTGAGTGCAAACAAAATGTTTATATGTATTTTTGCCTATCCCTGGTTTATATCTATTGACGGCTCAGGCTTAAAAAATTTTGTTACTTCACTAAACATTTGTGAAGAATCTTTTTTATCTAAATTAATGAGTTTGTCTTTATAATAACTATTAACTGATATATTAAAATTATCAATAATTAGTTTCTAAATTAGTGTTAGTTTAGTTTTGTAGAAGTTAAGTTCATAAGGAGTACAAATAATTTCAAATCTGCTATACTTTTTTATTATGCTTAAGAATTTACTCTTTTCTTTCTGTAGGTTGTTTATAACTGGATTTACAAATTTATTTATTGTATCATTCATTACTTTTGAATTTTGGGACTATTTTGTTAGTAGAATCTATAATGCCATCGTTTAATTTATTTAAATAATAGTCTATTTCAGAGTTTGAAAGATTTCTTGTAACAGGAATGGAATCAGTGTTTTTATGCACGTTTAAAATATTGTTTTTTTAATTTATTTCAATTGGTTTTTTATAATTAAATTTAGAGTTGGAAGAATGAAGAAAAAAAGGAAAACGGTGATCATTTGTATCATTTAAAATTTCAATCAGCAAAGCATTATGGTCGCTATCATAATCGAGAAATTTGAGAGAGTTAATAGTACTATTTACTCTGAGAAGAGGTAGACAGGAGTCTGCTAAACACAAATCTATTGGTTAGGAAGGGGTGGTGGAGGCATAGAGACTACATTTAAAACCAATTTCATTGTTCTCTATCCATTCTTTCAAAAAATTACGTTTAGTATTATTTATGTTATTGCCCCAATCGGTGTGCTTACAACTGAAGTCACCCGACATGATATAATATATATTTGGGTTTTGTAAATTTAGAGATTTAAAAACAGAGCTTAAATCGGGTATTAAAAAACTATTGTTATTTCCTGAGGGGTAATAAGAGGATAATATACAATATAGAGTTTTATTAGTCAATAGTGGTATTTTTATAATACATACTTCCAAGCATTTAAGAGAATTTATTTATTTATTTGATGAATACAATACAACAAGAACAAGTCTTATATTACAGTATTGGGTAGTAATTTGGCAGCCAAGTTTAAATTTAATCAATATTGTAAAAAAAAGAAATAAAATTACAAATATGTTTTTTTTCACAGATACGTACATATATGTAAATAGTGGGATAGTTTTAACTAAAGTACTCAAATATGGCAGATTTGAAATGACTTGCATTGTTCATTACTTGAATTAGAGAGGGTAGTTGGCTCCAGAGTCGAATGGAATTAATGAAAAAGTGTTGCTTTGTTATATCTGATGCTGTTAATCTTGTTTCCTCTATTCGACCTAGAGAATATTATTCTATCATATAAATAGAAACGTTGTTTACCATATATTACCTTATGCAAAAACAATAGTGTTCGGCAATTTAATAAATTATCAAAGGTTATACAGTTGTTTTGCGTATTCTGAGATGCTCCTGTTCCTTTTTATACCAAATACATATCTAGCAACATTATTGTGCGTTACGTTGAGCCTTCGCCTACTTACAGCATCGTAACTGGAAAATAACTCGCAACTGTACATTAGCGTAGGCAAGACATAGGTTTTTGTTAGTAGTATTCGGTTATCCATCGATTTATTTATTTATATGTCAATGCTGTGACATCCATAGATTTCTTAAGATAGAAAAGGTTTTCCCACAGTTTATTTTAACATGGTCAGACCAATTAAGTTGTTTATTAAAAACTACACCAAGATTTTTTGCAGTATCAACATAATTAATAGCCATATTATTAATCATTATTGGTGGAAGACACGTAGGTATATCTTTTGATGGTCCAATAATCAAAACAACTGATTTTTTGGGTTTAAGCTTAGGCCATTTGTATATGCCCAAAGATTAATATGATGCAAATCTTCGTTTATAAGTTGTATGCATTTTGCAGCATCTGATATATTACAGCTTATGTAGAGCTGCACGTCATCAGCATACATTTGAATTTTGCAATGTTTCACTTGTAAAGGCAGATCATTAGCGTATATAGAATAAAATAGTGGCCCAAGTATAGAACCCTGTGGTACGCCTCTAGGCATTAAGCTGCATTAAGAGACATTTCCTTCATGGCTAACGCATTAACTTCTGCCACTTAAATACGATGTTAACAATTTCAATGCAGTTGGAGAGAAATTACACATATGTTTTAATTTAAGGCAGAGAATGGAATTATGCTTTGGAGTGATTCAGTAGTATTAGGAATGATATCATATGACGTTTATGAATTTGACATCTGATTTCCTCCGTGACATCAATCAGAGTAGTAGTACAGCTGTGATTTGGTCTAAATCCAGATTGTCTATCATTTAGTAGAGAGTTTGTATGTAAGTAGCGGCTTTGTGAATGAATTAATTTTTCAAAAACTTTCGAAAGATAGGGCAAAATTGCAATTGGTCGGTAACTTTTATCAGGTTTTAGGATCGGTATGATTTTGGCATGAAATGTGTGCAGTTTTTGAATTTTATTTCTTTTTTATTAAAATTGCAGTACAACAGCCTCTAGAGGCATTTGGCCTATATTTACGTGTTGATTCATAGTTTTCAAAGTATAGTTTGTGTTTCGTTTTTAGTTTTGTTTCATTCAGTAAAACTATATCTGGATTATGATGAAATCATGTCTTCTACTAAGTTTTATAATAGAATGTACATTAATTTAAATAATTTTCAGGTTTTTTTACAGTTGTTTCATCCATTTTAATCCGGCATTGAAAATATAGTACCTATTCTACTTGTTTGTAGTTGTAGTTGTATATGTAGATTTATCAATTGGTTCGAAGGATTCTGCATGGTATTGTTGAGTTGTTCCAACATCTGTTGAATGGAGTTAGAACTGCTTGCGATTTAAAGGTTGTTCTTCAAAACGTTTGCAAAATTCGTTGAAGGGGTAATATTTAAAGGTTTGTTTGCTGATCTTTCTTCAGACAAACTTTGTTTTTTGGAACGGAGCTTTTGTTGAATCTCCTTAAATTTTTCACATTCACGGTATGATGCAGGATGACCATACTTATGGCACAATACACAAAATGATTGTGCCCTTTAATTTTCTGCCATTTTTTCTTGTTCACATTTACCGAAATCGTGCATTTTATCACACTTTGCGCATCTATGCTTCAAGAAACAATTTGAAGCGCTTTGAAAAAAAAGCTTTGGCACTTCCTACACTGCGGGATTTGCGGTTCTCAAGAGGTTCCCATCGAATGCAACGATGTTAAAGTCCATTTATCGATTTGATTTCATTGAGGTTGGTTTCTCCACTGACTTAAATCAAGTATATAGGAAGATCTTGTCCGTTTATGATAGACTTTTTGAGTTTTGAATTGACTAACTTTTATATCTCATCAAAGTTCAAGTTAGCGCTGAGGCCTTTTAGGAGTAAAGTTTTAGTTTTTAAACTTTCAGAAGTAAACGTGAAAAATTCAGTTTTCGTTTTTTGAAGGTACGCTTTGACACGTACTTATGTAATCATCAATAGTTGACATGAATAATGATGTTTTTTTATTGTTGAGTTCTTTTATTTTAAAGTTTTTGATTTCTAACTTTTCGATAAATTGTATTAACTCATTGGGTTCTTACATTGAATATATTAAGTGGAGGAATTTTTTATTTTTGTTTTGATCTTGAATTGTTATTTTTGAACTGTTTACATTTTTTCTGCTTGCACAAAATTTTGAGATGATGATGGTTCATGATCGCTTACATGTTTTTCAAATTTGTTTAAGTATTCTTTATTGCAATGTTTATCATTGTCCAAAATAGCATAGTAATTATTCTTTAGTTGTTTACTCATGGTGTCGAATTGTGTTTCGCTTTTTCTTTTTCTTTCACTTGTTCATTATTGTTTTTGTCATCATTTATATTAGAGTTTGGCACATTATGTTCATTCATTACTTTTTATTTTTTCAGTTTTTTATTTTTATTTTTTTATTTAAGAGTCTCTGTCTCTATTTTTAAATATTGTTATAGTAATATGACTAAAGAAGTTGTAAACGTTACAACAACACGTAACATAAAAAACATATATACGTCCTGGCGTTACAGATATGGTCAGGCATGCGCATCACCGCAATGTGAACAATGCCGAAAATATCCCTTCTGTTAGTGAAAGTGTGGCGGATAATTTCTCAGCGGTCTCTGCAATTGTGCCCATTTACGGCTCATTATGGCGTATTTTGGGTGGGAAAATTGGCAGTAAGCCTTTCGAATAGAAAATCCATGAAAATCGTTTCACAAATAATAAACTTTTGCGTGTACCAACATTAAATATTTTAAAAAATAAATTCGAAGTCGGTTAATACAAGAGACATAAAATAATTATTGTCTCTTATAGATATGTACATACATACATATGTACATAAATACTTATGTACTTTTTTTGTTTACGTTTTCGGCTTATTCTGACCCATATTTATACAAAATTATAAATATATTTTCATAAACTTTTTTTAATACTCAGACCGCTTTAAAATGACAATTAATTTGACAGTTCTTTTGTAAAACTTTTCACAGAATATTGCTACAGAAGCACTTTTCTTTCCAATATTTGTTGGAAAATATATTTAATGGCAGATAGTTCCCGCATTGAAAAGACGTGGAAGCACATGAGTGAGAATAATAATCATTTGTTTCGATTTACATCGTTTTTCGTTCAATTCACTTGTGCATTGGAAAACTCTTACGAAGCGAAATATGGAATTCATACATATGTATATTGATGAATCTAATACTGTGTGTTTTCAAATTTTTTACAATAATATTTGGCAGTTTCATATATATATATATATATATATATATATATATATATATATATATATATATATATATATATATATATATATATATATAAATTGAAATGATTTTTAACAGACAGACATTAGCACAATTTTGTTCAAAAACAGGCATCATATTTAAAATTTTAGTAATAATAATCATACAATGGTTTGCCATCTCTTTATCGGATGAAAGTTTAACGACTAGAGTTCACATTTTAGATCTCCAATTTAGTTAACATATTTCCAATTGATATAATTGCACATATACAATATATTTATATGTAAATAATTTTATATGTAATATGTATGTATATATAAATATGTAAAAATGTACATATATATAAATAACATACATACATAAGTACAGATAATGTTATTATTTTCACTGGAATCCAATAACTTATGTGAATTTTCTTAGCTTTATCTCATTTGCTTAATGTTCTAGAATAGATTGCAAATAAAGAATTTGAATATAGATATATATATATATATATATATATATATATATATATATATATATATATATATATATATATATATGTATATACATATATATTTATATATATATATATATATATATATATATATATATATATATATATATATATATATATATATATACATATAATGAATTAGGTTGGTTTAGGTTCAGCAAGCAGCTTTCATTCACTTGGAGCCTTTGTGATACCTAAAATGAATAGAAAATTAAAAATTTAACAAGGTATAATAAAGAACACAGAAAGCAAAAAACACCCACAGTCCACGACAGGGAACAAATACAATATCCACTAGTCTACGAGGGCACCCTATAATGGTATAAAATCATACACAAAAATTGTAAGGTTTCAAGTAGTACTCAATTTTGTTGTGTAAATAATATATGCGTATATCACAGTACATACTCTTTGGAGTACATATGTATGTACATATGTATATATATGTACTCCAGAAAGAAGCACAAAATTATCATAATTATCAAAATTATGTTAATTTTTTAATAATTACTTTCTGTGCGATCAGGTTGTCACAAATTTTTTATACTAATAAAAGCAGATACTGTATCAATTCATTGCATGATTTAATTTTTATATAAATGAAATTGTACATAATATGTTACTAATAAAAAAATAATACATATGTGCAAATTGAATATCAAGGTTAACTTTATTGGTAGCAATTCATAGATGTTGTTAACACGATGCTATGTTGTGTTTGTCTATTATAGCTTCTTTGTGGCATGTGTGGCACATTTGGAAACTACTTAATTTTTTAAATACTTTTATAAATCTTTACATTTCTGGTAATATTGTGAGTTTAAAAGTTTTGGGTTTTGCTTAAATTTATATCAAAAAAAACACACTTGGTTATTTATTTCACTTTACTTTATTCAGTCTTGTTGCTTCATTACATAGTTCTTTCCACACTGACTGTTCTTCTTTTTAGTTTTTCTTCTTATACTAAAACAAAGTATGTCTTAAAGTTAATTTTGTGTAGTAAGCTTAATTTTATTTAACCTAATTACAAAATGAATATTTCCTAGGAATTACTTGCGCAAAGATTGCATTTTTGTTTTGGGAACGGAAATGCGATCAAAGTAAAAAATTTAACAAAAGTAAAACGAAATTTATTAAATGGAATTTGATGCGGTTTTGTTACAAACGGTAAAAATAAACAAAAATAAAATTTATTAAATTCAATTACTCAGCTGCATTTTTGTTATGACAAAAATGCTAACTTTAGAAAAAACATTTTGGAATATTAAAATATAGTTTTATGGATAGGGGTTACTATAACTCCCCCATCGTTGGATTGAGGCTCCGCCGAAATATGCAATCTCTGTTCTTTTAATTTTAACATAAAAATTATAATTATACTAACAATACAAAATGTAAAAAATGTACTAAAATTTATTACATAGTTTATAACATTATTACTTTTAGAGTCTCTTATGACTCCTTTTAATGTGTTTTCATATTTAATTTGGTTTAAATAAATGTCTTCGATTTTTAGTTCATCAATAGTGTAGTTTTCTTTAAGTTCAGTAATTAGATGTGGTAAGATTATTTGCTCATGGATTTTTATTACTTCGTTTGTATAATTCTTATTATCTATTTTCAAAATGCAATTTTCAAATTTAATCATAAAGTGTCCGAATAGTTTCGGTTGTTTTTTCATACAGTTTGAGCTTATATTTTTATTGTAGAAGTTTTTAAATATTAGTAATCCTGGAGAAATTTCTTTAATTACTTGTTCATTATCTTTCTTAAAAACACAGTTAGCTACTTCTTGGTGAATAATATTATGTACGCATTCGTTTTTTATTTTTTTTAGGTTACTAAAGAGATTATTGCTTACGTTCACTTCGTAGGCATTATTTTCTTCATCTAATATAATTTCATTGTCTTCTAAATGAAGGCTTTTATTTTGATTGTTTGGTACAGGTTCTAATGTAATTCTGGTGAAGTTTTTCTTTGAGAATTTAGGAATGAATAAGGTAAGTATTATATTATTATCGTGGAATGCAATGGATGTTTTAACGTTTATATAAGTTTCGTAGTCATGTACTAATTCGAGTTCCTTTTCGGTAAGTATGTCCGTCGGTGCGATTCCTAATTTACTTGTGAATATTACTTGTTCAATGTCGTCTACGTGGTCTTTGAAGAGTGAAATGTCGTTTTGTATACTATACATATGTTCAAGAAAGTTTACTTCGTCTTCTATATCTGTAATTTTATTTTGTATCTCGGATTTGAATTTGTTTATGTAATTTTGAATTATATTCTGTTGTGTATTTATATGGGTGGTTATATTATCTATTCTTGTTATAAGTGATTGACTAATATATGTCATAGATTCTACGTTACTGAAAAGAGTTGCACTATCGTTTGTCAACAGTTCTAAAGCATTCTTAATGTCTCTTTCATCTTCACTGTCCATGGTACCGGCTATGATTTTTAACCCTTTTCCTACGATATTCATTAATCCTCTTTTTTGCTTAAACTTAGGTATCATATTATCTATTTTTGTTTTTAGGAGTACAAAGTTTTTGTTGATCGAGTATAGTAGTGAGTTGCTATTGAATAAAGAATTAGATAATACATTTATATTTTCTGATATTATCTGTGTAGCTTGTTCGTATTTTGTCACGTTTATGATGTGGAGTACTTTTTGGTAGTAGTTGATGATTTTGATGTCTTCCTTTTTTATTGGTATATATCCTTCGTTTTTCGTCAAGTCTTGTATGTCGATCGTCTGTCCGGTTGTAAGGTATATAGTTGCCAACAATATTATTACGAGTTTATGTAGTAGGTCCATTTTATCTGGAATTTAATTAATAAAATGATAGTTTACTTAAGTGTCTGTATTATTTTGTTCGTTTTCTTTTAGGTTTTGATATTTCTTTTTCCTTTTTATGTGTCCTTTATAATATTTTAGTCCTCTTCCAGTAGTGACATGGTCGTTATCTAATTTTTCTACTTCTATTTGGCGAAATTTGGAGTGGTTTTTACCTCCTCGTATTTCTTTTATAAAAATAGGTCCCGTTTGTATTTCGACCTCTTCTCTATTTTTATTAAGTTTGTTAATGTTTCGTTCTTTGGTTTTTAATATTCTTTCTTTAATCAAGGGATATTGTTCTCTGTCAATCTTACCGTTATTGAAGTCTATAGGTTTTTGACCCGTTGTTGAATGTATTGTGTTATTATAGTATTTGATTATTTTGTAAATTTTTTCTTCGACTGTGTCTATGTCTTTATCTGGGTCGTGTTTCAGTAGTCTTATGTGTTCGTTAATTGTACTATGGAGGCGTTCTACGTCTGAGTTGGAAGTATGGTGGTTGTTAGAGGTGTAATGGATTTCTATATTTTGTTGTTTAAGATATTCGGTGAGGGGTAGGGCTTTAAATCCTAATTTATTGTCAATTACTATTTTGTCGACGTGTCCTATATTGCTTAAATACTGAGTCAGAGCTCTTTTAAATTCAACCCAGGATCTGTTGTTTATTTTAATCGCCTGAGCAAACTTTGAAAATTTGTCTATGATCGTTAGAAAAAGTGTTTTGTTGAGACTATAAAAAACATCTATATGAACTATTTCTCCTGGTTGATTAGGGGTTTCCGTTAATTTAAATTTTGGCTTAATGGGTTTCCTTTCGTACTTTTCTTTATTACATATAGTGCAGTTATTTATAAATTGTGTAATTCTCTTTTTTAACTTTGGGTGATAAAAGTTTTGTTTCATTTGTGAATAGTTTTCGTTTATTCCTCTATGGTTATTTTTTAAATGCTCTCTTTCCACTAGTGTCGCTAACTCGTCCTCGTCTATGACATCTTGTAATAATGTCGTGCATATAATTATTTTGCTATTAGTAAAATACTTTCCTATGATTTGTTTGAATGTTTCTCTAATTTCGTTGTCTTTAATGTAAACGGCATTGGTTTTATCTGGGTTAAAATGATTCTTAATGATAGTGATCAATGTTTTTTCATCGTAATTTTTAGAATGAATTATTTTGCGATTTGAATTGAATATTTGTTTAGTTTTTATTCTTAATGAGCCAGATTCGCTTTTGTTGAGAATAATTTGGAATTTATATAAATTTACCGGTTTCGTGGTTTCGTTGATTATAGATGCTGGGATTTCGTTAGTGTTTATTTCGATTCGAGAAAGACAATCCGCGTTACCATTTTGTGTTCCCTTCTTATATTTTATCTCATAATCGAACTCCTGCAAGCGGAGTCTCCAACGCACTAGCTTAGAGTTCGGTTCTTTTATCGAAAATAACCAAGCTAATGGCCTGTGGTCCGTCTCTATCAGGAATTTTCTGCCAAAGAGATAGGGCCGGAAGTGTTTTGTGGCCCAAACGACAGCCAGTAACTCCTTCTCGATCGTACTGTAATTTTTCTCGTGGTTATTGAGAGTACGACTGGCGTAGCAAATCGGGTGGTTGTCTTGTGATAAGACGGCACCCAGAGCAAAATTGCTGGCGTCAGTTTGAAGAGTAAACTTTTTGTTGAAGTCTGGATATTTAAGGATCGGGTCATTAATCAACATATTCTTTAGAGTTTGGAAACTGGTTTTATATTCGGGATCTTCTGTATTTAGTTCTGAGTCCTTTTTCAAGTATTTTATTATTGGTCGAGCGATTTTAGCATAGTCCTTTATAAATTTTCTATAATAGCCTGTTAGGCCTAAGAACTGCTTGATTTTCTTTTGTGTGTTTGGTAGGGGGAAGTCTTTTACGCATTTAATTTTTTCCGGGTTCGGCTTTATGCCTTCAGATGATACGACATGCCCTAAGAACTCAGTTTGTAATTTTAAAAATTCACTTTTGTCGAGTTGAACTTTCAAATTGGCTTCCTTAAGCCGTTTGAAGACTTTTGTTAATGATTCTATATGTTCCTCCAAAGAGGTAGAAAAAATGATTATATCGTCTAGGTAGACTAGACAAATGGTGTTGACGAGGTCTCCCAAAACGTTATTCATTAGGCGTTGGAAGGTTGCAGGGGCCGTTTTGAGCCCAAACGGCATACGAAGGAATTCATAATGCCCTCCTTCCACGCGAAACGCTGTCTTGTGTGTATCCTTTTCATTGATTTCGATCTGGTGGAATCCTTTTGCCAGATCGAGGGTCGTGAAATAGTGACATCTACCCAGTTTCTCCAATATTTCGTCAATATTGGGAATTGGGTATTTGTCGTCGATTGTCACCTCGTTCAACTTGCGATAATCGATGACCAAACGCCATTTCTTTCTACCGCTGGCGTCGGTTTTTTTGGGAACAACCCAAACTGGGGCAGAATAAGGGGAGTGGCTTGGTTTAATTATGCCATTTTGTAACATATCTTTAATCTGTTTTTGGACTTCGTCCTTATGAATGTACGGGTAGCGATAAGTGTGTGCTACTATTGGTACATCATTGATTGTTCTAATATCATGTTTGATTATATTAGTGAATGATAAATCATTACCTTCTAAATAGAATATACTTTTAAACCTTTTTATGAGGGGTATTAACTTAGTTTTTTCTGTGTCTGAAAGATGTTCTATCCTTATTTGGTCTAATACATCTCGCGAATTAGTTGATTCTTCATTATCGAAATGATAAACGGAAAAATTTTCTTCTGTAACCCTCGTAGCGTCTTGCCTTTCGATGGTTACGTTTTTTGGGTTTTCGTCGGTATTCTTAACCAAAGCATTAATATAAAAATTATCGGCTTCATAAATTCCCTCGAGAATTTCTACCTTATTATTATTTGTTTTAACTTTAGGTTGGTAAACTAAACCATTTTCGCACTTAACGGGAATATTTACTTTATATAATCCCTCGTTTTCGAAATGATAGTTTACCACCTTATCGGAAAAGTGCAGTGGGATTTCTTTGTTACTTATTTCTAATACTTCTTTTTTTAAATTTATATTTGCCTTTAACGGCCTCAAAATGTTCATCCCGATGATGCCGTCATGTTGGCCATTGAATTGACATACGAAAAATTCTACTTTTTGATTTACATCCCCTAGTTCTTCAAAAAGAGGAATGTTTACCTTCTCTTTTATTTTTATAGTGTGGTTAAGTGTTTTTAATTGT